>OX451741.1:1331246369-1331630566 GCA_948472305.1 Vicia faba | reverse complement strand
TATATATATATATATATATATATATATATATATTATATATATAATATATATACATATATATATATATATATATATATATATATATATATATATATATATATATATATATATATATATATATATATATTTTATTTTATTAAATAATTAGGTCAAAAATACAAAAATACTACATTTTCATTTTTATTAATATTTTACACTAAAAACACCTTTTTTTACAATATACTTTTATTTTTGTATAAATTAATATATTATTGTAAATAATTAATAAATAATAATATTTATTTAAGAATTAGGGTTTTGCCCTAAATAACAAAAATAATTAAAATTGACTTTTTATTTATTTATTTACAGTTCACATTGAAAAATACTTTTTACATACATGAAAATCTTTTTTGCATAATACATTTTATTTGATATTTATTTAATTATATTTATTTAAATATTAAATATTTCTTTGTACATTCAATATGGTTGTAATAACTTAGAAGTTAATTTCTTATCAAATACCCCCAATTCAAATTTGTACCCCCCTCCCTATATCATGTTGTAATAGTGTAGCATTTAAATTCCCGCACATTTAAATGCCTCCAATTATGCTATGCTTAGACTTAGGGTTTGTATGCAAAATAAAATTAACAACTAGCTTGACCTAATCCAAGATAAACATGCATGAAAGACAAACACAATGCACACTTGCACCCCTAGGGTTTCAATCCACTTGTTGCCTTCAAAAATGGGCCATGATTGCATGTCAAGTACTTTGGCAAAACAAAAACAAACAAAAAGATCATAGTCCCTCGATGACGCTATCTGAGTTGCCTAAACAAAATGATCAAAGTCCCTCAAGAAAATTGCCAAAAATACTTGACACAATTGCTATCATGGTATATACGATGACCCGCGCCTGTCCAGTTTAACATCCTAACACAAGGTTGTTCACCAAATACAATGGTTAAGCAACACTGTTAAAAGGGTTAAAAAACATAAGAAAGATCTTTGAGTAAAATAGGGTAGACAACTCTTAGTTACTTGATCAAGCTTGCAAAAACATCCTTGCTATTTTTTCAAAACACACTTCACAACACAATTTCAAAACCCTACTTTCAAACATTGAAAACTTTTCAAAGGACAAAAACACCTTTGTATACATTCAAACAAGGATCATTACAAAGGTTGCCACAACGATGGCCTCTTTCCAAAACATCTTTCGAAATCACACACAAAGCACCATTTCAAACAATAGAAATCCAAAGATAGTGATCTAAGCAAGTAACTAAGAGCCCATGGATAACCATGGATAAAAAGGGTGCTAATACCTTCCCTTTCTATAATCTACTCCCCGAACCCAAGAAAACATCTCAAAGGTCTTTCCTGTGCTTTTTGACCTTTCCTTAGGATAAAATAAAAAGTCGGTGGCGACTCTTGCTAAACCGAAACATTTGCGAACACAAACGCAAAATCCCAAGTCAGTTCTCCCACCGTATCACAGAACTGGCGACTCTGCTGGGGTTCAGTTTAAAAGTGGAGTAACATTAGGGCTTAGATCACCCTTTGCATGATTATTGTTTGCTTTGATTGCTTTATATTTTGGTTCTCTTGTTTGGGCTTGAAATACTCCACCCGAATTTGGGAAACATTCATAGGTAAATAGCAATACGTTGTGGAAACTGTGCGGGGTATACCGACACGGTTGAAGCAATAACTATATTAGTGTGACATATTTGTGAGTACCGGTAGTCTTTGAGTCAAACAAAGAGAATACGGGGCCGCTGAGTGATGTCATAAAGCACTAATGAACTCTTAGAACCTTACTTGACCATCTTGGCCTTTTATTAGGGGTACTGAGATGACCGGCTTTGGTGCAGTCCGAAGTTGGTAGATACTCGATACTACACTCATTGAGGGTTGTTTTCTTGGAATATTTTGGTCGCTAGTTAAGTGGCTAAACCAAAACAATGAACATAGAAAATAATCCAATGATATTGAGCTCCTTAGAACCCGGTTACTATTTATAGGACAGGTTTTGAGCCAACTAAACTCAAGAGGGTACTTACCTATGAAACCACATGCAAGCCTGAAACTAGGGTTTTGTGTGACTTGCTTGTACATGTGTTTGTGCATACATCATGAACATCATAAAGCATCATATGCATCCACTAACCATTTCAAGGGTTTGGATCTTCATCTTTGTTCTTGTTTTGTAGGTCATGGAATCTCTTCGCAGGAAAACAATTCAAGTCAACCTTGTGAGAATCCCTCCTCAACTCAAGGAGCTTACATCCAAGATTCCAGAGAATTCTCTCTTCAGTGAAAGACATGGTAGACTTCTCAACTTGGTCAACACCAACATTGAAGAAGACATGGCGAAAGTTCTCTTCCAGTTCTTTGACCCCCTACACCACTGTTTCACATTCCCTGATTATCAATTGGTGCCTACTTTGGAGGAATTTTCTCAACTCCTGAGGATTCCTATTCTTAATCAACTACCCTAGAACGGTACGGAAAAAGAACCAAAGCCTGAAGATGTTGCTCAAGCATTACACTTGCAACCATCTGACATCAAGGGGCATTGGGAAACCAGAAGTGGTTTCAAGGGCTTCTTGGTAAAGTTTTTGTTCGAGAAAGCACAAGACTGCTAGAATTCTCTTGATCTACAAGCCTTTGAAGAGATTGTGGCACTCCTCATTTATAGGTTGGTCTTGTTCCCAAACCCTGACCAACTTATAGATATGAATGCTGTCAAGATTTTCATGTCAAAGAATCCCATACCTACATTGCTTAGGGACATCCTACACTCATTTTACACACGAACAATGAGGAAAAGAGGTGTTCTCATGTGTTGTACTCCTCTCCTAGCAAGGTGGTTTATTTCTCACCTTCCACAATCAGTTTTGAAGAATGAGCAGGGTTTAAGGTGGTCACAATGGTTGATGACCCTCACACATTCTGATGTTCATCGGTGTTCTCGGTCCAGAGAAAATGTCATCATCATTGATCATTGTGGGGAATTCCCTAATGTCCCACTACTTGGCATTAGGGGAGGCATTACCTACAAACCCTGTTTAGCTCTAAGACAGTTTGGATATGCTAGAAGGGATGGCCCTCATGACATGCTAATTCCGGACCTAGTTTTTGACTTCGAAAACGATGCGCAAGGACTTCGACAAAGGTTCATCAGAGCTTGGAGGATGCCTAACAAGGTGGATAGTAAGACACTAGGGCACAAGAATTCCATCCCCCTTGAGCCTTACCTCAAGTGGGTACGAACCCGCTCCCAGAATCTTATGATGCCATACCCTCACATTCTCCCCTTGATCAAAGAGCCTGTTACGGAAGGAGAGGTTCCATACACCATCCTACATCCTGACATGCCAACATCATGGGAAGAAATGCAAAAGAGTTGGATACAACTCAAGGAAGAACGGGATACTTTTGAAGCCAACTTCTATGCCAGTGAGAAGAAGGTTTTGGAGCTCACCCGCCGACTTCACAAGGAGGAAACTCTCAACACTTACATCGCACCAAAGAGGATGTGCAATGTCTTTTTACATTAAGAATTTTGTAATATTTCGCCCATGGGGCACTTATGTACTAACAAATTTCTTCTTAATATGACGTACGTTCTTTTTGTTTGCAACAAATTTGAATTTTTGAACCCTTGAATGAATTACATGAATAACATACCATTCATCATATGCATAAACAGGTTTTCATGCCAGGTTTCCTTATCTTTCTGCTGTTTATTTCAGCAAGATGGATTTGGAGCAAACGGTAAAGGATCTACAGGCACAAAATTCACCGTTCCAGCAACTCCTCATGACCTTGGCAAAGGGTCAAGAGGACCTCAAAGTTTTGTTGGAGAAGAATAAAGAGAAAAAGAAAAAGAGACCTGGAGTAGCCACTTTGGGAAGAAGATTTGAGCATTAAGCCAGGAGAGTTCTTGAGTTCCCCTCAACGTCTGACGAAGGGGCCGGTAAAGGGAAAGGGACTGCTGTACCTTATGAATTTGAGGTTGAAGAGGAGGAAGAGGAAGAAGACGAAGACTACTCCGAATAACAGTATCCACCAGCGGATGATAAATATAAGAACCTTGAAGATAGATTGGCAGCTATGGAGTTGCAGAGGGTGACCGGATTGGATTTTGAAGAACTAGGGCTAGTAACTGGGATTGTGATCCCTCCCAAGTTCAAGGTGCCAACATTTGCCAAGTACGACGGTCTGTCTTGCCCAAAGATGCACCTGAGGTCGTATGTCAGAAAAATCCAACCCCATTCGTCCGATAAAGACCTTTGGGTACACTTTTTCCAAGACAGCTTGTCTGGCACACAGTTAGACTGGTTTTATCAGCTCGAAAGATCAGAGGTTCACAATTGGGAAGACTTGGCAACTGCTTTTTATCGTCAGTATCAATACAATGTTGATTTGGCGCCCACTCGTACTCAGTTACAAAGTATGGGGATGGCTTCCAATGAAGGGTTTAAAGAATACGCACAGAAGTGGCGTGATCTGGCTGGAAGGGTGTAGCCACCGCTATCAGATAGGGAGTTAGTTGACATGTTTCTGGGGACCCTGTCTGGCCCCTTCTTCAACCATCTAATTGAAAGTTCTTCCGCGGGATTTACTGAACTGATTTTGACCGACGAAAGGGTTGAGGTCGGTATTAAGAGTGGAAAGATTCAAAAAGATGCTTCCGCATCCACGGCTGTTAAGAAACCCTTCCCACCCAAGAAGGAAGCATCTGCTGTGTATTCTCAGAAGGGATTGGGAAGAACTGAGCGTCGGTCGACTGTAGGGGTTGTGATGATTCAAAATTCGTCAAATGATCAACCTCGTAATAATCAGTCGAGACCTAATCAACAACGGGTGGAAAGGCCACAACGGCAGTTCACCCACATCAACATGACGCTCGCTCAGGTACTTCCTCATTTGTTAAAGCTGAATCTGAACAGTTTAAAGGAAGCACCAAAGAACCCTAACACCTCCTCTCCATACTACCACTCTAACGCCAAGTGTGCTTACCATTCCGACAGGGCTGGGCACGATACCAATAATTGTTGGGCACTTAAGAACAAAATCTAGGACTTGATTGATGCCAAAGAAGTAGAATTCGAGGCACCTGAGAAGCCCAATGTAATATCTGCTCCGATGCCCAAGCACGGTAATAATATTCATGCTGTTATGAAGGATACTCATGTTACTGATGTTGTTGACCTGTTGACACCGTTACGTGTGATTAAGGGAAATTTGTTGAGAGCCGGGATCTTTCTTGGTTGTGATAAAGATTGTTACTTTTGTTTGAACATACGAGGTGATTGCCCAATGTTGAAGTCAGGTGTCCAACGCCTGATGGATACCCAAGAGATATTTTTCCAGAAAACCCCTGTTGATACCCTCAATCCTGTTACTCCTGATACTTTTGCTACTACAACCAACGATATTGCAATTATAACCATTTCCGACAATCCTCCCAAGGCTTGCAAAAGGCCTGTCAGGATTACACCCAACTCTAAATGTGTACCTTTAAAGATCACCATGCCGGGACCTGTCCCGTACCAATCCAGCAAAACGATACCATGGAACTATGGGGGAGAAATCTTCTACCATGGTATCAAACAAATCGAAACAGTCCAAGAGATTTATGAAGAAGAAAACCCTGATATAGGGAACATCGCGGGTACAAGCAAGATAACCCGCAGTGGCCAGATCTTTTCTCCGGAGATTGCTCCCCCTCGAGCAGTTTTCGGACCCTTGAAAGCTTCTGCACCTGTTGGACCATCCGTGCAAGGCCCAGTGATTGAAGAATTGGATACTCCTGTAGTAAGACCATCCGCTGAAACTACCAACAAGGGTAAGGGGATACTGGAAGTGCCTGTTAGGACGAAGGCCCATGTTGTGGTTATCCCCGAAACCACTCAGAAAGAAATGGATGAAATCTTGAAAATAATCAGAAAAAGTGACTATGACATTGTGGAACAGTTAGGGCAGACCCCTTCTAAAATTTTAATGTTGGCTCTTCTGCTCTGTTCTGAGGCCCACGCTCAGGCCCTGATCAAATTCTTGAAGGCGGCACATGTTCCCCAAGAGACTTCGGCTGACCAGTTTCAGGAATGTGTGGCCAGTCTTACTGTTGATAATGGCCTTGGCTTTTCCGATGCTGACTTAACTCCCAAAGGAAGGAAACACAACGATGCGTTACATGTTTCAGTTGATACTGGTTCCTCCTTGAATGTGCTGCCGAAGAAAGCCTTAGACCGTTTGGTCTGTGAAGGACTGACCCTCAAATCAAGTAACATCATTGTTAGGGCTTTTGATGGTTCCAAAAGAATGGTTCACGGAGAGGTTGATATTCCTATCAAAGTAGGCACAGAAGTTTTCAACTCCACCTTCTACGTGATGGACATCCGTCTGTCATATTCATGTTTACTAGGCAGACCATGGATCCATTATGCCGGGGCAGTTACCTCCTCTTTGCACCAAATGCTGAAATATCCTGTTAAGGGCAAGATTATAACAGTGCACGGCGAGGAAGAGTACATGATAAGTCATCTCAATTCCTTCCGCTATGTGGAGTTGGATGGCGAGTTCATCGAAACGCCTTTCCAGCATTTTGAGGAAGTGTCTCCTGAGGTAGCAGTTACGAAGACATTGGTTGAGGTGCCTATTGTGATCGGTGGAAATAGAACTGACTGTTTTGAAATACTGGTTCGGGAAATGTCGCGGTAAGCAAGAGTCGCCACCGTCTTTTATTTTCTCCAACAAGGAAAGGACAAAAGCACAACAAAATTCCTTTTCGAGATGTTTCTCGGTTCGGGAGGTAGATTTTAGAAAGGGAAGGTGTTAGCACCCTTTCTATCCGTGGTTATCCACGGGCTCTTAGGTACTTGTTCACTATGTTTTCAAAAATGTTTGCTTTTCTTGTGTATGTGGGTTTTGAAAAAGTTTCGTTTTGAAAACTTCTAGGTAACTCTTGTATCAGTCCTCAAGAGTGTATGAAGTGTTTGTTTGAAAACTTTTTGAAAGTGTAGGTGCGAAAAGTTGTTTTTGTTTTTGAAAGAGCAAGTACCCAGGAGAAATCTACCTACTCATAAGGAATTAAGTTGTGTAAGAGTCCTTTAGACAGTACTATCCCACTATTGAAAAGTAGGTAGCACCGTCGTTGGAGTTATTCGGGTCAATTCGATTATAGGGACATGTGGTCACCAAAGCAATAGTAGGACGCCTTAGCGGTAACCCTAATGTCCTAGATCCTTTTTTTATCCGAGGCAACCATTTCGAGGCAACTTGGATCTTTAGACAGGAGGGCGACCTCTAAAACACCCTATACTTAATGACCACCTCGAGGCAACCAAGTGAGGCGTACCCTAGGAGTGGCATGTGCATGTGTGTCAAGTTCAGTTTATATTATCTTTACACAAGTATTATGGTGAGCTACGAGTTGGTTTTATTTTTCAGGCAAGTCTTGCATGCATAATTAACAGTTAATAATTTGCGGGAAATAAATTGCGGAAAGTAAATCTACGCTATTACAAGGCGTCGGGTATTTACATCGCCAAAAGCAACCCTTGAAAAGTAAATGCGAGAAAATAAAGAAAGCGGTAAAAGTCCTAATTACGCTATTACATCCTCGGAGCAATTACATAAATATGATCAAAATAGGAATCAAGAATAAACATGCGCGAGAAAAATTGAATCGGGAAAAGTCTTAGGGTTTTGACCCTTTTTTGAGAAAGAATGGAATTTTGGTCTTTTTTTGTATTTAATTAAATATTAAACCTAAAACTAATTAATTAATTAATTAAAAGAAAAAGTATTTTTTTTATGTTTTTTATGTTTTAATGAAAATAAAATAAAAAGGATTAAAATTGTCAAAAGAAAAAAACCTAATTCTAGATTGATTTTATTTATTGTGAAAAAAGTCAAAGTTAACCTAATTAACTAAATTAATTATATTTAGAATTTATTTACAAAAAATAATTAATAGTGAAATTAATAAATAATAAAAATAAATAATATTTTAGGTTTCTGAATTTGTTGTGAAAATAATTAATTTGTTAATTAAATACTAATAATAATAATAATAATTAATGAAATAATTAAATAAAAATTAAAAAAGAAAATAATAGAGAAACCAGGGGGGGTGCTGGGCCTTTTTGGAGGTACTGATTGCAATTTATGGCCCACTAAGCTCAAGCCTCTTTGACTTTCTGACTTGTCCAAGGCACTGGTTGACTGGGAGCATGGTGTTCCTTCTCTCGTGGCCTTTAGATCTAGGCTTGGAGCCACATGGCAGGTTGATGCGTGAGGTACATGATGAACTCCTTTGCACGCCTTGTACTGGAATACCTGTGGAAAAAGATCAAATAATATTTGGGGGGCCTGGGAATCGAACCCAGGTCCCAACGCCTATTGAACACCTGGCCAACCACTCCACCAACTTGCACGCTTTGATATTATGATGAGAAACAAATATAATATATAAAAACTAATCCCTATGCTGTAAACATAAAAACAAGCGCGCATTTTTTGAATTGCCCAATGGTATACCAACGCGTCATCATCTTCCTCGCTGAACCTGCATAAAACACATTAGATAGCAGGGGTTTTTAACCCCCACAAACTGTAACAAGGAAAAATAGCGATTAGCCCTAGGATGAATATAAATATTTCGCGAGGGTTCCACTAGGTTTGTCTTGTTCTGACGGTCTCAACCATATGCATTAGGGGTCTCAATTTTGCCTGGTTACTGAATCCCCAAATTCAAGGTTTATGAACCCTAAAATTTGTCAATGGAAATTTTCAATTCTGCGCATTATAATCCAATTAGCTTATGGCATTAGTTTTCTGTGAGTTCTAGCAATGCAAAACCAATAAAAAATCATATCAAATATGCATGAATCATGAGTTTCGATTATGAAAAAAGTATGCAAACCGTGGGTCTGTTCTTGAGGATTTCTGTAGCTTTAAGGCTTGGTTTTGATTGCAATATGTCTCTGGGAACCCCTGCAATAGATTAGAAACCACAAAATGCTTTGAATCATGCTAAACTATGGAAAACAGTTTTCACTTTTCTTTGATTTTTTTCAATGTTATTATGGCCTCTTCTACAGCAAAATCACGTCCATGGCATTAGGTTTTGCTTGTGTATATATAGTAGAAGAGAATTAGGTTAAATCTTGCACAAAAAATCCATTGCATGATGGTTTGAATATTTGATTTGCAATCACATCTTTTTGAATCTTTTTTATTGAAGAAACTTGCCAAACTTGGAGATTTTTGTCCCTTTGATTTGCACACGAATTTGTCAGCATATCTTGAGCTTGTTTGCTTCACAAAAAGATTGAAAAAAATCAAATCTTTGTATTTCCTACATTTTAAATTAATTAAATGAATTAAAATCAATTAAAAATCCAATTAATTAATAAAAATAAGAATATAAATTCAAATAATCTCAATGGGTCGTGCATAAGCTTTGAATAAAGTTTCAAGAAGGAATTTGAGGCCCATTAGCAAAAACAAAGTGTTTTGAGCAAAGTTGACTTTTGCAAATTCATAAACATTTCCCAACTTCTCCAATGCATATCTTGCTCAATTTTGATCATATGAACATGTTCTTGGACATTTTGGAAATGTCTTGAAGTCCTCTAACCAATGCCTTTGGTCCCATGTCATTTGGATTTACCAATCTCAAGTTATGGTCTTTGACTTAAAGTGCATTTTTGTTGACTTTTGAATTTGACCTATAATGTAGAAATTGATAACTTTGTGTGAGAGCATTTCTTGGACTTGGAGTGTGAAGATGAGTTGTAGGAAATGTCACCCCCTTCAAAATGAGCATTGGATGGGATTTTTATAATGAACCATGAAAAAGTTATGCCTTGGTCAAGATACAGTTGACTTTTCTGCTGTCCAAAAATAGTAATTTTTGCATCCTTGATGATTTTTGAGCCATCCTTGTGGAATCATGATCAAGACTTGATCAAATGATTATTGTGGGCTCAAAGTAAGATGTTGACCAAAAATTCTGACTTTTGACTGTGAAATGACCATTTTACCCCTGCAGTTGATTGTGGATTAAATGAGCCTTTTGACCGTGGTATTTGGCACTGTGAGACCTGAAACTTGACATGTAGGAGCTTGAGGATGTATAGAGGCCTATGAGACTTGATTGAACCATTGAAAACCTCCAATTCCTTAAAGGAACCAAAACCCTAATTTTGACTGGCTTAGGAGGTGGTTTGAACTGTACAATCCTTGAGAAATCTTGAACCATTTGAGGATGATTCTTGACAAACCTTGAAGAATATGGGAGGGCAAATTTTGGGGTACAATAGTTGCCCCTGTTCAATCTTCTTAAACCTGAGGATGTAGATTGGCTTGCGTGTCTTTCGTGATCCGAAGGTGGAAGATGATTGAACACTAAAGTGCCCATAAATTTGCACTCGCATAGTGGAGTATCAGCAATGTGATGTCGGGAATGGGCTTACAGATGCCATTTGGAACAATAATGGATAGTAGGATGGGCTTATAGATGCCATCTGGAGGTGTGACAGAATCTTGTCAGGAATGGGCTTACATATGCCATTTGGAAATGTAATGGATAGTGGTGGAGATGGACTTAAAGATGCCATCTGGAGATTATTGATAGGTAGTTTTGTCTTTGTTGACAGGTTTTTGAGAGAGTAACAGAATGATATCCGAATCTGGATCGTATCTGGACTTTATTCGAGATTGAGATCTGTATGAGTAGCAGAATGACTTCCGGGTATGGAACGTATATGTGCTGTAACTGGGATCTGGATAAGTGACAGAATGACTTCCGTATCTTGGGATGTATCTGCACTTGAAGTTGATAGTTGAATCTGAATGAGACAGAGGATGGCTTCCGTATCTAGAGCATATCTAGTCTGTACCTAATTGCTAATGTCTGAACAAGTAGTAGAATGACCGCCGTGTCTGGGGTATATCCATTCTGTATCTGAATGAGTGACAGAATGTCATCCAAATCTGGATCGTATCTGGACTGTCTCTTGAATGAATCTAGAATAAGCAATAGAATAGCCTCCGAATCTAGAGCATCTCTAAGTTGTCTTTATAAGTTTGTATCTGAATAAGCGATAGAATAGCATCCGGATCTGGAGCATCTCTAAGCTATCTCTAAAAGGAAATCTGAATAAGTATCAGAATATCGCCATGTCTGGGTCACAACTGAACTATCTCTAGAAGGAATCTGGAATAAGTATCAGAATGTCGCCATGCCTGGGTCGCAACTGAACTATGTCTAGAAGGAGTCTGGAATAAGCAATAGAATAACATCCGGGTCTGGAGCATCTCTAAGCTATCTCTGAAAGGAAATTTGAATAAGCAATAGAATAGCATCCGGATCTGGAGCATCTCTAAGCTATCTATGAAAAGAAACTCTGAATAAGCAAAAGAATAGCATCCGGATCTGGAGTATCTCTAAGCTATCTCTGGAAAGAAATCTGAATAAGCGATAGAATAGCATCCGGACCTGGAGCATTTGTAAGCTATTTCTGGGAAGAAACTCTAAATAAGAAAAAGAATAGCATCCGGATCTGGAGCATCTCTAAGTTATTTCTCAAAGGAAATATGAATAAGTATCAGAATGTCGCCATGCCTGGGTCGCAACTGAACTATATCTAGAAGGAATCTGGAATAAGCAATAGAATAACATCCGGGTCTGGAGCATCTCTAAGCTATCTTTGAAAGGAAATCTGAATAAGCAATAGAATAACATCCGGATCTGGAGCATCTCTAAGCTATTTCTTATATCTCTTCAATGTAGATAACTTTCCTATCTGGTTTCAGGTATAGATCTACAATCAGTCGTTCACATATATGCCCTGGCTAGATACAGGTATCGAATTTGGAACTTCAAAGGGTTGGTCGAGATAGCTTTCCTGGCTGGATACATGTGTAGATCTCTGACCTGAGAATGAAAGATAATTTCCTGGCCTGTTACAGGCGTTGATCTTCAGACTCTTCATGCAGATACTTTCCTGGCTAGATACAGGTATAGATCTACAATCAATCTCTCACAGATATGCCCTGGCTAGATACAGGTATCGAATCTGGAACTTAAAAAAGTTGATGGTAATCATCTTTGTATTGACCTTTTCCTGAAAAGGCAAAACATTAGTTGTATGCAATGTCATGATGTATGAAATGCATGATGTCATGATGTTCTCAAAAATAAATGAGATTGTGTCGTATGCACTTTATCATGTATGTAAATAGGAGATATGAAATGCGAAATGTTTATGAATGTGTTTTCGTCTAGGAAAATAAATCCTTGACGAATGCCGGGAAGTTAAATCCTGGGTTGATGTTGAAGAGTAGAGTTCTTCGTTTCCGCTGGGGATGATGAACAAAGCTGATTGCACGAATAAACCGGTAGGAGAAGATGACTCCGTTGGGGAATAAACCTGGCGAAGAGATTATTCTGCGGGGAACTACTCTGTGGGGAAGAGATACTTCGCTGAGATTTTAATGATAACTCCGCTGGGGATACCGTTGATAAGCTCTGTTGAGGGATTTGATGAACTCCACTGGGGATAGGAAGAACTTCGCCGAGGACGACCTTTCCGTTGTAATTTGCTAAGGATAACCCAGTTAGACTCTGGTGGGGAATAACCTCTGAATATGGCTGGGAGAGATGTTTGTACTCTGCAGGGGACAAGCTTCCAGAATCTACTGGGGAGATTGATTCAACTCTCCTGGGGAAACTTTTTGGACTGATTGGTAGGCCATCTCTGCTTGAGGGAGAGTATTGCTGACTTGCTGGGGATACCGTGCCTCCTTAGGGCTGATGGGAGACCAACTCTGCTTGGGGAGAGTATGGCTAATTCTTGTCTTACTCTGCGGGGAGTGAAGGTATCTTGGTCATACTCTTCAACTGACTCTACCTTGTACTTGGAGGAAAGCAGATGTACAATTTGGTCAACCCTTATTGCCCCAGCTTCTGTGGGAGAAAGTACCTGTGGAGGTCTTGATAACTGCCGATTTGACAAATCTTCTTCTGGTAGACAAGTGACGAGATGCCGGGACATAGTCGTACGCTATGATCCCTAACTTTTGCCTGGACCGCCATTTCGGGTTTTCAGTCCATCGGGATACCCTTTTTTGCCCAAGCCGCCTTTTCAGGTTTTCGACTTGCCGGGTGTACATATTTTTATTTTCATCCCTTATTTTTGCCTGAACCCTTTTGGTTCGCCGGGAAGCCCTTATTTTTGCCTAGGCCAGTTGACCTAGCGGGTCTTTGATTATGCGTAGTATTTTTTCGACTATGTCCATGCTCTCAGAGCGCAGGGAGTTGTCACTGTCAGTAGTGTTGTGTCGCCATACTACCAGAAGATGTTTGATCAGGCAAGATTCGTTGCTGGAATTCATGTCCAATGCCCCAGTTGATTCAGATGGAGATCTGCCCCTGGCTATTTGGCATTTTTGAGAGATTCCTTGAATCTTGACTGGATTGCCCCAGATGACGGACCATGATCATGTCTGCCCCTTGGTTGGAAGTGCTTTTTGTTCACTAGATATTCTTCGTGCAAATTTCTCTGCTGTTCGAACAAAAAGTCATATGAAAACAATGTTATATTAAAAATGCAAAGCTTATGTCTGTCTTGAAGTTTTTTTTTTGAAAATGCAGTTTTCAGTAAAACAAGTGAATTTTTGTAAAATGTGATGTCAACTCAAGATTTTGCAGCGAGCCCTACAGGAGTCAGGATACCTTTTGTAACAGTATGCTTTCGAACTAACCCATGCTTCAGCTAGGACTTTTAAGGGTTATAACGTGGCCTGGTTCACGGTTTAAGAAACAAAGGATAAAGGCTCAAATTTATTTGTACCCACCTGCTCTTCGTGATGTTCTTCAAACCTAAACTCCGCTAATCGTGCATTAGATCTTGTTGAGTCTTTGCTCTGATATACCAGTGATGGTTCGGATACTGACAGTTTATTTTGAATAGGCAGTCATTTCTTTTTGTTGAGGGTTTGTAAGACCTCTTTCTTTTTGATTTCGTTATCCCTGTTTTTTGCCTGAACTGTTTCTTTTGTGATTACAGCCAGCGGGATGCCCCAGTTTTGTAAGTCTCCTTCATAGGTTTTGACTTAAAGGGTTTTTATTTTGAGAGATAATGACTGCCTGTCTTTATGATTATTCGGAACCATCACCGTCTTTTGTTTTGGAAGGACTTCTTTGACATCATCCATTGTGCACCTGGATCAGCTGAGACAACTACCCTGCCCCAGGTTATGATTAAGGGTTTTAATTTTTGAAAATAAAAACTCCAACTTCTTTGGCTCAAAGGGGTTGACGAGGGATTATCTTCCTTATAACTCCACTGTTTAGGATTTGAAACAATGCATGTACCTCATCAGCGGGGTCTGTTCAAAAGCATACTGTAAAGATCGTGGTATCGTTTTCGTCATCCTCCCTCAAAAGGCTTAGAATTATTAATCGAGAGTTTGAACATCACAAAAAATGAAAGCAGTTTGAATATAGTGAATACGAATATATTGATTCTGAACAGACATATGCGATGCATTAATGAAATAAAAGAGTTTGCTATGACAATAGTTGTTTGAATAAGCAAAGAAAAATACAACTCGGAAATTCAAATAAAACAAAAAGCCTTCAATGATTTGGCAAAGGAGCAGTGATTATGTTTGGAGTCTCTGGTTCTTCAAACTGGATTTCTTTGGCATCAATCATGTCTTGAACCTTATTCTTCAGGGCCCAGCAGTTGTTTGTGTCATGTCCCGGGCTGTCAGAGTGGTATGCACACCTTTCATTGGGATGATAGTTAGGAGCGGAAGTGTTTGGATTCCGAAGAGGAGCCCTTAATGTAATCAGCCATGCCTTCGAAATTTGTTGTAGCGCTTGAGCCAGTGACATGTTGATCTTAGTAAACTGTCTTTTAGGTGCGACCTCCTTACGTTGATGCCCTTGTCCTTGTTGAGCAGGCATAAGATTAGAGATATGGATTTCCCCTACATGTTGATCATGACGACTCTTTTTACCATGCACAACATTTGACTCTTTTTTCCATGGTAAGGCTTTTTCTAAGCATCAGAAGGTGTAGCTTCTTGAATCTTCCCGCTTTTGATGCCATCTTCAATCCTTTCCCCAGTCAAGATAAGGTATGTAAACCCGGCTTAAGAGTTTCCGATCAAATGATTGAAGAACGGACCAGACAGGGTCCCCAAGAACATATCCACAAGCTCACGGTCAGTTAAAGGTGGTTGCACCCTTCCGGCAAGGTCTCTCCACTTTTGAGCATACTCCTTGAATCCTTCACCCGTCCCTAGTGACATACCCTGGAGTTGGGTACGAGTAGGAGCGAGGTCGGAATTATACTGATATTGCTTATAGAACACAGTAGCCAAATCCTCCCAGTTACGAATACTGGCTCCATCTAGCTGATAGAACCATTCGAGTTGAGTCCCTGAAAGACTATCTTGGAAGAAATGGATCCATAAATTCTTGTCAGCAGTGTAAGGTTGGATCTTCCTTACATATGATCTGAGATGCAGCTTAGGACAGGAATCTCCGTCGTACTTTACAAAAGCAGGTGCCTTGAACTTTTGTGGGATCACCACCCCAGAGGATAAACCTAGGTCTTCAAAGTCCAACCCAGGCACATGTTGAATCTCCATAGCACTTAAGCGGCCCTCCAGCTGTTTATACCTGTCCTCAGCAGGAGGGTACTGCTCTTCATCATAATCAGTCTCGTTGTCGGAGACTACGGGACTAGGAACCCTTCTCTCTTGGGGGCTGTCCTTGCCTACAGATGAGATAGTCAGCTCAGCCTCATTCTGTAGTCCATTCTCAGATCTGCGTCTAGTGTTGAACAAAACAGTCCTCTTCTTCTTCTTATTCCTCTCTTTCAGAATCAGAGTTTTCAAGTCCTGTTGACCCTAGGCTAGGCTCATAACCAACTCTTGGAACTGGGCATTCTGGGCCTGAAGGGCCTTGATAGCTTGTTCAGCGGAAGGTTCAGAAGACATGATGACTGCTGAAATAAACAGCGAAGAAGATAAGTGACCTGTAAAAGGGTACCTGTAATGCAATGATATGTATGATATGCATGCAATGTTTTCAAGGATTCGCGGGGTAAACCAAGAAACTTGTTAGAATTTGAATCTGGTAGCTTGATTGAAGGAACTTCATATTATTGAGAGTCCTTCTTCAAGAGTCAAGGCTCACCATATCGAGTGGGTCATAGCCCCTGACTCAACTCATCATGTTTTGATCTCTAAAAAGCCATGGCTAGAGGAAAATAAATCCCCTTTTCCCCTTGCTAGACAGTTGGTTCATCATGACCTGCATCACAAACCCTCGAGATTCTTGAAATGGGTTAGTCCTTATGCAAGATGTATGCAATGGTATGATGGTATGATGTTATGCTATGCGTGGAGTGATGTAAGTAAACCCTGTTATAAGCCCAGATTAAGGACTATAAACAAAACCTGCAAGGAACTCATGTTGTCAGATAACAAGAATGTGCAAGTAGTTCAAGTTTGAAAGCACACAATTCACACAAGAGAGCCCTTAGAGTTTTAGGCCAGCATGAAGTTTAGGTACTACCCTCTTGAAGTTAGTTGGTTAAGACCTGTCCTAGAAAATAGTAACCAGGTTCTAGAAGATCTCAATATCACTGACTACCCTCAATCGGTCATAACTCAGCTTCGCAATCTTTTCTTGCGGCCGGAACCATCGCGAGAGTTTAGCCTCAATGAGTGTAGCATACTGCTACTGTTCTATGGCCAAGTTGGGTCAATTTAGGGTTCTAAGGTCGGTTGGTGCTTAATGACTCCTCAGAAGACCCATATTCTCCTCGTTCCAACACAAGGGATATCGGTACAGACCAAGGTGTCACACCAATGTAGCTACTGCTTCACCCGTGTCGGTCTATGCCGGACAGGTCCCTCACGGTTTATTGCTACCTAAAGGGTATTCCCCAGATCCGGGTTAGGATCTATGAAACTCCGATGCAAGCCCACAAATATTAAAGCATTCAAGGCATACAATTGAAAACATAGAGTGATCTAATCCTAAGGTACTCCTCACTTATTATATCCCCAGCAGAGTCGCCAGTTCTGTGATCGGTGGAAATAGAACTGACTGTTTTGAAATGCTGGTTCGCGAAATGTCGCGGTAAGCAAGAGTCGCCACCGTCTTTTATTTTCTCCAACAAGGAAAGGACAAAAGCACAACAAAATTCCTTTTCGAGATGTTTCTCGGTTCGGGAGATAGATTATAGAAAGGGAAGGTGTTAGCACCCTTTCTATCTGTGGTTATCCACAGGCTCTTAGGTACTTGCTCACTATGTTTTCAAAAATGTTTACTTTTCTTGTGTATGTGGGTTTTGAAAAAGTTTCGTTTTGAAAACTTCTAGGTAACTCTTGTATCAGTCCTCAAGAGTGTATGAAGTGTTTGTTTGAAAACTTTTTGAAAGTGTAGGTGCGAAAAATTATTTTTGTTTTTGAAAGAGCAAGTACCCAGGAGAAATCTACCTACTCATAAGGAATTAAGCTGTGTAAGAGTCCTTTAGACAGTACTATCCCACTATTGAAAAGTAGGTAGCACCGTTGTTGGAGTTATTCGGGTCAATTCGATTATAGGGACATGTGGTCACCAAAGCAATAGTAGGACGCCTTAGCGATAACCCTAATGTCCTAGATCCTTTTTTTATCCGAGGCAACCGTTTCGAGGCAACTTGGATCTTTAGACAGGAGGGCGACCTCTAAGACACCCTATACTTAATGACCACCTCGAGGCAACCAAGTGATGCGTACCCTAGGAGTGGCATGTGCATGTGTGTCAAGTTCAGTTTATATTATCTTTGCACAAGTATTATGGTAAGCTACGAGTTGGTTTTATTTTTCAGGCAAGTCTTGCATGCATAATTAACAGTTAATAATTTGCGGGAAATAAATTGCGGAAAGTAAATCTACGCTATTACAAGGCGTCGGGTATTTACATCACCAAAAGCAACCCTTGAAAAGTAAATGCGAGAAAATAAAGAAAGCGGTAAAAGTCCTAATTACGCTATTACATCCTCGGAGCAATTACATAAATATGATCAAAATAGGAATCAAGAATAAACATGCGCGAGAAAAATTGAATCGGGAAAAGTCTTAGGGTTTTGACCCTTTTTTGAGAAAGAATGGAATTTTGGTCTTTTTTTGTATTTAATTAAATATTAAACCTAAAACTAATTAATTAATTAATTAAAAGAAAAAGTATTTTTTTATGTTTTAATGAAAATAAAATAAAAAGGATTAAAATTGTCAAAAGAAAAAAACCTAATTCTAGATTGATTTTATTTATTGTGAAAAAAGTCAAAGTTAACCTAATTAACTAAATTAATTATATTTAGAATTTATTTACAAAAAATAATTAATAGTGAAATTAATAAACAATAAAAATAAATAATATTTTAGGTTTCTGAATTTGTTGTGAAAATAATTAATTTGTTAATTAAATACTAATAATAATAATAATTAATAAAATAATTAAATAGAAATTAAAAAAGAAAATAATAGAGAAACCAGGGGGGGTTCTGGGCCTTTTTGGAGGTACTGATTGTAATTTATGGCCCACTAAGCTCAAGCCTCTTTGACTTTCTGACTTGTCCAAGGCACTGGTTGACTGAGAGCATGGTGTTCCTTCTCTCGTGGCCTTTAGATCCAGGCTTGGAGCCACATGGCAGGCTGATGCGTGAGGTACATGATGAACTCCTTTGCACGCCTTGTACTGGAATACCTATGGAAAAAGATCAAATAATATTTGGGGGACCTGGGAATCGAACCCAGGTCCCAACGCCTATTGAACACCTGGCCAACCACTCCACCAACTTGCACGCTTTGATATTATGATGAGAAACAAATATAATATATAAAAACTAATCCCTATGCTGTAAACATAAAAACAAGCGCGCATTTTTTGAATTGCCCAATGGTATACCAACGCGTCATCATCTTCCTCGCTGAACCTGCATAAGACACATTAGATAGCGGGGGTTTTTAACCCCCACAAACTGTAACAAGGAAAAATAGCGATTAGCCCTATGATGAATATAAATATTTCGCGAGGGTTCCACTAGGTTCGTCTTGTTCTGACGGTCTCAACCATATGCATTAGGGGTCTCAATTTTGCCTGGTTACTGAATCCCCAAATTCAAGGTTTATGAACCCTAAAATTTGTCAATGGCAATTTTCAATTCTGCGCATTATAATCCAATTAGCTTATGCCATTAGTTTCCCTTGAGTTCTAGCAATGCAAAACCAATAAAAAATCATATCAAATATGCATGAATCATGAGTTTCAATTATGAAAAAAGTATGCAAACCGTGGGTCTGTTCTTGAGGATTTCTATAGCTTTAAGGCTTGGTTTTGATTGCAATATGTCTCTGGGAACCCCTGCAATAGATTAGAAACCACAAAATGCTTTGAATCGTGCTAAACTATGGAAAACAGTTTTCACTTTTCTTTGATTTTTTTCAATGTTATTATGGCCTCTTCTGCAGCAAAATCACGTCCATGGCATTAGGTTTTGCTTGTGTATATATAGTAGAAGAGAATTAGGTTAAATCTTGCACAAAAAATCCATTGCATGATGGTTTGAATATTTGATTTGCAATCACATCTTTTTGAATCTTTTTGATTGAAGAAACTTGCCAAACTTGGAGATTTTTGTCCCTTTGATTTGCACACGGATTTTCCAGCATATCTTGAGCTTGTTTGCTTCACAAAAAGATTGAAAAAATGAAATCTTTGTATTTCCTACATTTTAAATTAATTAAATGAATTAAAATCAATTAAAAATCCAATTAATTCATAAAAATAAGAAAATAAATTCAAATAATCTCAAAGGGTCGTGCATAAGCTTTGAATAAAGTTTCAAGAAGGAATTTGAGGCCCATTAGCAAAAACAAGGTGTTTTGAGCAAAGTTGACTTTTGCAAATTCATAAACATTTCCCAACTTCTCCAATGCATATCTTGCTCAATTTTGATCATATGAACATGTTCTTGGACATTTTGGAAAGGTCTTGAAGTCCTCTAACCAATGCCTTTGGTCCCATGTCATTTGGATTTACCAATCTCAAGTTATGGTCTTTGACTTAAAGTGCATTTTTGTTGACTTTTGAATTTGACCTATAATGTAGAAATTGATAACTTTGTGTGAGAGCATTTCTTGGACTTGGAGTGTGAAGTTGAGTTGTAGGAAATGTCACCCCCCTTAAAAATGAGCATTGGATGGGATTTTTCTGATGAACCATGAAAAGTTATGCCCTGGTCAAGATACAATTGACTTTTCTACTGTCCAAAAATAATAACTTTTGCATCCTTGATGATTTTTGAGCCATCCTTGTGGAATCATGATCAAGACTTGATCAAATGATGATTTTGGGCTCAAAATAAGATGTTGACCAAAAATTCTGACTTTTGACTGTGAAATGACCATTTTACCCCTGCAGTTGATTATGGATTAAATGAGCCTTTTGAGTGTGGTATTTGGCACTGTGAGACCTGAAACTTGACATGTAGGAGCTTGAGGATGTATAGAGGCCTATGAGACTTGATTGAACCATTGAAAACCTCCAATTCCTTGAAGGAACCAAAACCCTAATTTTGACTGGCTTAGGAGGTGGTTTGAACTGTACAATCCTTGAGAAATCTTGAACCATTTGAGGATGATTCTTGACAAACCTTGAAGAATATTGGAGGGAAAATTTTGGGGTACAACACCTATCATTCCCAAGCATGTATCTAGGATGGCATCTCTCAAGGACGCAGAGGCGGTGATCAAAGAAGGGAAGAGTACAATATGGGGACAATTGCCTGACTTCCCCCATAAGACAGACAAGTTTGGTTTAGGGTTCACTGCTGCAGGACAAAAGGCTATGCGTTGCTCCAAGGTTGGAGGACCACCCGTCAAGATCTCTCACCATAGAATCAATGTTGTAGAAGAAGAAGATGAAGAGAGCCACTTTGAAGATTGGATCTTTCCGACCGTCGAAGGGGGTTTGAGCAAATGGGAAGCAAATGATTTTGTTCCCATCACCTTTATCAACCAGTAATTTTATCTTTGAACAATTTCCAATTTTTATGGTCTGTAATAACGAAAACAATTCGCACACTATTTTCACCTCATGCCTTGCCCGAGGCATGTAGGTCCATTTGTAAGGGCTTGATTTTCTTCATAATCATATGCCATGTTTTAATGAATCATTAGACGTTTTTCATCTATAAACTGTTGTGTTCATTTTCTTTCCTTTTGCATTTTTGCTTGTTTAAGGATGGATATCCCTTACACACACCCACACTCACAAATGCAGGTACCTATCCACTCCGGATTCCCTGGGTGACTATTATGTTTTAGCCTTCGATAACTCTGAAGATTTGGTCAATCATGCTGAGTACGAAGTTGACGAAGATTATGAAGTGCCGGGAGAGTTAGCCAGACTTCTACAACAAGAAGAGAGGGCCATTCTGCCTCATGAAGAGTTGCTAGAAACCATCAACTTGGGGATAGAAGAGGACAGGAAAGAAGTAAAAGTGGGTGCCAACCTGGAACCAAGTGTCAAGGAGCGCTTAGTGCAGTTGTTAAATGAATATGTTGAAATCTTCGCCTGGTCTTATGAAGACATGCCAGGGTTAGACACAGATATCGTGGTTCATCGTCTCCCTACAAGAGAAGACTGTCCATCGATCAAGCAAAAGGTTCGCTGAATGAGGCCTGACATGTCTGAGAAGATTAAGGCTGAAGTAATGAAGCAATTCAACGCTGGCTTTCTGGCTGTTACTTCCTATCCATAATGGGTTGCTAACATTGTGCCCGTACCTAAGAAGGACGGAAAAGTCAGAATGTGCATGGACTATCGATATTTAAACAGGGCTAGCCCTAAAGATGATTTTCCACTACCGCATATTGATATCTTGGTTGACAACACAGCTCAACACAAGGTGTTTTCCTTCATGGACAGATTCTCGGGATATAACCAGATCAAAATGGCCCCCGAGGACATGGAGAAAACTACTTTTGTCACGCAATGGGGTACCTTCTGCTACAAAGTGATGTCGTTCGGACTGAAGAACGCAGGGGCAACCTATCAACGCGCCATGGTAGCTTTATTTCATGATATGATACATCATGAGATCGAAGTTTACGTAGATGACATGATAGCTCTATCACAGATAGAAGAAGAACACCTTGGTCATTTGCAAAAGTTGTTTGCCAGGTTGAAGGAGTATAAGCTCAGACTGAACCCAAGCAAGTGCACTTTTGGAGTTAGGTCTGGTAAACTTTTGGTATTTATTGTCAGCAACAAAGGCATTGAGGTTGATCTGACTAAAGTAAAGGCTATACAAGAAATGCCTGCCCCCCGTACTGAAAAGGAGGTTAGAGGATTCTTGGGACGCTTGAACTATATTGCGAGGTTCATCTCTCACCTGACATCTACCTGTGAACCAATTTTCAAACTGTTGAAGAAAGATCAGGTAGTTGAATGGAACAATGATTGTCTAGTATCTTTTGATAAAATCAAGGAGTATTTACTAGAACCTCCTATTCTGATGCCACCCGTCGAAGGAAGGCCATTAATCATGTATCTGACTGTTTTGGATAATTCAATGGGGTGCGTGTTGGGCCAACATGACGAGTCTGGCCGAAAAGAGCATGCCATTTATTACCTTAGCAAAAAGTTTACCGACTGTGAGACTCGCTACTCACTGCTCGAGAAAACTTGCTGGGCTTTGGTATGGGCTGCTCGCCGGCTAAGGCAATATATGTTGACTCACACCACTTTGCTGATTTCCAAAATGGATCCGATCAAATATATCTTCGAGAAGCCTGCTTTATCTGGAAGAATCTCTAGATGGAAAATGATCCTGACAGAGTATGATATCCAGTATACTACCCAAAAAGCTATAAAGGGGAGTGTACTAGCTGACCATCTAGCTCATCAAGCCGTCGAAGATTACCAGTCTATGAGATTCGACTTCCCTGACGAGGACATCATGACTTTAGACAACATCGAAGGCAACGGACCGTATGACGGACCTGAACAAGGATCCCGATGGACCCTGTACTTTGATGGTGCTTCAAATTCACTTGGCAACGGTATTGGTGCGGTACTCATTTCTATGAAAGGTTTCCATACACCCTTCACTGCCCGACTTTGTTTCAGTTGTACCAACAATATGGCCGAATATGAAGCTTGCATCTTTGGTCTCAAGGCTGCTATAGACTTGGGAATCAAATCTTTGGTCGTATTTGGGGACTCGGCTTTGGTTATCAGTCAAGTCAAAGGAGAGTGGGACACTAAACATCCTAATCTTGTCCCATACAAAGAACATGTCCTGAAGTTGTTGCCTTATTTCAAGCGGATTACTTTCGAGCACTTCCCGCGAGAAGAAAATCAGCTAGCAGATGCTCTGGCTACAATGTCTTCCATGTTTAAACTCAACTGGGATAACGAGGCTCCCCAAATTACAATCGAGCGAATGGACGAACCAGCGCACTGTCATGAGATTAATACCGAAGAAGTAGTGGAACAACCCTGGTTTCATGAAATCAAAAGGTATCTCCAGACTAGAGAATACCCCGAAGGAGCTTCCGTCAATGACAAAAAGTTCTTAAGGAGATTTGCTGCCAAGTTCTTCCTGAGCAATGGAATCCTTTATAAGCGCAGCCATGATTGTGTTTTACTTTGTTGTGTGGACAAAGCTGAAGCAGAGTTGATCATGACCGAGATACACAGTGGCACATTTGGTACCCACTTGAGCGGACATACGATGGCTAAAAAGATTCTAAGGGCAGGATACTACTGGTCTACCATGGAAGCTGATTGTCATCAAAATTCCCGTACTTGCCACAAGTGCCAAGTCTATGCTGACAAGTTACATATTCCTCCTGTTCCTCTCAACATTGTGACAGCTCCTTGGCCATTCGCAATGTGGGGCATTGACATGATTGGAGAGATCAAGCCCACGACATCCAATGGACATCGCTTTATCTTGGTCGCTATTGACTATTTTACCAAGTGGGTCGAAGCAACTTCCTTTGCCTCTGTTACGAAGAATGTGGTTGCCCGCTTCATCAAGAAGAATCTCATATGCCGGTACGGTGTCCCCGACAGGATCATCACAGACAACGGTACAAATTTGAACAACACTATGATCACCGCTCTATGCGAACAGTTCAAGATTTATCATCACAATTCATCTCCCTATCGGCCGAAGATGAACAGTGTTGTTGAAGCCGCAAACAAAAATATCAAGAAGATCATTCAAAAGATGGCAGTCACCTACAAGGACTGGCATGAGATGTTACCGTTTGCTCTGCATGGATATCGTACCACGGCACGTACTTCAACAGGGGCAACCCCATTTTCTTTGGTGTATGGCATGGAAGCTGTTCTACCCATGGAAGTTCAGATTCCTTCCTTAAGGATTATGAAGGACGCTGGTTTGAGTGAGGACGATTGGATTCATACCCGGCTTGATCAACTCAATTTGGCCGACGAGAAGCGACTTACCGCTGTTTGCCATGGTCAGACGTATCAAAAACTCATGATCAAGGCTTTCAACAAGAAAGTTAGGCGTCAAGTATATCAAGTCGGAGATCTTGTAATCAAGCGGATCATCTTACCGCAAAGTGATCCCAGGGGCAAATGGACTCCTACATACGAGGGACCATTTGTGATCAAGAGCATCTTCTCTGGTGGGGCCATGATTCTGACCACCATGGACAACGACGACTTGCTGCACCCTGCGAACGCAGACATAGTCAAAAGATACTACACATAAAAATACCCGACAAGTTGAAAACCCAAAAGGGCGACTTGGGCAAAAATGGGCATCCCGGTGAATCGAAAACCCGAAAGGGCGGTTCAGGCAAAAATTAGGGATAAAACAAAAAATCTGTACACCCGGCAAGTTGAAAAACCGAAAGGGCGACTTGGGCAAAAAAGGGTTTCCCGGTGGATCAAAAACCCGCAAGGGCGATCCAGGAAAAAGTTAGGGGATTAAAGCGTATGACTATGTCTCGTCGGATCACTTCAAGAACAATATCTTCACCAACAAACTCCAAGCTTCTGATCAAGCTAGTCATCGGCGGACGAGGCAGCGAATGGACAAGATATTCAGAGTTGTGAAGACTATAGCAGAATGGGAATCCCATGGAATTGTTACACATAGCCATCTTTCTTTTGTATAAATTTTTTCAATTTTTACAACATCATTCTCTTACTAGGATGTCTGTCTCCTTTGTACAAAGATACTCACAAAAGAATACAAATATACTTCAAAGTGCAGAAATTCGCTTGCCATTCTTTTCTTTTTACACTTATGTTTCATTTGAAAACGTCCAATGTTTTGTTGAAAAGGCATATGCATTTGAATATAATCACTGCTTACAAATAAAACGAAACTGAAAAAGGATAATTGCTGATAGGTTGAAGGAGTAGGAAGAAATCTTTATGCCATTCCAGAAGAAATCCCCTATGATACATCATTCAGACCCTCAATAAGGCAAAATTGGGAGTATATTTCCCCAGCCAAGTTAAGCTTTAAGATTCGCAGCGGAGCCAGTGCAGTCTAAAACTCGATTCCCTAGCTGAGTTAAGCTTCAAAAATCCCATCCGAGTTAAAACCCGATCCCTGGTGGAGCCCGAAAACCCTGAAATACATATCCCTAGCGGAGCTAGAATATTCTAAACCTTCTTCCCCAGCGAAGTCAAATTTCCAACTATCAACCCCCAGTGGGAACCATTCAGTTTTCCCCAACTTCCTCAGTAGATTAGCGTATAAACCAAGCTCCAGATCTCCCCGGCCGAGTAAACACTCTCCCCAGAGTTATTTCCCGACAGAATGAGGATTCTAGTTCCTGTTTCTCCATTAGAAGCCTCCCAGATTTTAATTCCCCAGTAGAGATCGTCAGAGTTTTCCTTATTCCCCAAGAAAATCATGAAGAATTCTTATTCCCCGCAGAAGTTGGTAAAACTCTTGTTAAAATCCCCACAAGTCACCAAGGATTTTCAGTCCCCAGCAGTGGTCCTAGGATTTCTCATCTTCAACAATCAAAGGTTTTTGAATCCTCAGCATCGGTCAGGAATTTACTTCCTCCGGCAGTAGTCAAAGAGTTCATTATCTCCAGTTATCACGGATTTATTTTCCTCCGTAAGACAGATACTCGGCTTATATGCACATCCATTACATTCATATATCATAAACATTGATGAAACACAATTCATTGCATCATACATATCATGCAACATAAGTTTGTGTTTTAGCTAACACTTTACCCTTTTCAGGATAAGATTAAAAGGCTATTGTTAACAATTATTCAGATACAGTATGGATACACCCCAGGAACGGCGGTCATTCTATTACTTATTCAGAATTTCAAGTCAAATACAGTACAGATACACCCCAGACACGGCGGTCATTCTACTACTCATTCAGACTTCAGCAATCAGATACAGACTAGATACGCTCCAGACACGGCATCCATTCTATCTCTCATTCAGATTCTCGACTCAAAGTTCAGATATGCTCCAAACACGGATTCCATTCTGACCCTTACACCAGCAGCTTGATTCTCCCTAGTGCAATCGCCGCGGAAGTCATTTTGTCACTTATTCAGATCCCAGTTACAATACAAATACACTCCAGACACGGAAGTCATTCTACTACTCATACAGATCTCAACTTCAGATACAGTCCAGATATGCTCCAGACACGGCTGCCATTCTGTCACGCATTCAGAATTTATCCCCAGCACACAGTTGCTTTATACACAGATGATACTCTGTTACCCGGATACAATACAGATACACTCCAGACACGGCAGTCATTCTGATATTCATTCAAAGTTCAAATACAGTTACAGCTCAGATACGCTCCAAACACGGACGCCATTCCTTTGCTCATACAGACTCAGTCTCCAGATACAGTTCAAGTGCATTCCAGACACAGATACAGTTTTGATACTCATTCTTTTGACCTACAGCATTACAATTCAACAAAGATTCTTGGATGGCATCTTTAAGCCCATCTCCATCAAGGTTCCACCATCTCTAAATGGAATCTTTAATCCCATTCCCTCAACATTATTTTGACGAGTGCAAATTTACGGGCACTCTAGTGTCCAATCCTCTTTTACCTTCGAGTCGCGAAAGGCAAACTTGCCAATCTAACTCTTCATGTTCAAGAAGATTGAACAGGGGCAACTGTTGTACCCCAAAATTTTCCCTCTCATTTCATCAACATTTTCTCAATCACAAGACTATTGGGATTCAAGATCAAGCTAGGGTTTGCTCTGCTCAAGACACCTCCTTGCACTGTTGACCTAAATTAGGGTTTGAGTTTGCACAAGGATGTTTTTACCTACAATGCCCAAGGTGACTTTCATACTTAATTTTGGACTTACAAGTTTGTCCTTACCAAGTTTCAGGCTTTGATTCAATTTTTTTGCTCAGTCAATTGGACAGTTGACCTAGAAATCAGCTGTATTGGGGAAAAAGTTAACTGTGGCCAATTGACAGTCAAACCTCATGAAATTTGACCCAAATCAACATTATGAACTCATATGAACCATTTGATCAAGTTTGGATCACAATTCCACAAGAAATTTGATCAGATCACCAAAAGGGCAAAATGGTCATTTTTAGGGTTTTGACTGCACAAAGGCAATTTTTGACTGTTTGACCTAGCCAATGGCAAATCAAGCTCACACATGGACTCAAGGACTCAATGAAATTGTCTTGACCCATTCAAAAAATTCAAAAGATCTCAAATGCATAGGATTGACAGATGAATTTTTCAGTCAGCTGATCAAAATTTGACTGTACACTGAAAAGTCAAACTTTGACTTTTTGGTCAAAATCAAGTTCCAAGAGTTATTTTTCATCAAGACATGTCAAATTATGAAACTTGTCCATCAAGAAACCCAAAAATGCAAATTAGGGTTTAAAATGGAAAATTTTCATAACTAAGAAATTTTCTAAGTTATGAAATTTCCTTATTTTTCCCTAACTTTGTCCCATTTTTTCACCAAGATGCAAATGGATTCAAACAAAACTTTAAGCATGAAAGTTGTAGTCCATCACAAAGTCTACAACTTTGATTCACAAAGTTTTCTCAAAATAAGCTTGTATCTCAAGTTATGATTTTTGGAACAAGGGTACCTAAAACTTTTAACTTAGAGAAAATTTGCCCTAATCTAGGCAGGATTTTGACCCATCTTCTTGGCCACTTTTCACATAGTTCCACTTGGAGTTTCAAGTTGCATTTCAAAGATGGATTATAGTACATGTTCCAAGCATTCCAAATTGTCCAAGAACTCCTCAAACACCCTTGTGGTTAGAGATAATCGAATGCTTGAAGTTGGCAAAAACTCACTTTTGTCCATGGCCAATACATGTTCATACCAATTTGCAAATCTGATCTAGCTAGTTTGGTTCACAATTACAGGCCTCAAAACCAGTTTGTACTCCATAATTTAATGCATATCCATTGAGTTAAGGTATTGTCTTGGTCATTAGGGCATTGTACACAAGATTAAGCCCTAAATGGTAAAAGGTGTATTGCCATTTTTGCAAAAGGCTACTTTATGTCAAAACAATAAGCATTAAGCCTTGAACAAAATCTGAGACTGCAAACCAAATCCATGAATTAGAGGGGCCAAGAGTTTTGTGTGCAGGGTGATAGGAGGGCATGTACAAGGCTATAACATCACTTCCATTCTTTTGCTTCAAGTAGAAGAAAAGTTGCAAATCATATGCCATCACACACATCTGTTAAGACCAACTTACATAAACATTGTAGACAAGTTTGATACCTCCCAACAAGCCAGAAACACGACCCTTCTGCCTCCCAAACCCGCTTGTACACAAAATCCTTGTTTTGTTGCAAAATAGGGCAAGCTCTGCAAACTTCAAGCCATAACCAAATTCCATCGTGCGTTTTGTCCAAAGATACTTCAAACACCTTCTAACCAACATATATAAGCTATCCAAATCATCCATTGCTAGCTGTAATACCTCTAACACACATTGCCATTTTTGTTTCAAAGCTTTGCAGGTTGAGTTCTCTGGCACGATTCAAGCTATTTCAAAACAAGCCAAGCATTGGAAAAGCTTCCTTGGACCTCAGGCAAGCTCAAACACCATTGAAGGTTGCCACATTGTCCAACTCGAACTCAACTAAAACAGGTATTTCATGGACTTCTATCTCTCTATTTAGGAATAGTTAGGCTTAGGTTTGTGAATGAAATATGTTGTACTCATAGCCCTGAAGCCATACATATGCTTAGTTTTCATTTACATTAATCGTGCTAGGAGAATTTCATCCATGAACTTTCTGAAAAAACTAGGTTAGAAATTAGGGCCAGAGAAATTCTCTCTGGTCTTTGAGAGTTAGTCCAAGTTTTTTATATGGTTGGATTCGTTGTTTAATGCTCTACAATGTTCATGTTATGAGTTTTGTCAAATAATCAAAGAATCAGGAGATGTCATTTGTGTATAGAAGCGCGCGTGTTTTGATTCAAAGGAAGAAGATGAAGTCTGACTGGGCTGGGCCTGGTTGTTCTTTGCTTTTGACACCCCACGTTTCTGTTTACACCCCCCTGACCCATTTATTTGAATATTTGTCATTTTGATATTTTTATTTTTTGTTCGGACTTTATTATTTTTTGTCTAAATATAAAAAAATGCCAAAAAATTATTTTCTATATTTTTCCTATTTATTTGATATTTATTTTTATCTTACTAGTATAAATATGTAAATAGTTTATTTTTCTTTTATTAAAACTCAAAGAATAATGTAAAAAATATGCCTATTTTTATTTATTATTTTTTATATACACTTAAAAACATTTTCTTGAATATACACATTTTTTGTAAATAATTAATTTTTATTTTATATATATTTAATATGTTTAATATATATATATATATATATATATATATATATATATATATATATATATATATATATATATATATATATATATATATATATATATATATATATATATATATATATATATATATATATATATATATATATATATATATATATTATTTTATTAAATAATTAGGTCAAAAATACTACATTTTCATTTTTATTAATATTTTACACTAAAAACATCTTTTTTTACAATATACTTTTATTTTTGTATAAATTAATATATTATTGTATATAATTAATAAATAATACTATTTATTTAAGAATTAGGGTTTTGCCCTAAATAACAAAAATAATTAAAATTGACTTTTTATTTATTTATTTACATTTCACATTGAAAAATACTTTTTACATACATGAAAATATTTTTTGCATAATACATTTTATTTGATATTTATTTAATTGTATTTATTTAAATATTAAATATTGCCTTGTACATTCAATATGGTTGTAATAACTTAGAATTTAATTTCTTGTCAAATACCCCCAATTTAAATTTGTACCCCCATCCCTATATCATGTTGTAATAGTGTAGCATTTAAATTCCCGCACATTTAAAAGCCTCCAATTATGCCATGCTTAGACTTAGGGTTTGTATGCAAAATAAAATCAACAACTAGCTTGACATAATCCAAGATAAACATGCATGAAAAATAAACACAATGCACACTTGCACCCCTAGGGTTTCAATCCACTTGTTGCCTTCAAAAATGGTCCATGATTGCATGTCAAGTACTTTGGCAAAACAAAAACAAACAAAAAGATCATAGTCCCTCGATGACGCTATCTGAGTTGCCTAAACAAAATGATCAAAGTCCCTCAAGAAAATTGCCAAAAATACTTGACACAATTGCTATCATGGTTTATACGATGACTCGCGCCTGTCCCGTTTAACATCCTAACACAAGGCTATTCACCAAATACAATGGTGAAGCAACACTGTTAAAAGGGTTAAAAACATAAGAAAGATCTTTGAGTAAAATAGGGTAGACAACTCTTAGTTACTTGATCAAGCTTGCAAAAACATCCTTGCTATTTTTTCAAAACACACTTCACAACACAATTTCAAAACCCTACTTTCAAACATTGAAAACTTTTCAAAGGACAAAAATACCTTTGTATACATTCAAACAAGGATCATTACAAAGGTTGCCACAACGATGGCCTCTTTGCAAAACATCTTTCGAAATCACACACAAAGCACCATTTCAAACAATAGAAATGCAAAGCAAGTGATCTAAGCAAGTAACTAAGAGCCCATGGATAACCATGGATAGAAAGGGTGCTAATACCTTCCCTTTCTATAATCTACTCCCCGAACCCAAGAAAACATCTCAAAGGTCTTTCCTGTGCTTTTTGACCTTTCCTTAGGATAAAATAAAAAGTCGGTGGCGACTCTTGCTAAACCGAAACATTTGCAAACACAAACGCAAAATCCCAAGTCAGTTCTCCCACCATATCACAGGAGGCATCAAGATAGAAGGTTCTAGCAAATACTCCTTGATTTTATCGAAAGCAACTTGACAGTCATCATTCCATTTAACCACCTGATCTCTCTTCAACAACTTGAAGATTGGCTGACGGGTAGTTTAGGTGTCCCAAGAAACCTCTGACCTCCTTCTCAGTGCGAGGGGTAGGCATTTCTTGTATAGCTTTGACTTTGGCATGATCAACCTCGATGCCTTTGTTGCTGACAATAAAGCCCAAGAGTTTACCAGACCGGACTTCGAAAGTGAACTTATTAGGGTCCAGTCTGAGCTTGTACTCTTTCAACCTGACAAACAGCTTTTGCAGATGGTCGAGGTGTTCTTCTTCAGTTTGTGAACGGTCTATCATATGTCGTCTACGTAGACCTCTAACTCATGATGTATCATATCATGAAACAAATCTACCATGGCGCTTTGATAGGTTGACCCGACATTCTTCAGTCCGAATGGCATCACTTTATAGCGGAACGTACCCCACTATGTAACAAAAGTAGTTTTCTCCATGTCCTCAGGTGCCATTTTGATCTGGTTATAGCCTGGGAATCCGTCCATGAAGTGGAAGTGGAAAGTCATATTTAGGGCTGGCCCTGTTTAAGTCTCTGTAATCCATGCACATTCTCACTTTGTCGTCCTTCTTAGGCACGGGCAAAATGTTAGCAACCCATTATGGATAGGAAGTAACAGCAAGAAATCCAGCATTGATCTGCTTTATAACTTCTGCTTTGATCTTTTCTGACATGTCAGGCCTCATGCGGCGAACTTTCTGTTTAACTGGTGGACAGTCTTCTCTTGTGGGTAGACGATGTACCACAATGTCTGTATCAAGTCCTGGCATGTCTTCGTATGACCAGGCGAAGATCTCAACATATTCATTCAACAGCTGAATTAAGAGCTCCTTGACACTTGGCTCTAGGTTGGCACCCACTCTAACTTCTTTTCTGTCTTCCTCAGTTCCCAAGTTGATTGTATCTAACAGCTCTTCGTGAGGTAGAATAGCCCTTTCTTCCTGTTGTAGCAATCTATCCAATTCTCTCGGCACTTCACAATCTTCCTCGCCTTCATATTCGGCATGGTAGACTAGATCTTCAGAGTCACTGAAGGTCATAGCAGAATTGTTACCCATGGAATCTGGAATGGAAGGGTACCTGCATTTGTGAGTGTGGGTGTGTGTAAGGGATATACACCTTTAAACAAATAAAAATGTAAAAAGAAAGAAAATGAACACAAAATTTTATATGTGAAAACGTCCATGATTCATTAAAATGGCATATGAAGATGAAAAATCAAACCCTTACAAATGGACCTATGTGCCTCGGGTAAGGCACAAGGTTAAAAGTGTATGAATTGTTTAAGAATCATTACAAACCAACAGAAATGTTTGAAAGATAAATTACTGATTCATGAAAGTAATGGGAACAAAGTCCTTTGCCTCCCAATTGCATAGTCCTCCTTCAACAGTAGGGAAAATCCAGTCTTCCAGGTTGCTCTCCTCTTCACTATCCTCCAAATCATTGACTCCATGATGGGTGATCTTCACTGGTGGCCCTCCAGCACGGGAGCGACGCACAACCTTTTGAGCAGAAGCCGTGAAACCCAAGCCGAATTTATCAGATTTGAAGGGAAAATTGGGAAGCTGCCCCCAAATTGTGCTTCCTCCTTCTTCAATCACAACCTTTGCATCTTTGAGGGATGACATCCGAGGCGGAGGGCTGGTAATCATGGGTACAGAAGGCACTATCTTGGTTGCCGCAATATCTTGAGCTACCTCTTCAAAATGCTGAAAGGGGGTTTCGATGAATTCGCCATCTAATTCCACATAGCGAAAAGAATTAAGATGGCTTATCATGTATTCCTCTTCGCCGTGAACAGTTACAATTTTCCCCTAGACAGGGTACTTGAGCTTTTGATGTAGAGTAGAAGTGACGGCTCCAGCATGATGAATCCAGGGTCTTCCCAACAAGCAAGAATAGGAAGGACAGATGTCCATCACATAGAATGTGGAGTTGAATGTGTCAGTTCCCACTTTAATCGGGATGTCCACCTCCCCGTGGACCATCCTTTTAGAACCATCAAAGGCTCTGACAATGATATTACTGGGCTTCAAAACTAGACCTTCACAATTTAGCCTGTACAAGGCTTTCTTTGGTAAGACGTTCAGCGAAGAACCAGTGTCCACCAAAACGTGTGCTAGAGTAGTCCCTCTGCATTCCACTGAGACATGCAAAGCGTCATTATGTTTTCTCCCTTTTGATGTTAAATCGGCATCGGAGAACCCTAGACCATTGTTAGCTGTTAGGCTAGCTACACATTCCTGAAACTGATCCGTGGAGGTTTCTTGGGGCACATGGGCCGTCTTCAAAAATATGATCAAAGCTTTAGCATGAGCTTCTGAACATAGCAGTAAGGCCAACATAGAGATTTTTGAGGAGGTTTGCCCCAGTTGTTCAACAACATTATAATCGCTCTTCTTGATTATTTTCAAAATCTCTTCCATTTCCTTTTGAGAGGTCTCAGGGATGATCAACGGCTGAGCCCTTGTCCTGACGGGCTCTTCTTGGATCCTTTTCCCTCTATCATCAGCAGCAGCAGAGGGGACAACCACATGAGTTACAACTTATTCAATAACTGGAGTTCTTGCAGATATGTTGACCGGTACAGGGGTAACCTTAGGAGCAGCTGAGGGTCCGAAGATTGCCTTTGGAGGGGCAATCTCCGGAGAGAAAATTCTTCCACTGCGGGTGATTTTGCTCGTTCCAGCAATGTTTCCAATGTCGGAAGTCTCTTCATCAGAACTCTCTTCAGTTGATTCAATTTGTTTAACACCGTGGTAAAATATCTCTCCCCCATAGTTCCACGGTATTGATTTGTTGGACTTGTACGGGATGGGCCCCGGCATGGTTATCTTCAAAGGTACAATCTTCGGATCGGATGTAATCTTAACAGGTCTTTTGGAGATCTTGGAAAGATTGGCGGATATGGTAATTATTGAAACATCATTGACAGGAGTCGGTGTAACAAGAGTCTTTTCAAAAATGATCTATTGGTTATCCATTAGGCGTTGGATGCCTAACTTCAACAACGGACAGTCGGTTGGTAAGGAGGAACAAAGGCAACAATCTTCTTCACAACCTGGGAAAATCCCAGCCTTAAGCAAATTCAACTTGATTATCGGTAGCGGAGTCATCAAATCATCAACAGTAGCAACAAAAAGATCTTCCTCAACAGCATGGGCATTGTGGCCATGCTTTGGCATTGGAGCAGAGATCACGTTAGGCTTTTCAGGGGCGTCGAATTCAACTTCTTTGGCATCTATCAAATCCTGAATCTTATTCTTGAGGGCCCAACAACTGTTGGTGTCGTGCCCCAGGCTGTCTGAATGATAAGCACACTTGGCATTTGAATGGTAGTAAGGAGAAGATGTATTCTGATTCTTCGGGGCCTCTTTCAAAGTTGCAAGTTTTAACTTCAAGAGATGGGGTAAAACCTGAGCGAGAGTCATATTGATCCGGGTGAATTGCCGTGCAGGCCTTTCCACCCTAGCTTGGTTGGTTCTGGGTTGATTATTTCTAGGCTGATTAGCTGTAGACTTCTGAATCATTACGACCCCCACCGCTGGCCGGCGCTCAACTCTTCCTTGACCTCTTTGGGAGTAGACATCTGAGACTTCCTTCTTTGCTGGAAAAGTATTTTTGATGGCAGAGGAATCAGATGCATCCTTTTGAATTTTCCCGCTCTTTATGCCGGCTTCAACTCTCTCACCAGTTAGAATTAACTCGGTGAACCCTGCAGACGAACTTCCAATCAGGTGATTGAAAAAGGGGCCTGACAGTGTACCCAAGAACATATCAACTAGTTCCCTCTCAGATAGAGGTGGTTGTACTCGTCCCTCTAATTCTCTCCATTTCTGGGCATACTCTTTGAAACCTTCATTTGAGACCATGCCCATACTCTGTAATTGAGTACGGGTTGGTTCTAAGTCCATATTATATTGATACTGTCTGTAGAAGGCGGCCGCCAAATCCTCCCAATTGTGCACATCAGACCTCTCTAGTTGGTAGAACCAATCTAACTGCATCCCCAATAGACTGTCCTGGAAGAAACGAACCCATAGGTCTTTGTCAGAAGAATGCAGTTGGATTTTCCTGACGTAAGACCGTAGGTGCATCTTGGGATAAGACAAACCGTCGTACTTAGAAAATAGAGGCACCTTAAACTTAGGGGGAATAACAATTCCAGAAACCAGCCCTAATTCTTCAAAGTCCAGCCCAGGCACCCTCTGTATCTCCATGGCTGCCAGACGCTCTTCCAGATTCTTGTACTTGTCATCTGCATGAGGGTACTTCTGTTCAGAATAGTCTTCATCCTCTTCTTCTTCTTCTTCCTCAGAGTCAGATGGTACTGTAGTCTCTTTACCCTTTCTCACCCCTTCATCATATGTTGAGGGGAAATCCAGGACCCTTCTAGCTTTACCTTCAAATCTTCTACCCATGGTAGCCACACTAGCCCTCTTCTTTTTATTTTTCTCTTTTTCCTTTTCCAGTAGCGTTTTGAGCTCCTCCTGCCCCTTATCCAAGGTCATGAGTAGCTGTTGGAACTGTGAATTCTGTGCTTGTAAGTATTTAACCGTCTGCTCAATATCCATCTTGCTGAAATAAACAGCAGAGAGATAAGGAAACCTGGTGTGAAGACCTGTTTATGCATATGATGAATGATATGTATCCATGTAATGCATTCAAGGATTCAGAAATTCAAATTTGTTTTAAACAAAAAAGAACACACGTCATATTAATAAGATAGAATTTGTTAGTACATCAATGCCACATGGGCAAAATAATACAAAATTCCAAGGTAAAAAGACGTTGTGCATCCTCTTTGGTGCAATGTAGGTGTTGAGAGTCTGCTCTTCGTGAAGTTGACGAGTAAGTTCTAAAACCTTCTTCTCACTTGCGTAGAATTGGGCTTAAAAAGTATCGCGCTCTCCCTTGAGCTGTATCCAACTCCTTTGTAAATCTTCGTGTGATGTTGGCATGTCAGGATGTAGGAGGGTGTACGGAACCTCTCCTTCCATAACATGCTCTTTGATCACAGGGAGAATGTAGGGGTAAGGCATCATAAGACTTTGGGCGCGGGTTCGTACCCACTTGAGGTAAGGCTCAAGAGGGATGGAATTCTTATGTCCCAAGGTCTTACTGTCAACCTTGTTGGGCATCCTCCAAGCTCGGATGAACCTTTGTCGAAGTCCTTGATCGTCGTTGTCGAAGTCAAAAACCAAGTCTGGAATCAGCATGTCATGTCGGCCATCCCTTCGAGCATACCCAAACTGTCTCAGAGCCAAGCAGGGGTTGTAGGTGATGCCTCCCCTAATTCCAAGTAGAGGGACATTAGGAAATTCCCCACAATGATCAATGATGATAACATTTTCTCTGGATCGAGAACACCAATGAACATCTGAATATGTAAGAGTCATCAATCGTTGTGACCACCTTAAACCTTGATCATTCTTCAAGACTGATTGGGGAAGATGAGAAATAAACCATCTTGCCAATAGAGGAGTGCAACACATAAGAACACCTCTTTTCCTCGTTGTTCGAGTGTGAAAAGAGTGGATAATATCCCCAAGCAATGTAGACACCGGGTTGCGAGCCATGAAAATTTTGACAGCACTTACATCTATAAGCTGGTCAGGGTTAGGGAACAAGACCATCCCATAGATGAGAAGAGCTACAATCTCCTCAAAAGCTTGTAAGTCCAATGAATTCCAGCAGCTTTGGGCCTTCTCAAACAGAAACTTTGACAAGAAACCTTTGACACCACTTCTAGTTTCCCAATGACCAATGATATCAGATGGTTGCAAGTGTAGGGCTTGAGCAACATCTTCAAGCTTTGGATCTCTTTCCGTACCGTTGTAGGGTAGTTGATTGAGAATAGGAATCCTCAAGAGTTGAGAAAATTCCTCCAAAGTAGGCACAAGCTGGTAATCAGGAAATGTGAAGCAGTGGTGTAGGGGCAAAGAACTGGAAGAGAACTTTCACCACATCTTCCTCAGTGTTGGTGTTGACTAAGTTGAGAAGAAGACCGTGCCTCTCGGTGAATGGAGAATTCTCAGGAATCCTTGAAGCTAGCTCCTTGAGTTGAGGAGGAATTCTTACAAGGTTGACTTGGATAGTTTTCCTGCGAAGTGAATCCATTACCTACAAAACAGGAACAAAGATGAAGATCCAAATCCTTGAAATGGTTAGTGGATGCATATGATGCTTCATGATGTTCATGATGTTATGCACAAGTATATATGTACAAACAAATAACACAAGTTCCTAGTTTCAGGCTTGCATGGGGTTTCATAGGTAAGTACCCTCTTGAAGTTTAGTTGGCTCAACATGTCCTATAAATAGTAACCGGGTTCTAAGGAGCTCAATATCACTGGATTATTTTCTGTGTTCATTGTTTCAGTTTAGCCACTTTACTGGCGACCGAAATATTCCAAGAAAACAACCCTCAATGAGTGTAGTATCGAGTATCTACCAACTTCGGACTGCACCAAAGCCGGTCATCTCACTACCCCTAAAAAGGCCAAGTTGGTTATGTAAAGGTTCTAAAAGTCCATTAGTGCTTCATGACATCACTCAGCGGCCCCGTATTCTCTTTGATTAACTCAAAGGCTACCGGTACCCACAAATATGTCACACTAATATAGCTATTGCTTCAACCATGTCGGTATACCCCGCACAGTTTCCACAACGTATTGCTATTTACCTATGAATGTTTCCCAAATCCGGGTAGACGATTCAAACCCAAACAATAGAACCAAATGTAAAGCAATCAAGTCAAGCAAGATAAGCATGTAAAGGTGATCTAAAACCCTAAGGTAACCCCACTTTTAGATCTCCCCAGCAGAGTCGTCAGTTCTTTGATACGGTGGGAGAACTGACTTAAGGTTTTGCGTTTGTGTTTGCAAATGTTTCATTTTAGCAAGAGTCACCATCGACTTTTATTTTATCCAAAAGGAAAGGTAAAAAAGAACAGGAAATACCTTTGAGATTGTTTTTGGGTTCGGGGGGTAGATTATGAAAAGGGAAGGTGCTAGCCCCCTTTTCATCCATGGTTTTCCATGGGCTCTTAGTTACTTGTTTTAGATCACTTGCTTTTTCTTTTCAATTGTTTGAAATGGTGCTTTTGTGTGTGGTTTTGAAAGTATTTTGAAAAGAGGCCTTTTTCTAGGCAACCTTTGTAATGATTCTTGTTTGAATGTATACAAAGGTGTTTGTCTTTTGAAAAATGTTTCAATGTTTGAAAGTTTGTTTTAGGAAATGTTTTGAAATTGTATTGTGTGTTTTTGAAAATAGCAAGGATGTTTGCAAGTTTGATCAAGTAACTAGGAGTTGTCTACCCTACTCAAAGATCTTTCCTACACATTTTTATTCCTTTGACATTTTTGTTTTACCATTGCATTTGGTAAACAACCTTGTGTTTGGATGTTAAACGGGACGGGCGTGGGTCATCGTATGACCATGATAACAATGTTGCCAAGTATCTTAGCAAATTTTTTGAGGGACTAGATCATTTTTGTTTAGGCAACCAAGATAGCGTCATCGAGGGACTATGATCTTTTGTTTTTGTTTTGTTTTGGCAAGATACCTAGCATGCATACCATGGCCATTTTTAAGGCAACAAGTGGGTGAAACCCTAGAGATGCTTGTGTGCATTGTGTTGTCGTTTTTCATGCATTTTTGTCTTGTGTTTAGTCATGCTATTTGTTTGATTTTGGTCTTTGCATACAAAACCCTAATCTTACTATCATGCATATAAAAGCAATAAAATGCGTAAAAGTAAATCTAAGACTATTACAACATTATTATGGGGAGGGGGATACAAGTTTGAATAGGGGATATTGCTCAAAATAAAACCCTAAAACTATTATTACAACCAAATTGAAATATTGCACAAATAAATAAATAGATAATTATTTAAATATACAATAAAATATAAATATGCAAAATGTTTTTGTATTTATTTTTATACATGTAAAAATAAGTTTATTCATGTCTTAAAAATAAGAAAATAAAAATGATTATTTTAGGAAAGGGGTGGAAACCCTAATTTTTTGTTTTAAAAGAAAATGTATTATATTTTTTATTTATTCATTTATGTACAAGGAAATAATAAAAATAATACATACAAAATATTAAAAAATAAAATATGTGAGAAAATATTATTTTGTATGTATAATATAATAAAATAAAATATGTAAGTATTTTAATATTATTTACAAGTCTTAATTAAGAAAATAAAGTATATATTATTAGTAAACTATTTTTATGCCCAAAAAAATAATAAAAATAATAAAATAAAAATGTAAAAATTAAGAAAATATTTTTGGTGATTTTTAATATTTAGAAAAAATAATAAAAGTCAGAAAATATAAAAAGAAATGAAAAATATATAAAATAAAAGAAATGGGCCAAGGAGGTGTAAAAAGCAGAATGGGGGGTGTCAAAAGTAGAAGCAAGCCAGGCCCAACCCAACTCACTTCGTCCCTGTCCTTGGAACAAAAATGCGCGCCCTGTTCTTCAAATCTGTATCTCCTGCATACGTGCTTAAAAACAAAATCTTGCGACATGAAAGTTATAGCTCATCATCACACGATTCTAATAATATAAAAAACTTGATCTTACTCTCAAAGACCAGAGAGAATTCTATCACCCCCAAATTCTGACCTAAAAAATTTAGTATGTTCATCATCTAAATTCTCCTAGCTCAGTTAATATAAATACAAGCTATGCATATGTACAGTTCAAGCACATTAAGGGCTACATTTTTTCTTCACAAACCTAAGCCTAATGATTCCTAAATAAGGAGATAGAAGTTTGAAAATTACCTGTTTCAGTCAAGTTCGAATATGGCAATGCAGCAACTTTGAATGAGGCCTAAAGGACTTTTGGGCTTGCTTGATGTTCCATTGACCTTTCCCAATGCTTAGCTTGTTTTGAAATGGCCTGAATGTCTTTGTAGAACTCAACCTACAAAGCAACATAGTGAAAATGGTGAAGTATGAAAATGGAGTTACAATGGCTGGACAGGGACTTGGGTAGCTTGGATGGGATGTATGCAATGTGTCTGAAGTGGTTTGGGACAAAACGCATGAGTGGAATTTGTTTTGGCTTGGTGTTTGCAGAAAATGCGCTGTTTTGGGCAGAAGTTGGTGTTTTGGTGTTTTGGGTGTTTGGAAGCTTGGAAATTCTTGTTTTCTGCTTGGTATATTATGCTGAAGTTGTTTGAAATGTGCACAAGACTTGGTTTTAACAGATACAAGAGATGTGAACCTTTTGCAAGGTTTCTTGTTTTTGAAGCAAAAGTTGAAGTTGACAATGCCAAGGCCTGTACAGGCCTGTATTCTAGCTGCACATAGTTGGTGAACTTTGCCTGATATTAGTGGACTTTGTTTGCAGCAAAAGGCTAGGTCCATGGCTCAAGATAAACAAAGTTACATAAAGTGAACTTTATCAAAGTAGCAATGTTATCTTTTTGCCATTTTTGGATTAAATCTTTGTGTAATGCTCCATAACTCAAAATAATGCCTTTGTCCAATGTATTTGCATTTAATTAAGGAGTGTGGAAGGGATTAAGACCAGTAAACCAAGTACAAGCATGCTTAGGACAGATTTTGCAACTTGTAGCAATGTGCAAAATGTCATGGACAAAAGTGAGAAATGGCCATTTTCTTTTCTTCGATTCTCCCTAACCATAAATGATCTTAGAGAGTTCTTGGACATTTTGGAAATCCTGTAACATGCTCTACAATCCATCTTTGAAATGAATTTTGAGATTCCACTTGGAACTATGTGAAAAGTTTCCATGAAAATAGGTCAAAATCCTGCCTAAACTAGGGCAAAATTTCACAAAGTTAAAAGTTTCATGGACCCTTATTCACAAAATCATAACTTGAGATCCAAGCATATTTTGGGAAAACTTTGTGAATCAAAGTTTTAGATTTTGTGGAGGACTACAACTTTCATGTTGGAAGTTTTGTTTGAACCCAACTGCATCATGGTGAAAAAGTTGGGCAAAGTTGGGAAAAAATAAGAAATTTTCATAACTTAGAAAATTTCTAAGTTATGAAAATTTTCCATTTTAAACCCTAATTTCCAATTTTAGGTTTCTTGGTGAACAAGTTTCATGTTTTGACAAAAAATGACCCTTGGCACTTGATTTTGACCAAAAAGTCAAAGTTTGACTTTTCAGTGTACAATTGATTTTTGATCAGTTGACTGGAAAATTCATCTGTCAATCCAATGCATTTGAGATCTTTTGAACCTTATGATTAGGTCAAGATGATGCCATTGAGTCCTTGAAACCATTTTTGAACCCAATTTGCCATTGGCTAGATGAAAAATCAGAAATTACCCTTCTACAGTCAAAACCCTAATTTTGACCATTTTTCCCTTTTGATGATCTGATCAAATTTCTTGAGGAGTTGTGGTCCAAACTTGATCAAATGGTTCATATGAGTCAAATGGGTTCAAGTTTCACTAGGGCAAAATTTCACTAAGTTAAAAGTTTCATGGACCCTTATTCACAAAATCAAAACTTGAGATCCAAGCATCTTTTGGGAAAACTTTGTGAATCAAAGTTGTAGATTTTGTGGAGGACTACAACTTTCATGTTGGAAGTTTTGTTTGAATCCAATTGAATCATGGTGAAAAAGTTGGGAAAATTTGGGGGGAAAAAAGAATTTTTCATAACTTAGAAAATTTCTAAGTTATGAAAATTTTCCATTTTAAACCCTAATTTCCAATTTTAGGTTTCTTGGTGAACAAGTTTCATGTTTTGACAAAAAATGACCCTTGGCACTTGATTTTGACCAAAAAGTCAAAGTTTGACTTTTCAGTGTACAGTTGATTTTTGATCAGTTGACTAGAAAATTCATCTGTCAATCCAATGCATTTGAGATCTTTTGAATCTTATGATTAGGTCAAGATGATTCCATTGAGTCCTTGAAACCATTCTTGAACCCAATTTGCCATTGGCTAGGTGAAAAATCAGAAATTGCCCTTCTACAGTCAAAACCCTAATTTTGACCATTTTGCCCTTTTGATGATCTGATCAAATTACTTGAGGAGTTGTGGTCCAAACTTGATAAAATGGTTCATATGAGTCTATAATGTTGATGTGGATCAAAAATTATGAGGTTTGACTGTAAATTGGCCACAGTTGACTTTTTCCCCAATACAGTTGATTTTTAGGTCAACTGTCCAATTGACTGGGCAAAAATTTGATTCAAGGCTTGAAACTTGGTATGGGAAATCTTAGAGGTCCAACATGAAGTATGAAAGTCACATGAGGCATTGGGAGTCCAAAAATCCTTATGCAAACTCAAACCCTAATTTCAGGTCATCAGTGCAAGGAGAGGTCTTGAGCTGAGCAAACCCTAATCTGGTCTTGAGTCCAAAGAGTCTTGTGAGGGGAAATCTTGATAAAATGAGATGGAAAATTTTGGGGTACAATAGTTACTGATGAAGAATTTCGCCGCGAACCTCCTAAGAAACTTCTTATCATTAATAGATGCACCCTCGGGGTATTTCTGAGCCTCAAGATACCTCTTTACCTCGTGGAACCAGGGTTTATATGTTACCTCTTTAGTCTCAATGTCACAGCAATGTGCGGGTTCGTCCAACCTCTCAATGGTAATCTGGGGCTCCTCATTGTCCCATCTGACCTTGAACATAGAAGACATCGTAGCTAGCGCGTCCGCCAACTGATTCTCCTCTCTAGGGAAGTGTTCAAAGGTTATCTCCTCGAAGTGCGGAAGCAACGTCAATACATACTCTTTGTAAGGAATAAGATTTGGGTGTTTCGTATCCCACTTGCCTTTGATCTAACTGATCACGAGAGCGGAATCTCCGAATACACTTAAGAACTTAATCCTTAGGTCAATAGTTGCTCGAAGACCCATGATGCACGCTTCATACTCCGCCATGTTATTGGTGCAGTTGAAACATAATCGGGCGGTGAACGGAGTATGAGAGTCTTCAGGAGATATGATCACGGCGCCAATTCCATTACCCAAAGCGTTTGAAGCTCCATCAAAGTACATAGACCATCGGGATCCCTCATCAGGTCCTTCATCCGGTCCAGGTGTTTCACAGTCAGTCACCAATATGATGTTCTCATTCGGGAATTCAAAGTTCATAGACTGGTAATCATCCACTACCTGATGTGCCAGATGATCTGCTAACACACTTCCCTTGATTGCTTTTTGGGTCGTGTATTGGATGTCATACTCAGTCAAGATCATCTACCATCTTGCTATTCTTCCGGACAAGGCAGGCTTTTCGAAGATATACTTGATTGGATCCATCTTTGATATCAATAGAGTAGTGTGAGTCAGCATGTACTGTCTCAGCCGGTGAGCAGCCCATGCCAAAGCGCAATAAGTTTTCTCAAGCAACGAGTATCAAGTCTCGCAGTCGGTAAACTTTTTTCTAAGGTAATAAATAGCATGCTCTTTTCGGCCAGACTCGTCATGCTGCCCCAGCACACACCCCATTGAATTGTCGAGTATTGTCAAGTATAAGATCAAAGGTCTCCCTTCAACTGGAGGCATCAGAATAGGAGGCTCTTGGAGATATTCTTTGATCCTTTCGAAAGAGGCTTGACATTCATCGTTCCATCTTACCACTTGATCTTTCTTCAGTAACTTGAAGATTGGCTCACAAGTAGCAGTTAGGTGTGAGATGAATCGGGCAATATAGTTCAGACGTCCCAAAAAGCCTCTGACTTCTTTTTCTGTTCGGGGAGCTGGCATTTCCTGTATAGCCTTCACCTTTGCAGGATCTACTTGAATTCCTTTATCACTAATGATGAAACCCAACAGCTTACCAGACCTAACTCCGAAGGTGCACTTGTTCGGGTTTAACCTCAGTTTGTACAACTTCAACCTGTCAAATAGCTTCTGAAGGTGGTCAAGATGTTCTTACTCAGTCTGGGACCTTGCAATCATGTCATCCACGTGCACCTCAATCTCATGATGAATCATGTCGTGGAACAAAGCGACCATGGCGCGCTGATACGGTGCCCCAGCATTCTTCAATCCAAAAGGAATGACATTGTAGCAAAAGGTACCCCATTGAGTAACAAAGGTTATCTTCTCCATATCTTCGGGAGCCATTTTAATCTAATTATAACCGGAGAAACCATCCATAAAGGAGAAGACCTTATGTTGCACGGTGTTGTCAACCAGAACGTCGATATGAGGCAGAGGGAAATCATCCTTGGGGCTTGCCCTGTTCATATCCCTATAGTCCACACACATTCGAACCTTACCATCCTTCTTCGGCACTGGAACCACGTTGGCAACCCACTGCGGGTAAGAAGTAACTTCTAGAAAACTGGCATCAAACTGTTTCATAACTTCAACCTTGATTTTCTCAAACATCTCTGGGCGCATTCGGTGGACCTTTTGTTTCACTGGAGGACAGTCTTCCTTTGTAGGCAAGCGATGAACCATGATATCAGTATCCAACCCAGGCATATCTTCATAAGACCAGGCAAAGATCTCCACATAGTCACGCAGCATCTGAATCAACCGTTGCTTAACACTAGACTCCAGATTTGCACCGATTTTGACCTCTTTCTTGTCTACCTCTGTACCCAAATTTACTGTTTCCACTGGTTCTTCATGCGGTTGTATAGCCCTCTCTTCCTGTAGTAACAATCTGGCAAGTTCACCAGGAACTTCGTAATCATCCTCACCTTCGTCCTCAGCTTGGTCGATCGTACTTTCGAAGTCATAACTGGCAGTAGCAGAGTCATTATCAGTGGGAACCAGGGTGGATGTAGACCTGTATATGTGAGTGTGTGTAAAATAGCTGTTTTGCAAGATAGAAAAGAAAAACAAGGAGCGTAAAATTTGTAATGCAAGAAAACATCCAATTCTTTTATTAATGATATATGGAGATAACACATATTAAGCCCTCAAACAAAGCCACGATGTCTCGGGTAAGGCACCGGGCCGTAAAGTTTAAAATTGTCTGTTATAAATCCAAAACAAAAGTCTATTACCGTGTAATAAAAGAAATTGGCACGAAGTCCTTTGCCGTCCAATTGCTTAATCTGCCGTCGGTAGTCAGATAGATCCAGCTGTCAAACTCAGACCCTTCATCATCATCTTCAATCGCATTCACTTCATGATTTGTGATACGCAGGGGAGGTCTTCCAATTCGCGCACGTCGAACAACCCTTTGAGATTCTGCAGTAAAACCCAAACCAAACTTGTCAGTCTTGTATGCAAATTCAGGGAGTTGGCCCCAATTCACACACCCACCTCTCTCAATAACAGCCCGGGCATCTTTTAGGGAAGCCATCTTCATTGGAGGATCTTCAGTAACAGTTTTAGTTGATGCTAGCATCTGGGGGACTTCTTCAAAATGTTGACACGGGGTTTCAATGAACTCCCCGTCCATTTCCACATACTGGAATGAGTTGAGGTGGCTTACCATGTACTCCTCTTCTCCTCGTACTGTAACCTTTTTTCCCTTTACTGGGTATTTCAGCATCTGGTGGAGCATAGAAGTTACTGCCCCAGCTTTATGGATCCATGGGCGACCCAGCAAACAAGAATAAGATGGTCGAATATCCATCACATAGAATGTAGACGCGAAAATCTGAGAACCGACCTTAACTGGAATATCCACCTCTCCATGTACCATCCTCTTGGACCCGTCAAAGGCCTTAACCATAATGTTACTCGGCTTCAGCACCAACCCTTCACAATCTAACCGGTCTAACGCTTCCTTGGGTAAAACATTCAACGAGGACCCAGTATCCACTAATACGTGAGCTAGGGTAGTGCCCCTGCACTCGATTGAAACATGAAGAGCATCGTTGTGATTCTTCCCCTTGGCAGTCAAATCTGCGTCGGAGAAACCCAACCTGTTATCTGCTGTCAAACTAGCCACACAATCTTTGAACTGGTCAGCAGATGTCTCCTGCGGCACATGCGCAATTTTCAGGAAAGCAATCAGAGCCTTAGCATGGGCCTCTGAGCACATCAATAAAGACAACATAAAGATCTTTGATGGGGTTTGCCCCAGCTATTCGACTACATTGTAGTCGCTTTTCTTGATGATCTTTAAAATTTACTCTATCTCCTGTCTAGAGGCTTCAATAGTAATCTTCCTTGGCACCTTCGTCTGGGCAGGACCACCGGTGATCCCTTTGCCCCGAGTGTCAGATGACTCGGCGACAGGGGTAAGGATTGGAACATGAACAGGGACAGTAGCAGAAGTACTGGCAGGTGTAATAACAACAGGCTTTTGAACAATTGGTGGAGAGATCTCAGGGGAGAAAATTCTTCCGCTTCGGGTGACTTTACTAGATCCAACAATATTGCTGACATCAGTATCAGCCTCTTCGTCCTTCAAGTCTTGTTTAACCCCGTGATAATACACATCAGCCCCATAGTGCCACGGGACAGCCTTATCCGACGCGTAAGGGATAGGTCCAGGAACAGTAATGATCAATGGAGCAATTCTCGGAACAGATGTAATTCTAACAGGCTTTCTCGAGGAAGCCTTGGAAGAATTGGCGAAAATGGTGATTATGGAAACTTCTTCAACAGGAACCAACGGAACAAAAGTTTTCTCGAACAAGATTTCTTTATTATCCATCAGGCGTTAGACACCCGACTTCAATAGATGGCAACCAGTAGGTAGGACGGAACACAGGTGGCAACCTTCGCCACAGCCCAGAAATAAATCGGCTAACAGAAGGTTCTTCTTCACAGTCATTAATGGAGTAGCAATTCCTTTCACATAAGTCACAAACGAGTCATCATCCACAGCATTCACTCCACGTTTGGGCATATGAGCAGTCATGACATTAGGATTTTCCGGTGCCTCAAACTCAATCTCCTTAGCATCAATCAGATCCTGTACCTTATTCTTCAAGGCCCAACAGTTATTGGTATTATGCCCTGGGCTATCAGAGTGATAAGCACAGCGGGCGTTCGGATTATACAGCGGTGAGGTGGTGTTGGGATTCTTTGGAGCTTCCCTCGGAGTCACCAAATTGGTCTTCAACAACTGCGGAAGAATTTGAGATAGAGTCATGCTGAGCCGAGTAAACTGTCTTTGAGGCCTCTCTGCTCTTGGCTAATTATTGCGTTGTGGGGCAACAATTGGTCTTGAAATAAATACCACGTTAACTACTTGGCGGCGCTCGGGTCGACTTTGGCTCCTAGAGCTATAAACTGCACTAGACTCCTTCTTGAAGGGATTCTTCTCGGTACTTGACGAAGCACATTTATGTATCTTGCCACTCTTGATACCGGCTTCAACCCTCTCCCCAGTCATAATTAACTCAATAAAACCTGACGATGAACTTCTGATCAAATGGTTGAAATACGGGCCAGACAAAGTCCCCAGAAACATATCCACCAACTCCCTATCAGCCAGAGGGGGTTGTACTCTTCCTGCCAGATCTCTCCACTTATGAGCGTAGTCTTTAAAACCTTCGCTCGCACCTATAGACATACCCTGAAGTTGGGTACGCGTGGGAGCGAGGTCGGCATTATATTGGTACTGCTTGTAAAAAGCAGCAGCAAGGTCCTCCCAATTACGGACGTTAGATCCTTCTAGCTGATAGAACCACTCAAGTTGAGTCCCTGACAGACTATCTTGAAAGAAATGAACCTAGAGGTTCCTATCAGCAGTATACGGTTGAATCTTTCTAACATACGAGTGGAGGTGTAGCTTCGGACAAGAGACCCTGTCGTACTTAGCAAAGATAAGCGCTTTAAACTTGTGGGGGATCAGCACCCCAGATGCCAAACCCAAATCTTCGAAATCCAACCCAGGTATTTTCGGGATCTCCATTGCACTTAATCGGTCTTCGAGTTGCTTATATCTATCCTCGGAAGGAGGATATTGGTCTTCCTCAAAGTTAGTGTCATTGTCTGAAACCACAGGGCTAGGAGCCTTCCTTTCTTCCTGATTCTCTCCCCCTCCAGATGAGTGGGACAAATCAACTTCTTCCTGCAACCTGTTTTCAAACCTGTGACCCATGTTCAGGAGGACTGTCTTCTTCTTCTTCTTCTTATCCTTCAAGATAAGAGTCTTCAAATATTTCTGCCCCTTGGCCAGGTTCATGAACATTTCTTGGAACTGAGCGTTCTAAGCTTGCAGAGCCTTTATGGCTTGATCAGTGGACGTTTCAGAAGACATGATTGCTGAAATAAACAGCGAAGAAGATGAGAAACCTGTAAGGGTACCTGTGATGAGGTGCATGGGAATGGAATGCATATGATATGATTTCATAGACTTTGGGAGATTCAAATTCGTAAACCAAAATGAAACACACTTTTATTAGATTAAAAACTTGAAACAATGTTTGACAAATGCCTTTAAGGCGTTACAAAAAGAAAAACTGAAAAGTAAATCAAAACTAGAAATAACAAAAGACATCAGCGCTCCCATGGTCGTGTTCCTCCCGTGCTGACATAGTCGTTGAGGACCTTCTCATTCTCCAGCTGCCTTGTAAGCTTTAGGATCTTTTGTTCCTGCTCATGATACTTTTCTATGTAAGTATTCCGCTCTTCCCTCAACTGGATCCAAGACCTCTTTAATTCCCCAATGTCAGTAGGCATGTATGGATGGAGGACAGTATGAGGAACCCCTTCTTCATCAGTACTCTCAATAATTACCGGTAAGACAGCTTCGTATGGCATCCCCAGTTTTTGAGCACGGGCTCGAACCCACCGGAGATACAGTTCCATCGGAAGAGAGGTCTTCATTCCTAGCTCATGTGGATCAGACCTGTGCACCCTGTTCCAAGCTCGTATGAATCTGCGGCGATGTCCCTCAACATCCCCCATGAAGTTAAAGATAATGTCCGGAAGCAGCAACTCATGAGGACCGTCCTTTCGAGCTCACCCAAACTGTCGTAAGGCCAGACAAGGATTATAGGTTATTCCTCCCCTAATTCCAAGCAAAGGAACATTGAGGTATTCTCCGCACCAGTCAATAACAGCTACTTCTTCCATGTCTTTAGTGCTCCAGATGATGTCCGTATGAGCAAGGGACATAATTATGTAGGCCTAACCCATACCTTCCTTGTTTTTCAAAATAGATTTAGGGAGGTGATAAATAAACCACCTCGCCAGCAATGGTGTACAACACATAAGGGTTCCCCTTTTCCGAGCAGTACGGGTGTAAAGAGCATGTAGAATGTCACCTAAGAGAGTAGGCACTGGATTACGGGACATGAAGACCTTGACTGCGTTCACATCGACGAAAGAATCTAAATTAGGGAACAGAACCAAGCCATAGATGAGAAGTGCTAGGATGTCTTCGAATGCTTGAAAGTCTAAACTGTCCCAAAATGTTGAGCCTGATCAATCAAGAACTTAGCCAGGAAACCTTTTACCCCACTCTGAGTCTCCTAGTTAGACATTGCATCAGCCTTTGTCAGATGTAGGGCTGTAGCAACATCCTCTGGCCTAAGATCTATCTCCCAACCTGTAAATGGTGTCTGCTCTAGAATAGAAATACCAATTAAATCAGAGAACTCCTCCAAAGTAGGGACCAACTGATAGTCCGGGAAGGTGAAACAGTGATGTAGCGGGTCAAAGAACTGGAACAAGACGCTCATCATTTTCTCATCTAACTTGGAAGTGACCAAACCAAGGAGATGACCATGTCTTCTGACAAAGGAAGAAGTATCTGGAACTTTAGAAACCAACTCTCTAAGTTGAGCAGGTATTTGTACGAAGCTGATGCGAATAGTATTTCTACGCATAGATGCCATGATCTGCAAAACAGAACAAAGATGAATCCCCTTGGTCTTTGAAATGGGTTAGTCTAATGAAATATGCATGCAATGTCATGATGCATGATGTCATGATAAGAACACACCATAAGTATTCACAGATAGCAAACATGGTAAGGGCAAACAAGTCACACAATAGCCTTTAAATTTCAGGATGGCATGGAGTTTAGGTACTACCCTCTTGTAGTTTAGTTGGTTCAACCTATCCTAGTAATAGTAACCGGGTTCTAGAGGATCTCAATATCACTTACCACCCTCGATCAGTCATAATTCCAGTTTAGCAACCTTTTCTTGCGGCTGGAATCATCGCGAGAGTTTGGTCTCAATGACTGTAGCATACTGCTACTTTTCTATGGCCAAGTTGGTCAATTATAGGTTCTAAGGTCAGTTGGTGCTTAATGACCCCTTAGCAGCCCCATATTCTCCTTGTTCCTCCACAAGGGATATCGGTACAAACTAAAGTGTCACACCAACGTAGCTACTGCTTCAACCGTATTGGTCTACACCGTACAATTCCCTCACAGTCTATTGCTACTTACCTAAAAGATATCCCCAGATCCGGGTTAGGATCTATAGTAACTCCGATACAAAGCCCACAAAATAAAGCAAACAAATCAAATAATTGAAAACAATATGATGAATTATACCTAAGGTACACCCCACTTATTAATTCTCCAGCAAAGTTGTCAGTTCTGTGATACGGTGGAAGAACTGACTGTTTTTGAAATGCTGGTTTACGTTTTGCATTTGTGTTTGCAAAATGACGCGGTAAGCAAGAGTCGCCATCGACTTTTATTTTATCCAACAAGGAAAGGAAAAAAGCACAGAAAAATTCCTTTTTCGAGATATTTTTGAGTACGGGGGGTAGATTATAGAAAGGGAAGGTATTAGCACCCTTTCTATCCGTAGTTATCTACAGGCTCTTAGGTACTTGCTCATCATTTTTAAAAATTGTTTCTGTGTGTTTGTGTGATTTGAAAATTTTTGTTTTGACTTCGATTTAACTCTTGCTTCTGTCAAGAGTGTAATGAAGTGTTTTTGAAAACTTGTTTGTAAAAGAGTGTAAGTGAAAAAAGTTTTGTTTTGGATGAGCAAGTATCTAAGAACTAATCTACCTACTCGAAAAAATAATCGTTTTATGCTTATTTCCTTTAGACAATTCTATCCCACTATTAGTGAGTAGGTAGCACCGTCGTTGGAGTTTGAGGGTCAATTCGAAAGAGGGACATACAGACACTAAAGCAACGTTAGGACATCTTAGTGGTAACCCTAATGTCTTAGATCATTTATCCGAGGCAACAATATCCGAGGCAACCTTTCTGAGGCAACTTATGATCTTTTAGACACGAGGGCAACCTCTAAAATAACCTATACTCAATAACCGTTAACGAAGGCAACCAAGTGGGAGTGTACCCTAGGAGTGCGCATGTGCGAATGTGTTGATTTCAGTTATTTTTATCTTTGCACAATTAAGGGTGATCTAACTGTTTTAAATTTAGTCATACATTCTTGTCATGCAAACCCTATTATCAAACATCTAGCAGTTAAATATTTGCAGAAATTAAAATGCGGAATTTAAACTAACTATTACAAGGCTTCGGGTATTTACATAGCCAAAAACAAACCCTTTGAAATTTAAAAGCAATAAAAATAAATAAATGTCCTAATTTAATTATTACAAACCGGGAGCAGATACAATAATTGAATAAAAATAAAGCGCGCGAGAAAATTAGATCGAATGCGAAACTTGGGTTTTGACCCTCCTAATTAAAAGAAAAAGTTTTTGTTGTTTTTTAATATTTTTTAAGAAAAGCAATTAAGTCCTAAAATTAAATGCTAAATTTATTAGTTATTAAATTAATTAATGAAAAATAATTACAAGACCTATTTTTGGATTTTTATTATTTTAGGTAAGAAATAAAATAATTAAGTTAATGTTAAAAACCTATTGATTCTAATTAGTTTTAATTATTTGAAAAATAAATTAAAGTTATCTAACATTAATAACCTAATTAATTTAATTAATATTTATTGATGAAAAATAAAAATTCTGATTTTAATTGGGCATAAAATATTTTTTGGTGATTTTTTTGATAAAAAATAAATTGTTTTATTGGTTAGTAAAAATAATAATAAGCAAATAAATTAAATAGAATAATAAAAAAAATGTGAAAGGATAGAGATGGGCCTGATTAGAGGGGGGGGGGTGCATAGCAAGAATTTGGGCCCATTTGGATGAGGTCGACTTTGACTTTTGCAATCCAGCGCATATGCATTGACTTGGTCTATGGTGTGCCTTCAATGGTGGCCACCAGATTTGGCCATCTGGCGCGTTAATAAGGAAGGAGTATGGTGGGTCTCCTGGATTGTACATACACAGAATTGCCTGAAAACAAATGAGAAAATAACAAATGCTGGAGGCAGGGATCGAACCCCCGACCTCCAGCCTCTAACGCCTTAAGAACCTGTGTGGCCACCACTGGGGCATTTGGTTTTGATTGTTATCATAATACAAAATAATAATAATATATGAAAATGAAATATAGTGGAAAATAAAAGAAAAAAAACGCGCTGAAATTTGAATTGGCCAACGGGGGGTGACAACTCATCGTCCCTTTCGTCTCACCGTCGCTACAGGTTTTAGGACCTATACCCACGGACCATGTCCGTCACTGTAACCACGCCAATCTCCAAAATCACGTACAGGTCATATAAATGACCACCAAGGCCATGGTTAGAACTGTCTCCTTCTTCTGAACACAACCATACCCATTACAAAGGCCAATTGTCCCTGAAATAAAAAACTCTAAAACCAAGCTCGAAAACCTAGCAATGGTGATTAATGCTACAGGACATATAAATGAAATTGAATAATGCCAAAAGTTTACAAATGCTTCATAGATCAACAATATGCCATTAATTCATGTTAACCATGCTTAAATTTCAAGATGCGAATTCAAGAATAGGGCGAGGTTATGAACGACTTACAGTGCGATTTGGGACGGGAGCGGGCTTGTTCTTGATAGCTTTAGGTTCCTGAGAGTGCCAGGAAGCGATTGGAATAGGTCACGAGCCTTGAGAATGCCTCTAAGTGGGATTTCGATCTCACACTTTTTCCTTGTTTTTCCAGATTTTGTTCTTGTTCTCACGCTTGCTTCTAACTCCTTTCTAGGTCTGCCTCGCCTCCTTATGTATCAAACAATGCATTAGGGTTGATCATTGTGTCCAAATCTTCCTTCTTCAATGCTTTTGATATTTGATTTGATTCCCTTAAAAACCCTTCCAAATTTGGCTTCTTTTCAATCTTTTTGTGCACACAAGCCTTGATGCGAATTTGAATGATGGCTAGCTGTGATTTAAGACCTGAAATCATCACAAAATCCCTTGTTATCAATGTTTTGGATTTTTATTTGATTTAATTTGATTTAAATTGAATTAATTCAAATAAAAACCAAATTAAATAATAAAAATAAGATATGGACAAGTGGCAGAGGCTAGAGCACGTGGGCTATGTTTCCAACTTAAAACAAGTGAAAAAGATTGGGCCCATTTGGCAAAATTTAAAGTTTTGGGCATAGTTGACTTTTGGCAATTTTGCAAAAAAGGTCACCTTCACCAATGCATAACTTCCTCAATTTTGACTCTTTGGAGATGTTCTCGGACTTTTTAGAAAGCTTGAGATGTCCTCTAAGCAACCCTTTTTGTCTTATCTCAATTTGATATTCCATGCTCATGTATGAAGCTTTGACAAAAAAAGGTGTTTTTGTTGACTTTTCAAAATGACCTATAATGTCCAAATTCATAACTTCTTGTGTGTGCATATTTTTAACTTGGGAGATGAATATGGATTGTAGGGAATTGAATCCTCTTAAAAATGAGCTTTGGATGGGTCATTTATCATAAAGTATGATAAAGTTATGCTTAGTCAAAGTTGAGTTGACTTTTCCTATAAAACCATATTTTAGCAACTTTTGAGTCTTGATGAATTATGAGCAATCCTTGATGAATCATGATCAACCCTTGATCAAATGATGAAATATACTTCAAAATGAGGATGTTGACCAAAAATCTTGAAGTTTGACTGTATGTAGGTCACAGTTGACTTTTGCCCTAGCACAGTCGATTTTTGGACCTTTGAGTAATTGACTGAGCAAACTTCCTATGCAAGGCTTGAAACTTGATATGGATGGTCTTGAGAGCATATTAGGACAATTTTGAGCATTTGGAACCACTTGGAATCAAGTATATTGATGCAACATGAAACCCTAATTTGAGGTAGACTTCCTTAGGAGAAAACTTGTGTGGCCAACCCTTGGACTACTTTAAGCAACTTGAGGATCTTTCTTGACATGTTTTGAGAAATATGGGAGGGCAAATTTTGGGGTACAACAATATTAGTTATCCCATTTCAAGTCTGTTGCATATGGACAAAGGCATGACGCTAATACTAGCTCATAAATCACACAAAGCTTTGTCTATGACAAACTTTCCTATATGACAAGGTATAGAGAAGCTTCCAGGATCTTTCAGCTTTGGATGCATCTTGTTTTGGATAATCGCGCTACACTCGGTAGTAAGTGTGACTGTTTCGTTATCTTCTAGCTTTTTCTTGTTATATAAGATTTCCTTGAGGAATTTGGCATATGAGGGCATTTGAGTTATGGCTTCTGTGAAAGGAATTGTTATATTAAGTTGTTTCAGAAGTTCTACGAATTTTTTAAATTTCCCTACTTTCTTAGGTTTAGCTAGTCTTCCAGGAAATGGGATTTGGGGTTTATAGGGCGGTGGAGGCACATAAGGTTTTTCTTTTTTATCGGCCTCTCCTCCTTTATCTTCTTTATCCTCCTCTAGTTTCTCGGGTTGATTCTCCTTCTCAGTCGGTATTTTGGATCTTTGGTACATACATGGATTTGAAAGTCTTGGGTCAGTCGGTCCATCTAACTCAGCTCCACTTCTTAATATGATGGCATGAGCGTGCCCCTTCGGGTTAGGTTGTGGTTGACCAGGAAATGTATAAGTCGGTGCAGCTGTAGGTGCTTGTTATTGAGCCACTTGAGAGATTTGGGTTTCTAACATTTTATTGTGGGTGGCCAAAGCATCTATTTTGTTCGCTAATTATTTTATCTGCTCGTTAGTGTGTATGTTTTGATTTTGGATGTCTTTGTTTGTTTGCGCTTGGGTAGCTATGAAGTTTTCCATCATCAATTCTAAGTTTGATTTTCTAGGCACATTAGGAGAGTTTGTAGGAGGTTTCTGATATCCGAGTGGGACAGCAGGTGCTTGGTTTGGAACATACAACGCGTTAGGGTTTTTATACGAGAAATTTGGATGATTCCACCATCCAGGGTTGTATGTGTTCGAGTAAGGGTTTCCTTGAGCTTAACTCACTTGGTCGGTTGGAGTTCCTGCCAAGATCTTACATTTGGTAACTGCATGTCCAGGCACTCCACATATCTCGCAATTTGGAGTCATAGCAGCCATGGTGGCTGGAGGTATTGCAGTCAAATTATCAATCTTAAGGTTGAGGGCGTCTACCTTAGCATGGACGTTGTCTAGATCGCTTATCTCGTACATGCCTCCTTTCATTGGTATTTTCTCTGCGGTACCTTTGTCTACTTATCCCCTTTCACTTCCCCACTGATAGTGGTTTTGATCCATACTTTCTATGAGAGCATAAGCAGCGGTGTAGGATTTATCCATAAGCGTACCTCCTGCGGCAGCGTCTATCATTAATTTTGTATTGTAAAGGAGACCATTATAAAAGGTATGGATAATTAACCATTCTTCCAAGCCATTATGTAGGCATAGTCTCATCAGATCCTTGTATCGTTCCCAAGCATCGAAAAGGGACTCGTTGTCCTTTTGTCTAAAATCACTTATTTGAGATCTTAGCATAGCTGTTTTGCTTGGCGGGAAATACCTTGCAAGAAAAACTTTCTTTAGCTCATCCCATGTGGTAACAGAGTTTACGAGTAGAGATTGGAGCCAAGCTCGGGCTCTGTCTCTTAGAGAAAAAGGGAAAAGACGAAGTCTTATTACCTCTTGACTGACTTCATTGTTCTTAATCGTATCTCCATACTGTAGAAATATTGATAGATGAAGATTGGGGTCTTCCATTGACCCACCAGAAAACTGGTTCTGTTGTACAGCAGACAACAAAGAAGGTTTCAGTTCAAAGTTGTTAGCCTAAATTGGAGGAGCAACAATGCTATTATGCGGTTCATCTTGCGAGGGAATAGCATAGGATTTGAGTGGGCGTGGAGCAGGTTGTGCGGCCATTTCTTTGGTTGGTTGAGGAACAGGAGATTTGAGTGATTCACGAGGTGGAGTATGGTGCAAGAGATGATACTCTTGAATGCAGCATCTAAGTCTGAGATACCGCTCGATATCATTGATTTGTATGTATAACGGCTCACCTTGCGAACGAGTGTTTGGCATACAAATAAGAAAATAAAAAGAAGAGAAATAGAGAGGTTTTGCTCTAGTCTCTACTGCGTAACAAAAGAGTAGCAATATCGACTTAAATCAGTCCCCGACAACGGCGCCAAAAACTTGATCGGATTACACTGAGGTATCTAATTATTTGGACTGCAAGTGCACAGTCTTATCGTGTATTTTTAAAAGATATCGAACCACAGAGACTGATGAATCGAACTACCGTCTTCTATTGTTACTTTACAAATCTAAAGCTAATGAATGTTTGATTGGGTTGTAGGGAAACTAAATACTAAATTAAGTTTAATTTTAATTATCAGTAAGTGGAACCACCAGTATGTAATAGTCGAACCTCGGGAACTAGCAACTAGTTAGGTGTCTTTATATTTCAAAACAAGTTTCAGTAAAATCTATTTAGTTTAAAAGCCCTCGTCTTACACTTTTGTTTTTTCGATCTAGGCTATGTAGTTAAGTCCTAACGTACACTTCCGCCATCCCGCAGGAGTTAAAAACACTTTTTGAAAACAGAATAGAATCTTAATTAACTTTAAAGTGCTTCCGCTGTATTTTAAGCCAATGCCTAATTACTACTTTCCAGTTGAAAGATCTCAAACTTCCGCTTTGTTGACCCTAACCTCTATCCGTTCTTACTTTCGTAACAAAACAATTTGTCGATTAAAAATAGTAACTTAGACCAGAAAAAAATTTTGTAGTAAAAATTACCCCAACTGAGTCACTCGATCCCTTGGTTATGAGACCTTACATACTGGTATACGAATTCTAGCCTAGCATAATATCAGACCAAATCACAGAACAATTCCAGAGACAAAAAATAATAAACATGATTATATTAATTAAAAGTAATAACAATTCATAAAAATAAACCTGGTAATAATTCTGGATACGGGTATAATCACTTCTAATTCTTGACTAGAAGCACTCCTGCATAAACTGTAGGCTTTGCTTCGATCAGGAACAGAGACAATCGTACAGAAAAATAAATGCTAGAGGAATTATAAAATTTGCAGGAAAAAGAATAATGCTTAAAGAAATTTGCCTTAGAAAAAATGAATTCTCAAAAATATATCAAAAGTCCGACCCTTGTTCGTTGTGTCCAGGGTTCTATTTATAGCCCTCTGTGTGATATGTTGGTTCTCGGTAATGTAGGAACACTTTGTGTTTCTTTGAGAAATAATAGGACTACTGAGATGGTTATGTTTCCATGCATTGACTGAGTGGATCGGAGAAGTAGGATGGACGTTGGATTTGCATTTGAAATAGTTTTCTTCCGTTGGATTTGGCAGTACGTGGTTAAAGAGGAAGAAAGTGGGCTTGTGACGTTCGTCAAGTACAAGTGACAATGGTCACTTGGTCCATTACGCCCGTGACGAACGGCAGCGTACCTTGACGATCGTCAAGGTCTTTGCTATAGTAGGCCACGTGCTCGCTCGCCTTGTGATGGGCTTAAGTTGGTTTCTTCTATTCTTCTTTGGTCCTTTTTGCTATCTTTGCACCATTTTTTCTTCATTTCTTCGAAAGTGTTTAACTTAATATTTATCTGCAAAAATAGATGAACACCTGCGTAATACCTATAAAATATATAATTTAAAATAAAATAAAAGAAATAATTTATGTATATCAAGCCAAAAATATCATATATTTGTGTGTTATCAGTCAGTCAATAGCAATCTATGCACCATTTGTTTTGAGACATGATATATAGATCATACTCCAATAACACTTAGTGCAATAAGAAAGGGATGAGATGAAGAAGGGTGGGAAATAATATATAAACCACATTTGAATTAAAATTTAATCAAACTATTATTAAAATCATTCATCTATTTTTATGGAGTTAGACTCAACACCATGGATCCAATGATGTTAACAAAGTTCATGATAAAAAATTCAACCCAAGATCAGCCAGAAAATAATCACAAAATAATATTACATATATATATATATATATATATATATATATATATATATATATATATATATATATATATATATATATATATATATATATATATATATATATATATATATATATATATATATATATATATATATATATATATATATATATATATATTGAAAAGGGTTTAAAAATGAAAATAAAGGAAAAAAATATCAACTATATTCAAATTGATTCATAAAAAAAGAAATAAGGTCATAGAAAAATCATAAATATACTCAAATATTTTTATAAAATTTTGGGTAATTTTTTAAAGTCAGAAAATAATTTTAAACTAATTAAAATTGCTCAAACAAATAGAAAATAGACCAAAAAAATAGTAAACATCAATATAAAATTCCATAAAATTTTCAAAAAGTAAGAAATATGTAAAGTGATATTTATGAATTTTTTTAGAATTAAAAAATGTCAAAAAGTATTTTTAAAGTAATTAAAAGAAAGAAAATAATGCAAAAAATATTAAAATATATCAAATGTGAAAATATAGTCATGCGATCGGAAATAATTCAAAGTATTTTTGTGAATTATTTTCATAATTTTTGTATAAAAAATAAAAGAGTTATGAACTTTTGAAAATTAAATCAATTAAAATATAAAATCAGAAAATAAAATAAAACCAAAAAGATGTGGGCTATCAAATCATAGTCAAAACGCATTAGTAAGCTGATCCATTGGACCAGACGTGATGTGCTTGATATGAACCTTAGTGAGATACACATAGGATCAGAAAAAGGCAATCAATAAAATTAAAACGTTTGGCACGCTATCATTGGCTGAGACGAGACATGTCATCATCTTCAACCTCCAGGCGCCCTGCAATGGAGATTTTGTGAGATCCATCAAATGGAAAAAATAGGATCCCAGACTAGTATCATTGGATTCGTCTCTTCAACACGATCCTAACATCACCGTCGCGCCAAATTTATATAAGGTATGCAAAGAGATATGAATCAAAAACCCAGAAAATAGCGAGCACCTTCAATTTTAGATTTCTCTCTCAATTCTCAATGGATTTAAAAATTGTAAGAAGCACAAGAATCAGGAGAAGAAGTAGAATAGGTCGGTGCTTTATTTGGATCCAAATTGTGGAGAATTCTACCTTTTCGAAGTTCAAAAAAGAAGCTCTGAAACTGGACTTCTTTAGATTGAATTATGGCTCGTTTTGCTTGGTTTAAGTGTTGGAGAGTTTGTATGATGCTTAAGGATGATGAATGTGCAAAGAATTTTGGAGAAAGAAGCTTAAACCTCATAAACTGATTTAAAAAAAGATGGGTTCTTATGAGGTTTTGGAAGGGTGTTTTTGGCTCTCAAAGCTTAAGGAAATGAATGAGGAATGACCCTCTATTTATAGGGAAGCTGATGGAACGTCCAAGCGTGTGAAATGATGAAGTTTGGAGGGTAATCGTGTGAAGTTGCAAATAAGAAAAGTGTGACTTATATTTTAATCAAAACTCATCCAAACCTTGCGTTTTGTTATGCTAATCACTTCTGGAAGTTCACTAGACACGTTTAGAAGCAAAAACGCGCAGCAATTTTGTGTTTAGAAGCCAAATTAAGGATTTCAAATTCTGACTTTTGGAGAAACCTCAACTCCAAGTTACCACTTTTGAAACAATGGCATTCTCAGCTCAAGGGGTCTTAGGGCATGGTTCTTGATGCTTTAGAAATATGAGATTACAAACTTTGCAATGGAAAAAGAATAGAATCAAATGGATGTTTGAGTTAAAAGTTGCAATGAGTCAAAGTTGGGAAAAAGAGGTTGACTTTCCATACTTAGAAATATTTCAAGTTTTTCTTCAAAAGTGACCTATAATGTTTTGCATCCAAACATAGCCTTCCTATTATAATTTGCTCTTGACCAAAAAATATGTCATGAAATAGAGCTATTGAATGACATTTTGAAACTTGAATCATTCAAAATATCCAAAAATTGAGAGAGTTATCAATTGTTGAAGTTGGCAAAAAATCATGAAATGACCTATAATCTTTTGTATCCTTAAGGCATCCTCCATCCATTTTCTCACTTTGCACATAAAAGAAGGAATAAATTTCACATCCTCAAGATCATTATGGAAAAAGAGTTGGCTCAAGTTGATAAAAATTTACCAAGTTATGATCATTTGATGTTACACATGGGAAGTTAGGGGTTCATCTAGAGGACTTGTAATCTTTCTTCATCATCAAGTTTCTTCCACATGAAAACTCCTTGAAACTTGTGAAGTGATTTGTTAATAACCTTTTAAGAGAAGGATGTTTTTGGAATCACTCAAAAATACCAAAATATGAGAAAGATATACTTCTTTGAAGTTTAAAACCCTAGCTCCTAGGTCAAGAAAATGCTTTGAGGAACTTTGACAATTTTAAACAACCTTCTTGTACCAAAACTTTTGCTTTGTAGATATAAGTTGTTGAGAATGATAATGATAACTCATAGCAACCAAAACCACTTCCATATCTTGAGAATTGAGAGAAATATGCACTTGTGACCAATGGGAACAAGGCCCTTTCCAACCATGACAACTTCTTCAATCAACCCCTTGTAATTTTGAATCAATCTTGATAACTTTGAAATGTGGTAAACCAAAATAAACCTTGCCATGCCATTTCTTCCAAAACAACTTAAATGGTGAAGTTTGAATTTCTCAAGCTTTATTGACTAGGGCATGGAAATAAACTCATTAACCCATGGATCAACTTGCTAAGCCACATTGCCTTTACCTAAATTATTAACAAGTAAGACAAAACAACATTGCATTTTATTAATTAAAAGGTAAGTAAAAACAAAACATGCATGATCGCAAAAGAAAAACAAGTCAAGGTGCTTGGTAATTCCTCAAAGAGCAAAGCCAAAGATAGGGAGGAGAACCAAAAGCCCTAATGTGATCTTGTTGTGATTGAATCAATATGGTGTGATGAAGGGATCTTAGGGGAAAAAATTGGGGTACAACAGCCGGGAGTAATTCTGCATAGCTCATAGGGATAGGGTCATAATTTTCCCTCCTCTAATTATACCCTTGATTCCCCTGATGGATGGTCTCTAATAAGCAACTGTGGTTGGATCCACACCAACAACTGGAGTTACTGAGGCGACCTATTGATGACGCTGATAATTTCTTCTAGGAGGATTAACCCTTATCTCTTGAATAATAGCATTTGTATCTCCTTCCTTCTTTTTGGAAAACCCATATGATGGCTTCTTCATACTTCTAGAACTTTCTCTTTTTGTTAGACGACCCTCTCTTACAGCCTCTTCTGAACGGATACCCATGCCCACCATTCCAGTAAAGTCACTTGGCGCACTCGCTACCATCCTCTCATAGTAGAAAGTACCTAGAGTCTTCAGGAAAATCTTTGTCGTCTCTTTTTCTTCCATTGGAGGAATCACTTGGGTGGCTACTTCACGCCATCTTTGTGCATATTCTTTGAATGATTCCTTGTCCTTCTGGACCATGGCCCTGAGTTGATCACGGTCAGGCACCATGTCCACATTGTATTTGTATTGTCTGATAAATGCTTCGCCTAAGTCGTTAAGAGTATGAATATTGGCACTGTCCAAACTCATGTACCACGTCAACGCAACACCAGTCAAACTATCTTGAAAAAAGTGAATCAGTAGATGCTGATCATCAGTGTAGGTAGACATTCTCCTTACATACATCATAAGATTAGCACGAGGACATGTATTTCCCTTGTACTTCTCAAATTCTGGAACTTTAAACTTTTCAGGTATCTTGACATTAGGGACCAAGCACAAATCACTCACATTCTGCCCGAACAATTCCTTTCCTCTGAGGGCCTTCATCCCCCTCTGCATCTTGTCAAACTGGTCCTAAAAATCATCCATTCGATCATAGACACCCAAGCCTTCACTTTGTGGAGGAAAAGGACGATACACATCATCATTAGCAAATGGGACCATATTCACCGAGGGAGGTGCAACAGGAGTAACATGCACCACAGGAGGTGCATGAGTAACAATAGTCTGAACAATTGGAGTAACTTGAGGACCAAGATTAAAACCTTCAGGCATAAAGTTCTCTGGCATTCCCCATGGATAACCTTGAGGCAAGCGGTTCTGAACAACAGTTGGAGTAGCAGACATAAGAACGATTGGTGCTTCAGTAGTAACCATTGTCTATTGAGGCTGAGTAATCAGTGGCTGATTCTGAGCATCCACCAAATACTCCATCAGAGCAATGAGATTGACCATACCGGCCTTCATAGTGGAAACTTCCTTGTGCAGCTTGCAATTCTCTTATTTTAAGTTGTCCATCTTCCTTATGAAATTAGCTCGAGTATTGTACTAGTGAGACAGCTTGCTGAACAAAGTAAAGAAGCTCAGTAAGACACCTGGGTGTGCATAAAAAATGCAAGAAATATGTACAATATGATGCATGATATGTGATGCATATGATTTATTTTATTATTGATATTTCAAGGGACTCAAAGATTTATAGACAATATTGTAAATATAAAAGTAATAACACATTTGAAATACTAAAAATTTTATTATAATAACTTTAAAATGGATTACAAGTTTCAATAATACCAAGTAAAAGATGAAAGTAAAGTCTAAAACCCTAAAAAGTAAATCTGATAGAGATCACTCCATACGCTGACGCTTCCCTGTATGTCTGGAAATCTGAGCCTTCAACCTCTGGTTTTCTTCCGCATATCTGGTGGTGACCTCCTTCCAATCACCTGAATTGGGGAGTGAGGAGCTAGAACCTGACTGAGGCTTAGGGGAAAATAAATCCCCTTGCCTCTCCATCGTCTCTACAGCCTGACTCTTAAGAATCACAATCAAGTCGTCTTTCTCCTTCAAGTCTGCTCGGTAGGAAATCTCTAGAGTTTGGCACTTATTCTTCCAAGCTTCCTTTTCCTGCTGCATCCAGACTAAAGCAAGTTGTAGCTCTTCCACATCATCCAATAGGGGAGAAGTGGTCTTCACAAACAAATCAGGTATAGGTGCTTCTCGAGAATACGACATCTTCAACTAAATAGCTCTAGCTTGTACCCACTGAAGATAAGGCTCCAAAGAAACAGTCCCTCTAGGTCCCAAGTCTTTCCCACTCCTCATGTGAATGTGACGCCAGGCCTTCACAATCTTCTCCCTAGATTCCTTATAGTATTTTCCCTCTTTCAATAAAAACCTACTCAAATAAATACTATTTGGCTTATCCCTCATCGGATATCCAAACTGTCGTCGCGCAAGAATAGGGTTGTAGTTAATTCCTCCCTTTGTACCAAGAAGAGGTACATTGGGGAAACTACCACAACTGTCGACAATCTATACATCATGGTAAGCCTGATGATACCAAACAATATCTGAGTGAGTCAATGCGATATCTTAGGAGCCCAATGAGGTTCCTTCTTGACATCCCAGAAAGCATCAGATTGAGGCAAATGAGAAGTAAACCACTGGTACAACAGAGGCGTGTAACAGATAATCATCCCCCCATGGTAAGAATCTCGAAGATGAATAGAGTAATAAGTATCACCCAACAATGTAGGAACTGGGTTCCCTATCATGAAGATCCTGATGACATTAATGTCAACAAATTTGTCTACATTAGGAAATAAGAACAACCCGTAGGTAGTAGAGCAAAGATGGCCTCAAATGCGACTGTACTCTTCATCCTAGCAAAGTAACGAGCTTTCTCTAATAAGAATTGAGTTAGTAATCCTCTAATCCCTCCTTTAGTAGTCATATGGGCTTCAACCTCAGACTTCCCCAGATGGACCAAAGCAACAATCTCATGTGGTTTTGGCTCACCCTCCAAACCAGTAAAAGGAATATGATCGATAATAGGCAAACCCAGCAGATAAGAATACTCCTATAGTGTAGGCATCAAGTGATAGTTAGGGAAAGTAAAGCATCGATACATCGAATCATAGAACTAGACAAAGGTCGAGAGAATACCCTCCTTCATCCTAAGCTTCATGAGAGAAATGATGGACCCATACTTCCTCCGAAAATCTGCAGAACACTCAATCTCGGGAATCAGACTCATCAACTCATCTATATTGTGATCTTTGAAACTGTATTATTTGGTGTTTCTTTTTCCAGAATCCATAGTCAAAAACTACCTGAGATATTCATAAATGGTCAACTTTTAAGTCCCTTGAAATGAAATTTCTTCAAAAGATGCTTATGAGTGCATGGATGCGTGATGTAACAATCAGACACAAGATCACAAACATATGGTTCATAGGTTCAGCGTCATGAGCATGAGGTCGTAGATACTACCCATAAGGTATGGTCTAAGAGTTATCACCTATCGAACAAGGTTCTAGAGGTTCCCAGAGTCTACATCCTTCCTTCAGATATTACAAACTTCCCGATTAACTCGGTCATTAGTAATATTCTCAAGAAAAACTCGTCCGAGCGTAGTATCGCGTGACAACTATTTCCAGATTACTCCGTCATAGCTTCCACACTACACCTAAAAGGCCAAGATGGGTTAGGTAATTTACGGTCCTCAGCTTCAGCAGGCTCCCAGGTCAAAAGCAGTACATCTTCTCAATTACTCGGTAAACGACACTACAGTCAAAGGGGCCTCCACTGAGTGGGGGATCTCATGCCTCCTTTTTTTGGATTACTCCCTCAAAGTTAACATGACTATACCGCCTGTATTATCTTAAAGTTTGCTCAAGTCCGGGTGTTTGTTGATTTTAAGAGATAAGACGTCATCGTCATTGTCCGTGTGGAAAGCATACTTACTACCCACAATTATGATAAAGGAGAATTTGCATCATCTACAAGTTGAGGATATGGCTTGGAATTTAAAATCAACAATGCCTCACTCAACACCTAAGTGGAAAATATTTCACTTTACTACATATTATAGAAGTATAGTTTTTTTAATCACTACAAGGATTAACAAGAGCCTAAGCTTTTGAGAAAATTTTAAAGATAAGAGCCAAAATGTCAAAATGGTTTGAATGAGATTGATTGACTTTTAGTCTTCTCACAAAAATGTCAAGGTATTATTAAGTTGATTAAAGTTTTTTTATGAAAATGTTTTGAAAATTCATGGACCTAAGTCCAAGTTTATTATGAAAGTGATTCAAGTTTAGAAACAAGAAGAGTTTTCAAAAGTATGGAGAAGATTTTGGAAATTAAAGAAGATGGGAGGAGATGAAGAGACTATCCTAAAGCATAAGGTAAAAGCTAAGGAGAAGAACCATCTAACCAACAAGAAGCCAACACTTGACATTATGAGTCAAGATAGAATTCCCATTCTTTAGATTGAAACCAAGCAAGCAAAGATACTAGACCTCTTGAGAAAACTAAACTTCAAGTGTATTAACTCTTCATAAAAATTGGGCAGAGTAACGACTGTATACAAATGAATTCCAGATTACAGACAAAGTATGTAATCACAATAACATGCACACAAAACAAACAAACAACCAAATGTCTTAAGGTAAACCTCAAGAACTCTAGACAAAATATCAATTAAGGTCACAAGGTCTCCAACATATGATCAAGGTCTTTAATCCTAAGTCCAAGAAGTCCAATACTCCATAATGCCAAGGATAGTAACCAAATAGTCCAAGTATCATTAATGTTTTTTATGGTTCATGTTGATTATTAAGTATCTTCAAAAGGAAAAGAAAAGCTCAAGTGAGCAAAATAAAAATGGAATAAAAGTAAATACTCATATGAGAAAAGATAAAAATAGCATGAAATGTAAATGCTAAAGTAAATGGGGCATAAAGTAAAAGCATAAAATAAAATCATGAAGTAAAGTCAATTGTTAGAAGTTAATGGTTAGTTGGATGACCATCTTGAAACTTTCGTTTGGAAATCATTAGAGGATTGGTAGAACCAAATCCTCTCAACAACAAGTTGCATTTGATTTTTGTCAAGTATATCATCCATTTAAGAATCCTCAAGGCAATATTTAATGATCAGTGATGTTTAAGTGATCTGTGTTGACCAAAATTTATGAAGATCCATTGGAGGATTGGTAGAACCAAAGCCTCCTAACAATGAATCTAAAGGTTATTGGATCAAAGGGTTCAAATTGACATACTTGGGCTTGCAAACATAGGTTTGGGCCACGAATGATCATTTTATCAAATCGGGACAAAATTTAGCGCTATGTTAAGCAATTGTAACTGGACTTATGTAGAAGTCGCACTTATTTTGAGGTAGGTCAATAGCAGTATGTTGTACCTTAAAATTTTCCCTCCCTTTTTACTCAACACATGCCCATTGAGGTCCTCAACTTGCCCAAGGATGACCAAGAATGGACCAGACAAATTCTCCTCCTAAGGCAATGAACCCCTAACTAGGGTTTCAATTTTAATCAAGATGGTTGAGCTCCAAAGGTCTCAAATGCTTTCCATGGTCCTAATATTCCTTCAAGATTGTCCATGACAACTTGCATGCCTTCCACTATAAGTTTTCTCAGTCAATTTCTCAAGTATTGGAAAATCAACTGTGCTAGGTCAAAAGTCAATTGTGGCCCATGTACAGTCAAACCTCAAGATTTTTGGTCAACATCAACATTTTGAAGTGATATCCATAATTTGATCAAGGGTTGATCACGATTCCTCAAGAAATGCTCCCAATTCATCAAAAGTCAAGAATTGCTAAATTAGGGTTTCTATAAAAGAAGTCAACAAAATTTTGACCAGACATAACTTTCTCATACTTTAATAGAAATTTTCCCACCAAAGATCATTTTGAAGAGAATCCAATCCCCTACAACTTCTCTTCAGCCCACAAGTTCAAGAGATTCACCATTTGAAAGATATAAGCTCATACATTACAGGTCATTTTCAAAAAGTCAACAAAAGCCACTTTTTTCCAAGACCTTTTACATCAAGATAAAATCTTCAAATGCAAAATGGATCAAAAGAGAGATTGAAGTAGACATCTTGGGCTTTACAAAAAGTCCAAGATCATCATGATGAGATAAAAATTTGGCAAGTTATGGTTTGCCCAAGTTGGGAAAAGTTTTGAAATTTCAAGAATGGTGCATTGAGCAAATTTTAACTTTTGAAGTAATGGCTTGTTTTCTTAGGCCTCAAACATCCTCCTAAGCTTATAAAGGACCTCTAATTTCACTCTTGCCTTGCCTTGCATTTTTTTATCTATTTTATTCATATTTATTTTGTTTTTATTCACATAAATACAAGATTAATCATATAAAATAGTAAATGATTGGATCATGACCAATGGGCTTTTGTTTTGATTCAATTTTCGGCCCACAAATTCGTACGAAGAATGACCAGGTTCATTCATGCATGGAAAGGTCAAAATTTGCAAATATGGAAGCCTTTAAATTGGTTGGATTTTGACACTAAAACATAGCATTATGACTTGATTCTTTCCGTGTTATATTGTATCCTCCGTCTACACTATAAGTACAAGCCCTAAGCAAGCCAAATTCATGCACACAGAGCTTAGAGAATTGCTGCATATTTTACAAAAAAATTCAAAGTTGTCAAACTCGAATTTCAAGTTCCAGCTTGTTTTAGTCCCAAATAAAGACTCAAACATATTCCTGGAAGTCCCCTGGAACTTTTCCAGCCATCACCAAGTCCTAAAATAGCCCAAAACGCATCACCTACATCTCTCACAATTTGCGTTTTTTTCTCAATCTTAATTTGCTTGATTTATGTAACATAAACACATTTTAATCATGCATTACTGGCTATTCTTGTATTTGCAAGCTATCTGTATGGTTGGATTTGGTTTTTGATGCAGGGATCGAGTATCACCATTTTTAGGGTTCCAAGCTTAGAATTGAGGTTTCTGGAAATAGCCAAAATTTGGCCTAACCAAGGGTCTCTTTGTGCTCAGGAGGTTGAGGCCAATTAATCCATGGCCTCACAATGAATTTATTGTGCATATTGTTTTTTTTTAGTTGCAGGTGCTATAGTGACAAACAAAAACTGTCACTATAGGTCATGTTGTCTAAAACGACGGATGAAGGAAGAAGATGATACGTGGAAGCCCCTCACTAGGCAATTCAAATCCACGTGTGTTTTTATTTTATTTTTAAATAATCATTGTCTTTTCACATTATATTCTTTTTATTGTGTTTGGTATAACAATTGAAGAACCAGCTCAGTTGGTAAGACAAGCGCGCGTTTGAGGGAGAGGACCTGGGTTCGAATCCCGGGTCCAGCGTTTTATTTTATTAACATTTGTTGATTGCAGATCCCATGTGTACCAGGCTTAGTTAGCGCATGATGTGGCCTTCAATCTGGGCCATCGGCTACCAATAAGGGCAGATCCAACGCTCCTGGGATACTCCTCCATGATGGACCTCCCATGAGCCAACAACACTGAATTAGGCCAGCCTCTGGGCTCCTGTTAATGGGCCTAGTGAAATTCAGATTCAGCACCCCCCCTTTTTACTTCAGACATCCGGCCCAATTTTCTTTCTCTTGATTTGTTTTATTTGGTTTTTTTTAATTATCTCTTTTAAATAATAATAATTAGACTTAGGCTTATTTTTTAAGTTTGTAAATTAATTAATTTAATTGTCTTGAATTATTTTTACCAATTTAAAATCAACTAGACATAGATTAATTTAATTCAAATATTTTTCTTAATAAAAACAAAAATATATATAATAGACTTAGTTTTGTTTCTTAAATTATTTTTAATTTTGTAATTTAATTAGATTAATTAGTTTTAAAATCAATTAGACTTAGGTTATCTTCATCCAAATATTTTTCTTAAATAAAAAATGCAACAAAAAAAACTTTAGAACTAAGTTAATTTCCATTTAATATTTATTTTTCTCAATTAAATTTAGAGCTATTTATTTTCTTAACAAAAAAAAATATTTTCTTATGATTTTAGATGTTCATCTTTATCTCGCACGCGTTTATTGTTTTTCGCTTTTTTTTTTCAATATTGTAACTGATTATGGATGTAATAGTTGTAGATTTAAAATTCCGCACTTTACTTCGTACACTTATAATGTATCTCTCCCAAAGCGTGTAATAGCTTAGGATTCTGCATTTTATTTTCCTCACATTTACTGCTTTATTATTTTACTATATTACTGTTAGTAAATAGGCTTGTATGGAAAGACTGTAAATTAAAATGTTAGCTAACCTAACAGAAAGACAAAAAATAACTGAATCTCAACACATATGCATATATGCACCTCTAGGGTATCCCCACTTCAGTTGCCTTTCGGAAAATAAAGCATTCTTGTCCCTCGAGAATGGGGACGCTTTAGTAAAGACCGGTAAATAAAAAGATCATAGTCCCTCGATGACCCTACAGTGTTGCCTTTCGGTAAATGATCTTGTCCCTTAAACAAATTTCTAAAGCGTCTCCATATGTTGCCTTTATGACTGTAAATGTCCCTTCGATTTTCCCTCAACATCCAACGATAAGGCTACCTACTCACTAATAGTAGGATAGCATTGTCTAAAGGAAAAGAGGAAAGAACGACCCTTTTTCGAGTAACAAAGTAGATAGTTGTTAGAAGTTTACTCAAACATTTTTGCACTTACACAAACACTACTTTTCAAATCACTTTGTGTACTTCTCCACTATCCCGAGAAACATTACAAAGTTCGCCGTACTAAGGCGTTTTCAAAACATTTTCAAACACAAAGCACAGAGGAATTTTTAAAATGAGCAAACCTTTAAGAGCCCGTGGAAAACAACGAATGGAAAGGGTGCTAACACCTTCCCTTTCCATAATCTACCCCCCTTACTCAGAAAACATCTCGAAAAGGTATTTTTTTTGTTCTTTTCACCCTTTCCTTTGTTGGATAAAAGAAAAGTTGGTGGAGACTCTTGCTTACCGCATATTTGCAAATACAAAACGCAAAAACTAGTATAACAGTCGGTTCTGCCACTGTATCACAGAACTGGCGACTCTGTTGGGGACCTTAAAAAAGTGGGGTTACCTTAGAGCTTAGTTCACTTTAAATTGCCTTTTTTATGATTTTTTTGCTTTACTTTTGAGGGTTTGTTTGGGTTGTTACTAAAATATCCTACACCCAGATTTGGGGCACCTTATTAGGTAAGTAGAAATAAATCATGGAGGTTGTACAACGTAGACTGATACAGACAAAGTGGTGGCTACGTTAGCGTGATACTCAGGATTGTACTAATGTTCCTTGAGTAAGTCGAGGATAACATTAGGCTTCCTAATTGTGTCACTAAGCGCTAACTGACCTTTAGAACCTTTACTTGACTCATCCTAGCCATTAGGAAGTAGTGAGATAACCGACTTTGGTTCCGGCCAAAGATTGGTTGATACTCGATACTACACTCATCTAGTAAAGGCCTCTTCATCTATCAATCTGACTTTATTAGTCCACACCTTACTCAATAAAACAAAAATATTTTTTAATTAAGTTTTCAAAAAAGATGAATTAGTTAAAACAATATTAGTATAATAGTAATAATAATAGTGATATAATAGTAACGTTGTAATTAAAACAAAATAAATCTCCAAACAAAAAAACGGTATGGGTCATTCTATTTTGGGCCTCCCAATTCAGTTTTATTCCAATCAATCTATTTTTTCAAAAATAAAATAAACACCTTAGTAAAAGTTTATAAAACAAACAAAGTTTTCTAAAAAAAATAGAAATGGGCCAGATGTTAACTATTTGGCCTTGAACAAAAACATATTACTTTATACACCCTCTCTAAGAAAAAGAATGAAACCTTAATGGGCCTTAATAAAAATGATTTGTTCACACCTCCTTGGTTAAAACAATACCCCTTCCTTTTTAACTTGAAATGGACCCCTTTTTTTAAACCTAATGGGCCATCAAATATTGATGGTCCATTTTAAATAAATACACCCTTTTCCATGTTTTACTCCCCCATAGAAATAAAAACTATATGATTTATTTAAATAGAACCCTAAATATAATATAAGGGTAAGGCAAATTTAGGGTATGACAGCTGCCCCTATTTAATTATCTTTCGATTGAATAGTGCAAGAATATGCAGGTCTCGCACGTTTGAATGGAAGTTTATTAAATATTGGAAGACCCCAAAAATTTTCCGAGAGATTATAAGGATACGATGTACAACGCTCATATGATTATGAAGAATAGGCCTAGATGATGATGTATCATCCTACCAGCATTTGAACCAAAGTTTGATTTGACTTAGATATGACGACGCAGATAATCCGCCAGTATATAAGAAGTGATCGTTTGCATATTTACCTTATTCTATGAGGTAAAATAATATAATTTTTGCAAAGCTGACTTACTAATGCCTAGTGTTGTACCCCAAAATTTGCCCTCCCATATTTCTCAAAACATTTCAAGAAAATTCACAAGTCCAACCCGGCGCGTTATATTCAGGTGTTCTTTCGCCAAGATATCTCTGATAACGTATTCTCAAATTCAGGTTCGGCTCAAGAGTCAATTCTTTAAAGAAGGTATCCGAATGTGTGAGTTTTCTTGAAGAAATATAGTGAAAAAGTGTGCTGAAAGTGCAGTTTTTACGCGCTAAAAAATTCATAACTTGAAGATCGTGACTCGTTTTGAACCCGTTCCGGTGGCCAAAATTCCGTCTTGACATCATCTACGTTTTCATCTCTCACGGCTGGAAGGCAATTTCAATCAGAAGGTCTTCAAAAATGTGGATTTATCAAGTATTTTCGTGCAGAAAATTTGTGACAGAAGTTTATTTGCGTCATGTTCAAAAAATCATAACTTGGTCGATTTTCATCGTATCGAGCTGGTTCCGGTGCCAAAATTTCACAAATTGAGTTGGCTACATTTTCACAGAAGGTATTGAGTTCAAACGGTATTCAAAAGGCCTTCGTTTTTTGCTCAGAATGCGTGACACGCTGAAAATCCTGAATGCTGAATATTATTTCATCTGGGCCGAAACTTCGAAAATTCATAACTCGGTCAATTTTTATCGGATTGGACTCATATTTTTACACAAGGTCCCTGACTTGTAGATCTACAACTTTGCTTCAAAAGTCGAGACCAAATTATGCACCGATCAATACCAGTTTTTTATTGAAGAACGTGTCAGAGTCGACACTGGAGCCCAAAATAAGTTTGTCTGAGCTGAAACTTCAAAAATTCATAACTAATTCACCGTTTATCCAATTGAGTCGATTTTCGGACAGGAGTTAGTTCTCGATGCCGGCTACATTTTGTTTTCACATTTCAACTTCAAAAAATGCACTTAAGTCCCTGCGATTTAGCCTGGAAAGTGACGAATTCAAGTGAATATTGGAGGCCCAATTGCACATTCAAAGCCCATTTTCTTTACCCTAATTTCCACTATATAATCACCTTCTTGTCACACAAACCAGGGAGGAGAAAAAAAGAAAAAATAAAAAGGAGGGAAGAGAAAAAGAGAGAAAAAACCTTACCACAACACTGTTGGAATATCAAACTCTTTCAAGAACCCTAAAACCTTGAAATCCTTATTACAAATCCCTCTCTCACTACAAACAAGCCATCTCAGTTACAAACCAACATCTTATTACTTCTTCAGTAAGGGTAAGGTTGGCTTGATCTCCATGATCCAAATGGCATAAAAGCATTCATGTCACTACTTTTCCAGTAAGGGTAAGGTTGATTTGATCTCCATGATCAAAAGGGTATAATCATTCATACATGCCATATTGTGCCTAAACATTAAATTTCTTCATATATTGGCTTTATTTGCATTTTATGATTTTATTTGATGTGTTTGTGAGATTCAACACTGCAGGTTTAGACAGGATCCCAGGCAGGTTCATTAAGGAACGTTGAGGCCAAAAGCCAAATGGCCAAAAGCCAAAAGCCAAATGGCCAGACTAGAAAAACTTATGCATGACACCAATACATGGCAAGGCAGACATTAAGCCAGAGATTAAGGGAACGTTGAAGCCAGAACACAAATGGCCAAAAGCCAAAAGCCAAAAGCCAATTGGCCAAAGTAGAACAACTTATGCATGAAACTCAATCCAATGGCCAAAGAATGCAGACCACGGTACTCAGGAGTCAATACTTCAAAAAACCTCCCCTTGGGCCAGACACCCCCTATGGTTTGCTCAATTTTTAATTTTTATTTGTTTTTCCTTTTTATTCTTTTAATTGTTTTTAATTGTTTTCTTTTAATTCCATAAAATAATTTTCATAATAAATATAAAATACAGAAAATCAAAAAATGTTTATTTTATTAATATTAATTTTACTATTATTATTTTTGTAAATAAACTTTAAACAATTAATTAGATTAATTTAGGTTTCAAAACTTTAATATTTTTCTTAATAAATTAAATATGTAGAAATTAGGTTTTTTTAACTTTTTCATCATTTTTTTTTAATAAATAATTCTCTCATCATTATTATTATTATTAATTACTAATTTATTTTGTAAATAAACATGTACATAAATTCTTTAGTAAATTAAGTTAAACTTTAACATTTTTCTCAAATAATTAAAAATAACTTAGAATTAGGGTTTCTTTTAATTTTAATTTTAATTTTCTTATTTCATAAATACAAAAAAAAACCTAAAAAACACTTCTTTTATTTCAATAAATAATTAATTAATTTTTAATTTCATTTAATTTCTTTAAAGGGTCCAACGCCCTCGAACGTTCTATTTTTATTTCTTTCGCACATTTATTTTCTTTCAAATATTATGTAATTGCTCAAGCCATGTAACTCGGACATTTTATATTTCCCGCATTTTATTTCTTTATTTTATGTCAAATCGGGTCCTGGATTAAATTTGGCGATGTGGACCCGCGTCTTTGTAATAGTTTAGGAATTTTATCTTTCTGCACTTTTTAACTGTTAAATAAATGCATGCAAGAATGAATGACAAAAATAAAAACAAAACGTTAGATCACCAATAACCTGACAAGACAAAAATAAATGAATCTGACACACAAATCACACACCACCCCTAGGGTACGCCTCATTGTTGCCTTGCCTCGAAAGGTGATCGTCGAGTAGAGGATGTCTTAGTAAGTCCTCATGATCCGGGAACCTGGCATGAGGGTAGCTTCTAAGGTGTCTTCCTATTGCTCTGGTGATCACCATGTCCCGAACCTCGAATTGACCCGAACACCTCCAACGGTGGTGCTACCTACCTCTCAATGGTGGGATGGCACTACTTTAAAGGACATCTACACAGACGAATTCCTTAGGGTAGGTAGACGACTCTAGATACTTGCTCTAATTTCAAAACAAAATTCAAAAATACTTTTCACACCGACACTTTTCAAAAAGCTTTCAAAACAATTTTTCAAACACTCTTGAGGACTGATACAAGAGTTATTCTGAAACTTTCAAAGAAACTTTTTTCAAAACCCACTCACAATTGAAAAGCAAACACTTTTGAAAACACAATGAGCAAGTATCTAAGAGCCCATGGATAACCATGGATAGAAAGGGTGCTAACACCTTCCCTTTCTATAATCTACCTCCCGAACCGAGAGCAATCTCTTTAAGGAATTTTTCTGTGCTTTTGTCCTTTCCATTTGGAGAAAATAAAAGACGGTGGCGACTCTTGCTTACCGTGACATTTCGCGAACCAGCGTTAAACAGTCAGTTCCAAATCCACCGATCACAGAACTGGCGACTCTGCTGGGGACCTAAACTTAAAGTGAGGTGTACCTTAGGGTTAGTTCATAACTGTGTTTTCAATTGTATTGACTTGTCTGCTTTAAATTTGTGGGTTGCATGGGAGTTCTATAGATCCTAAACCCGGATCTGGGGATACCTTCTTAGAAAGTAGCAACAAGGCTGTGAGGGAACTGTGCGGGGTATACCGACATGGTTGAAACAGTCTGCTACATTGATGTGGCACTTTGGTGTGTACCGGTAACCCTTGAGTTCAGTCAAGGAGAGTACGGGGCCTCCGCGTGGTGTCATGAAGCATCAACAGACCTTAGGAACCTTAATTGAACTATCTTGGCCTCTTTAGGGTAGTGAGATAACTGACTTTGGTGCAGTCCGAGGTTGGTTGATACTCGATACTACACTCAATTGAGGGTTGCTTTCCTGGAATATTTCGGTCGCCAGTTCAGTGGCTAAATCGAAACGATGAACAGTGAAAGCAATCCCGTGATATTGGGACCCTTAGAACCCGGTTACTTCTAATAGGACAGGTTGAGCCCACCAACTTCAAGAGGGTAATACCTAGACCCCATGCTGGCCTGGACCCTAAGGGTTTCTCTTGTGTGACTTGTGTGCCTTCGTACTTGACTACTTGCATGCTTGTTATCTGACACTTGAGTTTTCTTGCAGGTTTGTTTATAGTCCTTAATAGGGACTCATAACAGGGTATACTAAGTTTCTTGCAGGTTTTGTTTATAGTCCTTAATTGGGACTCATAACAGGGTTTACCGAGTTTCTTGCAGGTTTTGTTTTTAGTCCTTAACTGGGACTCATGACAGGTTTTAGTTGAGTTTTTTGCAGGTTTTGGTTTGCAGTCCTTAATTAGGACTCATAACAGGGTTTACCGAGTTTCTTGCAGGTTTTGTTTTTAGTCCTTAACTGGGACTCATGACAGGTTTTACTTGAGTTTCTTACAGGTTCCTGTTTATAGTCCTTAATAAGGGCTCGTAACAGGGTTTATTCATATTACTCCATGCATCATGACATCATACCATTGCATACATCCTAACCCATTTCAAGGATCTCAAGGGCTTGTGATGCAGGTCATGACGAATCAAACATCTAGCAAGGGGAAAAGAGGATTTATTTTCCTCTAACCAAAGTGGTCAGGGGCTATGACCCACTGGATATGGTGAGCCTTTGACCCTTAAAGAAGAATCCTCAACAGCATGGGTTTCCTTCAATCAAGCTACCGGATTCAAACTCTGACAAATTTTTTCTTGTTTACCCCGCGAGATCCTTGAAAACATTACATGCATGTCATACTCATCATTGCATAACAGGTATCCTTGTTGCAGGTCACTTACCGTTCTCTCTGTTTATTTCAGCAATGGCTTGCCCACAAGATAACCAGGACTGTCTTGCTCAAGAGACTCGGTTCGGGGAAATCCTCCTGAATCTATCCAAGGGGCAGGAGGAGCTAAGGACACTTCTCATGGAGACTTTTGTCAAGAATAGTGCTGAGGGTGAAAGGCTGAAACACCTACAAGCTGAGGTGGAGGCATTGAAGGTCCAGATGCTGGGGCAGGTGACTGCTATTCAAGGGTTAGCTCAAAGACAAGAAGAGCTCGGGGTTCTCATCAACCAACTGCTTCAGGGTAACCAACTGGGGCAAACGTCTAAGGGTAAAAAGCCAATCATCGTTCGACCATCTTTGAGACAAAGAGGCAAGGAGAAAGCTCCTCATATGGCTTCAGTATCACCAATTCAGTATCAACCTCACCAGCTTCAACCAGACAAGCCCAAAAGGCAATTCACCAAGCTCAACGTGTCACTGCCTCAAGCCTTACAACAACTGCTGAGGTTGAACTTGGTGACTCTAAAGGATCCTCCTAAGAATCCCAACAGGACACCTTCAAGATATGACCCCAACGCTCACTGCGCTTATCATTCTGACAGTCCGGGGCATGCTACAGAGGATTGTTGGACTTTGAAGAATAAGATCCAGGACCTGATTGAGGAAGGAGCTGTGGAATTCACCCAAGATGGCCAGGCTGAGTGCTTCTACCATCCCTACAGGAGGCACCATTTGAAGTAACAAGCCCTGAGATGAGAAGAATTTTTGTTCATTCGAATGTTCAAGTTGCAATTTTCTTTTGTTCAAACATTTACTCATTGTTAAACATTGTTATTCCATTAATGCATCGCATATGTCTGTTTTGAAGCAATATATTCGTATTCACTATACGCAAATTATTTTCATATTTTTTCTGATGTCAACTCTTGATCTAAAATTCTAAGCCTCTTGAGGGAGGATGACGAAAACGATACCACAATCTACAGTATGCTTTTGAACAGACCCCGCTGATGAGGTACAGGCATTGTTTCAATTCCTAAACACTGGAGTTATAAGGAAGATAATCCCTCGTCAACCCCTTCGAGCCAAAGAAGTAGGAGTTTTTCTTTTCGAAATTTAAAACCCTTTATCATAACCTGGGGCAGGGTAGTTCTCTCAGTTGATCCAAGTGCATAACAAATGGCACCAAAGGAGTCCTTACAAAACAAAAGACAGTGATGGTTCAGAACAATCATAAAGACAGGCAGTCGTTATCAAAAAAAAATCATAAATGAAAAGCCCATTAAGTCAAAACCTATAAAAAGGGACTTATGAAACTGGGGCATCCCACTGACTGTAATTCCAAAAAAGGGAAACAGTTCAGGCAAAAAAAAGAAAGGGATAACAAAAATCAAGAAAGAGGTCTCACAAACCCTCAACCAAAGCAAAAAACGACCGCCTATGCAGAATAAATCATCAATATCTGAATCATCGCTGGTATATCAAAGCAAAGACTCAAACAAGGTCTAACGTATGATCAACTGAGTTTAGGTTTGGAGAACATCACGAAGAGCGGGTGGGTACAAATAATTTGAGCCTTTATCCTTTGTTTCTTAAACCGTGATCCAAGCCACGTTATAACCCTTAAAAGTCCTAGCTGAAGCATGGGTTAGTTCGAAAGCATACTGTTACGAAAGGTATCCTGACTCCTGAAGGCCTACGGTAAATACGAAGTTGACATCACGTTTTACAAACATTCATTTGTTTTATGGAAAAAAAGAATGCATTTTCAAAATCTTCAAGACAGACATAGGCTTTGCATTTTTAACATAACTTTGTTTGCATATGACTTTTTGTTTGAACAGCATAGAAATTCGCACGACGAATGCCTAATGAACAGAAGTACCTCCAATCAAGGGGCATGACATGACCATGGTCCATCATCTGGGGCAATCCAATCAAGATTCGGAGAATCTCTCAAGAGCCAAATAATCTGAGGCAAATCTCCGCCTGAGTCACTTGGGGCATTCCAACGACGAATTTCGCCTTATCAAACACCTTCTGGTGGCATGACAAAACACTTCTAGCAAAGGCAACTCCCTACATTCTAAGAGCATGGACATAGTCGAAAAAATACTACGCCCAATCAAAGACCCGCTAGGTTGACATACCTAGGCAAAAAATAAGGGCTTCCCGGCGAACCAAAAGGGTTCGGGCAAAATGAGGGATGAAATGAAAAAATCTGTACACCCGGCAAGTCGAAAACCTGAAAAGGCGGCTTGGGCAAAAATGGGTATCCCGGTGGACTGAAAACCCGAAAGGGCGGTCCAGGCAAAAGTTAGGGATTAAAGCGTACGACTATGTCCTGTTATCTCGTCACCTGCCTACCAGAAGAAGGTTTGCTCATCAACAATTATCAGCACCTCACAGGTCTTCCTCTCCCCCATAGAACAGGGGCAATAAGAGTTGTCTAAGCAATCTAATTGTTCGGTCCTCCAAGGTATCAAGGTGAGTTCAGCTAAAAAACATAACCAAATATCTTAAGTCCCCAGAGAGTGAGACAACAAGACAGTATACTCTCCTCAAGCAGTCATACAGTTAAAAGGAAGTCGGGTGTCCTCCAGCAGATCTCAACCTTCCCCAGCAGCAATACACATATTCTTAACAAGCATCCCCGGCAGTCTTGCTCTAAAGGTTGTTCCTCGGCGGCGTACCAGTATTCAAAGGAATCACTTCCCCAGCATATCAAAGCTTCCCCAGAAAAGTCCAATCTAGCTCCCCAGGAAAATTGGAATTCATATCCCCAAGCAGTAAGCTTATCCCCAGTAGATCCTGGAAGCTTATCCCTCGCAGAGCACGAACGCGCCGTCCGGCTTTATTTAAAGAGTTATTTCCTTAACAGGATATAACTGGGTTATCCTCAGCCAAAAGCCACGGAAAGAGCGTCGTCGACAAAATCTTCTTACCCCAGCGAAGTCCTTCAACACTTCCTATACAATAAGGGTATCCTCAGCAAACTACTGTCAACATTCAGCAAAGCATCTCTATCCCCACAGAGTACCGCTTCCCAGCATGGTCGCAAGAGTATCTTTTTCTCCCCGCAGAATCTTCCATTTGCCAAGTTTATTCCGCAACAGAGTCATCTTCTCCTACCGGCATTCTTGCAGTTATCATCCCCAGCGGAAGCAAAATCTATTCCTCAACATCAGCCCAGGATACGACTTCCCGGCACCCCTCAAGGATTCACTTTCCTAGACAAAAACATACATAAAACATCACATACATCATTATAACATGCATAGACACATCATATCATACAAGTCTCATTTATATTGAGAACATCATTGCTTGATCCATATCATGCATTGCATATGACTGACCTTTACCTTTCAGGAAAGATCCAGTTAAGTTCTTAGCTATATTCCAAGACCTTCTCTGGTTCAGTCAGATCGACCCTAAGATCTCCCTGATGCTTATCCAGTTGAAGATATTCCAAGACCTTGTCCGGTTCAGTTAAATCGACCCTAAGATTTTCCTGATGCTTATCCAGTCAAAGGCTTTCTCTGGTTCAGTCAGATCGACCCTAAGATCTCCCTGATTCTTATCCAGTTGAAGATAGTCAAAGACCTTGTCCGGTTCAGTTAAATCGACCCTAAGATTTTCCTGATGCTTATCCAGTCAAAGGCCTTCTCTGGTTCAGTCAGATCGACCCTAAGATCTCCCTGATTCTTATCCCAGTAGAAGACACCCAAGATTCTCTCAGCGTTCCTGTTGGGGTAATAATCGTCCAAGGTTCTCTTACCATTCATGCTAAGGCAGTAACGATCCCTGGTTCATTCATCGCCGTTTGAAGCTCCAGACTCAGCTCCTGTAACCAGTCAGGACACATCTATGCCAAGCATCTGAAAACCAGCTCCTGCAACGTGTCAGGTACTCATTCGTTCTTTTGCAGGTATGCAGGTTCTCGCTAAGGAATCTCCTACGCGATCAACATCCAGATGGCATCTATAAGCCCATCATCCTATCCAGCAACTTCTAAATGGCATCTATAAGCCCATTCCATCATCGCTGCTACTATGTGAGCGCAAATTTCTGGGCACTCTAGTGTTCAATCATCTTCCACCCTCGGATTTCGAAAGGCACGTCATCTAATATGCATCCTCAGGTCTAAGAAGATTGAACAGGGGCAACTGTTGTACCCCAAAATTTGCCCTCCCATATTTCTCAAAACATTTCAAGAAAATTCACAAGTCCAACCCGGCGCGTTATATTCAGGTGTTCTTTCGCCAAGATATCTCTGATAACGTATTCTCAAATTCAGGTTCGGCTCAAGAGTCAATTCTTTAAAGAAGGTATCCGAATGTGTGAGTTTTCTTGAAGAAATATAGTGAAAAAGTGTGCTGAAAGTGCAGTTTTTACGCGCTAAAAAATTCATAACTTGAAGATCGTGACTCGTTTTGAACCCGTTCCGGTGGCCAAAATTCCGTCTTGACATCATCTACGTTTTCATCTCTCACGGCTGGAAGCCAATTTCAATCAGAAGGTCTTCAAAAATGTGGATTTATCAAGTATTTTCGTGCAGAAAATTTGTGACAGAAGTTTATTTGCGTCATGTTCAAAAAATCATAACTTGGTCGATTTTCATCGTATCGAGCTGGTTCCGGTGCCAAAATTTCACAAATTGAGTTGGCTACATTTTCACAGAAGGTATTGAGTTCAAACGGTATTCAAAAGGCCTTCGTTTTTTGCTCAGAATGCGTGACACGCTGAAAATCCTGAATGCTGAATATTATTTCATCTGGGCCGAAACTTCGAAAATTCATAACTTGGTCAATTTTTATCGGATTGGACTCATATTTTTACACAAGGTCCCTGACTTGTAGATCTACAACTTTGCTTCAAAAGTCGAGACCAAATTATGCACCGATCAATACCAGTTTTTTATTGAAGAACGTGTCAGAGTCGACACTGGAGCCCAAAATAAGTTTGTCTGAGCTGAAACTTCAAAAATTCATAACTAATTCACCGTTTATCCAATTGAGTCGATTTTCGGACAGGAGTTAGTTCTCGATGCCGGCTACATTTTGTTTTCACATTTCAACTTCAAAAAATGCACTTAAGTCCCTGCGATTTAGCCTGGAAAGTGACGAATTCAAGTGAATATTGGAGGCCCAATTGCACATTCAAAGCCCATTTTCTTTACCCTAATTTCCACTATATAATCACCTTCTTGTCACACAAACCAGGGAGGAGAAAAAAAGAAAAAAGAAAAAGGAGGGAAGAGAAAAAGAGAGAAAAAACCTTACCACAACACTGTTGGAATATCAAACTCTTTCAAGAACCCTAAAACCTTGAAATCCTTATTACAAATCCCTCTCTCACTACAAACAAGCCATCTCAGTTACAAACCAACATCTTATTACTTCTTCAGTAAGGGTAAGGTTGGCTTGATCTCCATGATCCAAATGGCATAAAAGCATTCATGTCACTACTTTTCCAGTAAGGGTAAGGTTGATTTGATCTCCATGATCAAAAGGGTATAATCATTCATACATGCCATATTGTGCCTAAACATTAAATTTCTTCATATATTGGCTTTATTTGCATTTTATGATTTTATTTGATGTGTTTGTGAGATTCAACACTGCAGATTTAGACAGGATCCCAGGCAGGTTCATTAAGGAACGTTGAGGCCAAAAGCCAAATGGCCAAAAGCCAAAAGCCAAATGGCCAGACTAGAAAAACTTATGCATGACACCAATACATGGCAAGGCAGACATTAAGCCAGAGATTAAGGGAACGTTGAAGCCAGAACACAAATGGCCAAAAGCCAAAAGCCAAAAGCCAATTGGCCAAAGTAGAACAACTTATGCATGAAACTCAATCCAATGGCCAAAGAATGCAGACCACGGTACTCAGGAGTCAATACTTCAAAAAACCTCCCCTTGGGCCAGACACCCCCTATGGTTTGCTCAATTTTTAATTTTTATTTGTTTTTCCTTTTTATTCTTTTAATTGTTTTTAATTGTTTTCTTTTAATTCCATAAAATAATTTTCATAATAAATATAAAATATAGAAAATCAAAAAATGTTTATTTTATTAATATTAATTTTACTATTATTATTTTTGTAAATAAACTTTAAACAATTAATTAGATTAATTTAGGTTTCAAAACTTTAATATTTTTCTTAATAAATTAAATATGTAGAAATTAGGTTTTTTTAACTTTTTCATCATTTTTTTTTAATAAATAATTCTCTCATCATTATTATTATTATTAATTACTAATTTATTTTGTAAATAAACATGTACATAAATTCTTTAGTAAATTAAGTTAAACTTTAACATTTTTCTCAAATAATTAAAAATAACTTAGAATTAGGGTTTCTTTTAATTTTAATTTTAATTTTCTTATTTCATAAATACAAAAAAAAACCTAAAAAACACTTCTTTTATTTCAATAAATAATTAATTAATTTTTAATTTCATTTAATTTCTTTAAAGGGTCCAACGCCCTCGAACGTTCTATTTTTATTTCTTTCGCACATTTATTTTCTTTCAAATATTATGTAATTGCTCAAGCCATGTAACTCGGACATTTTATATTTCCCGCATTTTATTTCTTTATTTTATGTCAAATCGGGTCCTGGATTAAATTTGGCGATGTGGACCCGCGTCTTTGTAATAGTTTAGGAATTTTATCTTTCCGCACTTTTTAACTGTTAAATAAATGCATGCAAGAATGAATGACAAAAATAAAAACAAAACGTTAGATCACCAATAACCTGACAAGACAAAAATAAATGAATCTGACACACAAATCACACACCACCCCTAGGGTACGCCTCACTGTTGCCTTGCCTCGAAAGGTGATCGTCGAGTAGAGGATGTCTTAGTAAGTCCTCATGATCCGGGAACCTGGCATGAGGGTAGCTTCTAAGGTGTCTTCCTATTGCTCTGGTGATCACCATGTCCCGAACCTCGAATTGACCCGAACACCTCCAACGTTGGTGCTACCTATCTCTCAATGGTGGGATGGCACTACTTTAAAGGACATCTACACAGACGAATTCCTTAGGGTAGGTAGACGACTCTAGATACTTGCTCTAATTTCAAAACAAAATTCAAAAATACTTTTCACACCGACACTTTTCAAAAAGCTTTCAAAACAATTTTTCAAACACTCTTGAGGACTGATACAAGAGTTATTCTGAAACTTTCAAAGAAACTTTTTTCAAAACCCACTCACAATTGAAAAGCAAACACTTTTGAAAACACAATGAGCAAGTATCTAAGAGCCCATGGATAACCATGGATAGAAAGGGTGCTAACACCTTCCCTTTCTATAATCTACCTCCCGAACCGAGAGCAATCTCTTTAAGGAATTTTTCTGTGCTTTTGTCCTTTCCATTTGGAGAAAATAAAAGACGGTGGCGACTCTTGCTTACCGCGACATTTCGCGAACCAGCGTTAAACAGTCAGTTCCAAATCCACCGATCACACCTAGAGACTAATACAGTAAGTTTTTGTTTGATTTGATTTCGTTTGTTCATCACAACCTAGAGGATAAATAAACAAAGTCTGATAACACGTTGTTGCATGGAGACTGGCACAATGGATTATGCAGGCTTATCTGCATGTCTATCTCAACCTAGGGGATAGATAAAAGACAGTTTGATAATACATTATTGCATGGAGACTGATGTAATGGGTTACGTAGATTTATTTTTTATATCTATCACAACCTAGGGGATAGATATTTAATAAGATCTTGATAACTACATCGCTGCATGGAGACTGAGGCAATGAGTTATATCGAGGAAGAAACTTGATAACAACATTTCTGCCTGGAGACTGATGTAATGGGTTATATCGCAGAAAAAGTTTGATAACAACATTGCTGCATAGAGACTGATGCAATGAAAAAATTCTGATAATAGCACTGTTGCATGGAGACTGATGCAATGGAAATAGTTTGATAATAGCATTGCTGCATGGAGACTGATGCAATAGAAATAGTTTGATAATAACATCACTGCATGGATACTGACGCAATGGGTTGAATTGCAGATTTCACACATTGCTGCATAAAGCCTGACACAATGAGCTAAATCGCGAAGGAGGAAACACATTGTTGCATGGAGCCTGACACAATGGGTTATATTGCAGAAAAATTCTGATAATAACATTGCTGCATGGAGACTGATGCAATGGATTATATTGTAGATAAGGAAACACGTCGCTGCATGGAGACTGATGCAATGGGTTAAACTGTAGATTTTGTACATTGTTGCATGGAGTCTGACGCAATGAACTATATCACAGAGAAAGGAATACACTGCTGCATGGAGATTGATGCAATGGATTAAATTGCGAATTTTGCACGTTGCTACATGGAGCCTGACACAATAAGCTATATTGCAAAGGAGGAAACACATTTCTGCATGGAGCCTGATACAATAAGTTAAATTGCAGATTTCGCACATTGCTGCACGGAGCTTGACACAATGAGCTATATCGCAAAGAAGGAAAACACATTGCTGCATGGAGACTGATGCAATGAGTTAAATGGAGGGTTTTGCACATTTCTGCATGGAGCTTCACACAATGAGCTATATCACAAAGAAGGAAACACATTGCTGCATGGAGCCTGACACAATGAGATACATTGTGGATTTCGCACATTGCTACATGGAGCATGACACAATGAGCTATATTGCAAATAAGGAAAACACATTGCTGCATGGAGCCTAACATAATGAGTTAAACTGCAGATTTCATACATTGTTGCATGGAGCCCGACGCAAAGAACTATATCACAGAGAAAGGAATACACTGCTGCATGGAGACTGGTGCAATGGATTAAATTGTGAATTTCACACATTGTTGCATGGAGCCTGACACAATGAACTATATCACAAAGGAGGAAACACGTTTCTGCATAGAGCCTGACGCAATGAGTTAAATATAGAGGAAGCGGTTTTGATGATCCAAATCTTAGATAACTAAATTAGAGATGAGATTTGGATTTTTATCGATTGTGTTTGTTTTTAACCAAGGTAATAAGCTGATGGAGGGCCCAAAGTATGTTTCAAGAAATGCCATGTGTGATGTATCTGCATGATGTCTTAGATCAGCATGGAACCCATAGTGTATATGCAATGAGTGTGTGTATACCCCAAATATTTACATATATGCAAAATGTGTGTATATGCCCCAAAATGTTATGAAACATGTTTTTTGGGTATTCTCTCCTTTTAAACCATTGGTTCTCGTAATCACCAACTCCCCAACATTGCTTGTTGCTAGTTGTTGTATTTCCAAGTTGATTTGAATTTTGATAAAGCATGGTGAACAGTGGCAACTTTCATAGGTAATTTATTTCGCAGGCGAAGGCGTAGGCGTGGGTGTGGACACAGGTGTGGGCATGGAAATAGGTGTGGATTTTCTTTCGATGTTTTTCTAACCATAATAAACTTTGATGCTTTATCAAATGTTATTTGGCGTTTCCGTATGTTAGATGCACCAAATGTTGTGAATGACCTTGAGATTTTGATACGGTCATGTGTACGTCGTGCTTGATATGAGGTTTTTTAATAGGAAATCTACTGCTGAGATTTCCAAGGAATCTACTGTCGAGATTCGATGTAGAATTACCTTCTTCCAAGGTCTTCCATAAAATCGTCTTCCAAGATTAACCAGGAGAATCTACTGCCGAGATTTAGTTGTGAATTACTTTCCGCCGAGGTCTTCTGGATAATCAACTATCGTGATAAACCAGGGGAATCTACTACTGATATTCAATTGTGAATTACCTTTTGCCGAGGTCTTTGGGATAATCAACTATCATGATCAACCAGGGGAATCTACTGTCGAGATTCAATTGTGAGCTACCTCCTGTCGAGGTTCGACGTAGAATTAGGTAGCTTGATTGACAAAGATGATTGTCTTCACATAAAACAAGGTTTTATGCTATGCGTGTAAATTTGATTGATGCATGAAATGTAATGATTGGTTGTGCATGTAATAAGTGACTTGGATATGTATCAATGGATGTTGTATTTTTAAATGCGAATGTGTAATTGGGATTTTTGAGATATGCTCGACCCATGCTGTCGGAAGTCGCCAGATGGATGAGATGAAAAGTATAGCCTGATTCTGTAATGAAGAGCCCTAATACATGACTTATGCAGCCTTATGCTTTATGATTATGACTCGAATGTTTTTTTTAATGGTTCCCCTGTGATAGGTTGTGGATGATTAAAGTGTAGAGGTTTGCCTATGTAACAAGGTTTCTTGTCACATGGTGGTTGAATGTTATGCTATCATGATTTCCCGATACCCGTTTCGTACTAAAAAATTGTTGATGTGGGAGAAAGATCCATTGGATATTATGAAAATACACTGAGAGCTTGCCTCTATGTGGATTGTCTTTCCCTAATTTGTTGGTAGGGTCTTGGAGGATATTCTCTTTCATATGAGCTTGAAAATAGTTTGATCATAATGTGAATGACCCCACTATTTTGTATTATGCCCCTGATTAAAAGACTCTTGAAAATGCTTGGCTTTGATAAACCATTTTGAATCAACTCCCTTTTGGTAGAGCCTCGCAGCGGTTTGCCCCACCATTCGATTTTGAAAGAGGTCCCCCTTAATCTCCAGGATCTGGAGGAAGTACCCTCAAAAAGAACTTAGGCCTTACCACGAACTTGACATAGAGTGCCGCAAGTATTCGAAGATTGAAAAGTTTGTACTTGAAGTTGCTTAGAGGGGAATTTGGACCCTACGTGTAGTAGAATGAACTTGGTATGTACTACCCCAACATTTGAATCTTGGAAGGTTTCCCTTGATTATTAAGGCTTTGAGAGGTTTGTTAAAACGAGGAAACTGAGTCATACCCTGTTGTGATATGACTTGATTAAGGAAATGCTCTTTCGAAAGGTATGCCCTTGATTGAACATTGCTTGGAAATTTGATTCGAAATAATTGAATCTCGGATCACCCCTTGTTAATAAGATCTTCATGCGATATACCCCTATGATCAATAGTCTTGCTTATGATCACATGGTTTTTCTTTATATGCTCTTCCCCTAGTTAGAAGCTTCATGGAAATGTTGCCTTTGATCATACCTTTTCTTTTGAAATCTCCTTGATGTTAAGTATTGATTCACAGATAAAATCATGCGTTTTGAAAAAGTAATCCTAATGTGATGCACATGTAGGTTCTTGAAATTGAAGTTGATTATTGAAAATAAATGGATGATTAGAGATGGAGATTCAAAGAAGCGATTAGTAGTTAGAAATAATTTTAACAAACATAGCAATCAGTTTAACACAAATCTTGCTGAGTATGCTTTTATAGTGAACCTAGCTTCAATTAGGACTTTTAAACATTATAATGTGGCCATGGTCCGTGGTTTAAGAAACAAAATATATAAGGCTCAAAATTTATTTAGCCCGTCCCATTCTCCTTGATGTTCTCCAGTCTTAATTTCAATTAATGCAACATATGCGTTTAATCTCCAAGAGAAATTTCGTAGTCGCGCAGATGATGGGAAGTGTAGATAAACATCCAAGCACCGATGAAAAGCATTGATACCATCCCTTGATGATTTTTGAGGTGGCAGTCACAAGATTGTTCTCCAATTTTGTTTTCAATCCCTTATTTTTTCATGGACCAGTTCTTTTGAAATTTTTGGTCCATCGGGATGCCCTACCTTTTGCCTAAGTCAAGTTTTTATTTTTATTTTTACTTGAATTAGCGAGATTTATTGTTTTTTATTTTGAATTTATTTTTGCTTTTCGGTTTTGACACTTGTGACTGTCATGTTGATTGTTGTAAGCTTCATCTTCATCGTTTTCTCGATCTTGATTGATGTACTGAGGAAGAAGACGCCGTGGACTTTGTCTTTGTTGATTCCTCAATCTTGGATGATGAATGCGAGGAAAAGGATACGTTTTGAACCTTTGCTTAGATCGTTTCCTTAATGATGTATCAAGAAAAGAGATATGCTTGAACCTTTTGTTTAGATAAATCACTTCTCTTGAGAATAGAATGTGCCATTGAATTAATTGAAAGACTACCCTGCCTCTGGTTAAGTGTAAGGTTTTTTTTTTAAAATAGAACAAAACTCCAACTCCTGGCTCGAGGGGGTTGACTATGGATTAACTCCTTATTTCTCCACTGTTTAGGAAGTCAAACAATGCCTTACATCGTCAACTAAGACTTACTATTAAAAAGCATATGTCAGCAAAATTCAATTATTTTGTATTTTCATCATTCTCCATCAAAGTTTATTAAAGTTATGCAAGGGAAGATAGAACAGAAGAATAGAAAGTCGTTGATTACTTGTGGAAAGTGATAGAAGAGTGGATACTAATGGATCGATTTCAAAAACATGCATGATTATTTTATTAGAATTACTGATCCAAAGATACAAATTTATAGCAAATGAAAATTAACAACTAGGAAATTACAAATCGAAATGATATAAGCCCCCTTATTGATCCACTGACTTTAGGGGATTCTTCTTAGTCTTTAGATTTTTCAAAGCAAAAGGGGGCCGTTCACCAATGGAATCCCTTCTTCAAAAGTCAAGTGCTTATTATCGATCAAATCTTGGACCTTGTGTCTGAAACTCTAATAGCGTTCAAGGGTATGTCTTGGAGAGTTGGCATGGTACTCACACCTAGAATTTGCATCATACTTAGGTGGGAGTGTCCCATTCGGAGGACTAAGTAACTTCTGCTTTACCAAATATACCTTGAGTAAATGTTATAGTAGCTGACTGTACGATATGGGAAGTGGATCAAATCTCCTTGGTGGTAGTTTTGTCTTCTCCTTTGTTGGGCATATCCTTTCTGTTGATAGTATTGTTGCAGTTAAGATGAGGGAACTTTCCATGGTGGTGGTGTCTGTGGTGCTGAATAAGCCTGCGTCTGGGATGATGAAGGGTTACCTTCGCTCCTTAGTAATAACTGAATGATCAAGTTCATTTTAGTCTTCAATTGGTGGACCTCTTCCTTCAATAGTTCATGGCCTTTTTGAGTTCCTCCATGGCTTCTTGAGAAATGCTTTGAGTTTGCTTGTGAATATCAAGAATCTTGCTTTCTAGGATCAAAGTTGGATAAGGGTGGAAGTGTAAATGATATGAACTTCGTGCAAATATATGAATGTGAGATATACAAATGCATGGATATGAAAAATATTTTTTTTCTCGAGGGTATGAAAATGTTTTCATGGCGAGGCAATGAAACGGGGATGTAGCATGAAGGTAAACATAAAGGTACCCTATACGAGTTTAAAGATAGATATTGTGATATCCTACACTGACTCGGAGATTGAGACAGGCAGGGACTCCTTAAAGATTATGGCCAATGAATGACGATGAGGAATCCCTAAAGGCTAGGGATTATGATATAGATGGAAGCCCTACGAGCTAAAGATAGTGGTGGATGAAAAGATAACCCTTGTGGATTTAAAGATCGTAGTCAGATTTGTGAAAAGGTATCCTAGAAGGTAGGTTCCTAGTATTGGCCTATGGATATTCTACCCCCTTATAAGATGGTTTCCTTAAGAGTATCATGAATAACACTAGAGGGAAATGCATAAGGGCCTCCCCAGCAGAGTCTCCAGCTATTGCAACTGGTTTTTAAATCAGAGTCGCCACCCTTAATTTTTATCCTAAGGAAGGGATTATAAAGGAATAATACTAAAAAGTTAGAGATTATAGGTTTCTGGACTCGATTCTAGATGAAGGGAAGGTGTTAGGCACCCATCATCAACCTTGTTCGCAATAATTCTAGGGTTAGAAGCGCAATGTTTAGGAACTAGGGTTTTAATGTTTTATTAGGGGAACTCACCACAATTTTAATCCTATGCCTACGTATCCTCTTATAAGGAATCAGAGTCTTATTTCGTAGTTCGCGGTTGGTTTGTATTTTTTATGGATTGAAAATTATATTTGAATTTCCCGCATACTCAATCTAGGTGTACGACTAGCAGAGATATTAGTGGAGTACACAGTCGATTCAAATATACTTGTGACCCTTTTTGAAGAATAGTTGTTGGATTAATTTGATTTATGAAAATAATGTGTCGTTGGTTAAGTATTTTTTAGTGTATTAATTATGAAAATTATTTTAATTAAATACATGATTAAAAGAAATTATTTAATACAATAAAATAAATTTTGAATGTATTTAGAAAAATATTATGGTTTATATGAATAATAGTAAAATAAATATAATATTATAAGTAATAAAAATATAAGACAATATAAATATAAAAATAAAATTATAAAAAATAATAAATAAATAAGATAAATAAATAAGAAAAATGCAGGGGGTGCAACTAATGCTAAGTCAGTAAAGAGTGGGGTCTTAATAGCATGAGCCTGAATTCATACCCAAAAGGAAATGGAGATGTGTTTTTGAATGCGTTAGCAAGGCGGGGGTGTGTAAAGCAGTAGGGCTCAAATCCAGATTTAGGATTCGGCCCAATAATCTAGGGGTAAATTTTTTTACGCAGTTAGCATGACTAAAATAAAAAGGGGGTGGGGATAGTCATGGGCTCGGCCCAAGGGTTTGAGTCTGTTTGGATTGTATGCTGACAAGTGCATGGTATTTATTATGGGCGCTCGTGCTGGTGATGTGTGATTAAGATCACACAGCCATCAATGTGGTTATAGGGTAACTACTGTAAGCGTGCATGTATGGGATTGTTATGCATACATATTTTGTTTTATCAAATGAAATTATTCATTTAGTTATATTCCTCTTCTTTCTCCGTCTGATCCTTATCTCTCTCTCTCTCTCTCTCTCTCTCTCTCTCTCTCTCTCTCTCTCTCTCTCTCTCTCTCTCTCTCTCTCTCTCTATCTCTCTCACTATAACAACCAAAAAAACCTAAACCACCCCTCAACTCGCGGTGGCACCCGATTACTTCTCCCCCTCCATTATACAAACAACCCACAAGCCCTAACCCTCAACTCAACCACAACAACTTAAAAACTTTAAGCTACTGCTTAACGGTTACCTTGTTATGGTTTCTTTTGCTTCTGATCTCTTTGTGCTAACCCTTCTCCTATGTTTGTTTTGTAGGTGATGGTAGTTGTGACGATAAAGGCTCGATGGCGCTTTGAAGAACTACGGTCTCAGATATTGAAACCCTAAGCCGAAGTAGTGACGGAGGCAGATCTACGGCAGCGATGAAGACAAAGCTTCTCCGTAAATTTTTATGCCCAAATTTCTTCGTGCATATTCTTTTTTCTGTAATGATTCCCCCCCTTTGTTCAAAGTTTCCTTAGGTTTTTATAGCTTAGAAAAATAGATTATTTAGGAAATAGAGTTATGACCCATATTCTGTTGAATAATGGGTTTAGAGATTTAGGAAAGATAAAATGATCTTGTATGTAATTCTTGTAGAAAATTAATTTGTTTATGTAATGGATGATTCTGCGTTAAGCCACATTTATTTTTTGTTTTAATTATTTCTATATTTGGTTTTATCTTGTTTTGGAAAAAAAATCAAATGTATGAATGCAGATTTGAATAGTTTGATGAATGAAGATCTGGATAACAATTGCTTATCAAAGCATACATTTTTTCTTTCTTGAATTTGCACAGTAGCTGTTTGTCAAATGTTTTTGGGCCATTCATTTTCCGATTCTGGGCCTGTTTGTTTGGGCTAGGCAATTTAGTAAAGGTCTCTTCATCTTTCAAGCTGACTTTATTAGTCCACACCTTACTCAATAAAACAAAAATATTTTTTAATTAAGTTTGCAAAAAAATGATTTATTTATAACAATATTAGTATAATAGTAAGAATAATAGTGATATAATAATAATAACAATAATAATAATAATAATAATAATAATAATAATAATAATAATAATAATAATAATAATAATAATAATAATAATAATGTTTTAATTAAAACAAAATAAATCTCCAAACAAATAAATTGTACGGGCCATTCTGTTTTGGGCCTGCCAATTCAGTTTTATTCCAATCAATCTTTTTTTTTTCAAAATAAAATAAACACCTTAATAAAAATTTATAACACAAATAAAGATTTCTAAAAAAAAATAGAAATAAGTCAGATGTTAACTATTGAGCCTTGAACAAAAATAAATTACTTTATTTATCCTCTCTAAGAAAAAGAATGAAACCTTAATGGGCCTTAATAAAAACGATTTGTTCACACCTCCTTGGTTAAAACAATACCTCTTCCTTTTTAACTTGAAATGGACACCCCCCCCCCTTTTTTTTTTTTAAAACTAATGGGTAATCAGATATTGATGGTCCATTTTAAATCAATACACCCTTTTCCATGTTTTACTCTCACATAGAAATAAAAACTATATGATTTATTTAAATATAACCCTAAATATAATATAAGGGTATGGCAAATTTGGGGTATGACAACATCCAGTACGAAGAGAAGGATGAAGGAAAATTATGATCAAAAGCGCGGCGGAATTTAAAATTTTCCTTTAACGATCCTTACGAATGAACATGGTCAGTGATAGAAATATTTACCTCTTGTGGTGATTCAGACCTTTGATGTTGTGATCACGAGCGTTGATGAAGAACAACACCTCTACTCAGTCCATACGAACAGATCGCTTCCGGTCACAGTGCTAGCTGATCACGAACGGAAACCTTGAGTGAAAGAGAGAATCAAAAATGAAATTGCATCAATTGAAATTGCTTCATCACAAGGGATCTATTTATAAAATCACTCGTGTGGGATACAAGCTAAAAGTCCAATTAAGGCTATAAGCTAAAATCCCAATTAATCTTATGGACATCATACCTTATGATGTACCATATATCACTTATCCACGTGGTACCTTACCACTTTCTGTATTACACTTAAGTGCACCGTATCTTATGGTGTTCCTTATTTATTCTATCTCTCATCAACCTGTCCTTATGTGTGTGACCCTGTAGGTTTTCGCGACGTTGGCAATTATATTAAATCACACATTTAATATAATAAACAATGAGCGGTATCTAGCAACACATCACTGTTACCCAAGTCACGAAAATGTCATGTGATCTGACCAAACCTTTTTCGTGATAATATTTGTGTTGTACAATTACCCTTTTGCCCTCATGTCTATATTGAACACAAGGCATACAATGTGTCACCCTTGTCCAATTCAATATTGGGCCCTTAGACATTTATCCTGTTATGCAGGATGAGCAAATTCCATCTAGGTCACTCATGTCCCTTAGCATGCTTTGTGAAGTACCCATCAACCGTCTTTATAGTCATCTAGTTACGGATGACGTTTGATCAGCAATAAAGTACTTGACTCTACATCTAGGGTCCATAGTGGTTTCAGGTCGAAGGGTGGTATACACCATTATCATCATGAGAATAACTTATGACACTTTGCATAAAATTCTATGTAGTATTCTCATAGAGGGTCAATCCAGTATAAATATTACTCCTAATATTCATACCTATGTCAAGACTTGATAACTCCTTATCTATGATCCATGAGATGTGATCATCAATCTATCTTCATAATAATCTTAATGCTTTAATGTTATTCCACTTCACATTAAAGCTTGACTACGGATACTTTGAGAATAGTGTCTTATGTTTAATGGGATCTCATGATTAAGTCACACTTAACATTTCATTAAACAAATAAACCATTCTAGGGAATTTATTATTTTGGAAAGCAAACATAATAAAGAAATGCCTTTTATTATAAATAAATAATTCGATACAAGTACCAAAAGTATTGGTCTCTAGGGCCTACACCAATAATCTCCCACTAGCACTAGAGCCAATCAGGCATACCCCTAATACCCATAGATCTAGTATGTCCATCATGCTTCAGCTGCGCGAGAGGCTTTGTTAATGGGTCAGCAACATTGTCAAGTGTAGGTACTCTGCATATTTTCACATCTCCCTGGTCGATTATCTCTCGAATGAGATGATAACGCCTAAGTATGTGTTTGGATCGTTGGTGAGATCTAGGCTCCTTAGCTTGTGCGATAGCACCATTGTTATCACAATAGAGATCAATGGGATCCACAATGCTATGGGCTATGCCAAGTTCACTAATGAACTTCTTGATCCAAACAGCTTCCTTTGCTGCAGTTGAGGCAGCAATATACTCAGCCTCGGTTGTAGAATCAGCAATTGTATCTTGCTTTGAACTTTTCCAGCTCACAGTGCCACCATTTAAACAAAACACATAACCAGATTGCGATCTAAAGTCATCCTTATCTGTCTGGAAGCTAGCATCGGTGTATCCAATTACAGCAAGCTCTTCCTGACCTCCATATATCAAGAATGAGTCCTTAGTCCTTCTCAAGTACTTAAGGATATTCTTTACAGCTACCCAATGAGCATCACCGGGATTAGACTGGTACCTACTCGTTGCACTTAAAGAATACGAGACATCTGGTCAAGTACATAGCATGGCATACATGATAGATCCTATTGCAGATGCATATGGAATCTTATCCATGCGATCCCTTTCTTCCTTACTTGAAGGGGATTGTGTTTTTGACAGACACATGCCATGTTGCATAGGTATGAATCCTTTCTTGGAATCATGCATATTAAAGCGTCTCAACACTTTTTCTATGTATGTACTCTGACTTAGGCCAAGCAGTTTTTGTGACCTATCTCTATAGATCCTGATTCCTAATATATAGGTTGCTTCACCTAGGTCCTTCATTGAAAAACAATTCCCAAACCAAGTCTTCACTTGTTGCAAGGTAGGGACATCGTTTCAAATGAGTAATATGTCATCTACATATAATACTAGGAATACGATCATGCTCCCACTAACCTTCTTGTAGACACAAGGCTCATCTTCATTCTTGATGAATCCATATTGTTTTACTGTTTCATCAAAACGAAGATTCCAGCTTCTGGAAGCTTGCTTCAATCCATAAATTGATCGCTGTAACTTACATATCTTTTGGGCTTCTTCTGGTATGTCAAATCCTTCAGGTTGTGTCATGTACACATCCTCAAGAAGATTCCCATTAAGGAAAGCAGTTTTGACATCCATCTGCCATATTTCATAATCATGATATGCAGCGATAGCAAGTAAAATCCGAACAGATTTAAGCATTGCAACTGGTGAAAAGGTTTCATCATAGTCAACCCCATGAATTTGTTTATAGCCTTTTGCAACCAGTCTTGCCTTATAGGTATGTACCTTACCATCCATGTCAGTATTCTTTTTGAAGACCCACTTGCATCCTATAGTGTTAACTCCTATAGGAGGCTCTACCAAGGTCCAAACATGGTTTGTGTACATGGAATCCATTTCATATTTCATAGCTTCTAGCCACTTCTCGGACTCAGGACCAGTTATGGCCTCTTGGTAGGTCGCAGGCTCATCTTGATCCATGAGTAATACATCACCCTGATCACTTATGAGATATCCATATCTCTCAGGTTGTTGACGTATCCTGCTTGACCTACGCTGGTCTTGTTCTACTTGAGCAGGTTTCTCTTCCACAACTACTTGTGTTTCCTGCTCTAGTTCCTCCATAGGTGTATCAATGCTTTGTGGTTCTTGAATATCTTCAAGCTCTATTTTCTTCCCACTGATTCTTTTGGAAATAAAATCCTTTTCCAGAAAAACTCCAGTTCGAGCGACAAACACTTTGCCCTCAGAAGGATTGTAGAAGTAATACCCTCTTGTTTCTTTAGGATACCCCACAAATAAGCATTTGTCAGATTTGGGCTCAAGCTTAGTTGAAATTTGTCGTTTCACATAAACTTCGCAACCCCAAATCTTCATGTAAGACATATGTGGTTTCTTACCACTCCATATCTCATATGGTGTCTTCTCAACCTTTTTGGATGGAACCCGGTTAAGTGTGTAAGTTGCAGTCAATAGTGCATGTCCCCAAAAGGAGTTCAGAAGATCGGCGTGACTCATCATGGATCGGACCATGTCTAACAAGGTTCGATTTCTTCTCTCAGATACACCATTCCATTGTGGTGTTCCAGGAGGAGTAAGTCGGAATAAAATCCCACATTCCTTTAGATGGTCATCAAACTCTAGGCTTAAATATTCACCTCCTCGATCTGATCGAAGAACTTTAATATTCTTACCTAGTTGGTTTTGTACTTCATTCTTGAATTCCTTGAATTTTTCAAAGGTTTCAGATTTGTGTTTCATTAAATACACATAACCATATCTACTGAAATCATCAGTAAATGTGATGAAGTATTGAAAACCTCCTCTGGCTGGTATGTTCAGTGGTCCACATACATCAGTATGTATGAGGGCCAAAAGATCATTAGCCCTTTCACCTTTTCCTGTGAATGGGGACTTTGTCATCTTTCCAATTAAACAAGATCTGCATGTCTCATATAATTCATAATCAAAAGAGTCCAAGAGTCCATCTTTATGGAGTTTGGAAATGCGTTTCTCATTTATGTGGCCTAAGCGACAGTGCCAAAGGTAGCTTGGATTTAACTCATTAGGTTTAACCCGTTTAGTATTAATGTTATAAATTGGCATTTCAAGATCAAGGACATATAGTCCATTGTTCATTTGTGCAGAAGCATAGAATATATCATTCAAATAAATAGAGCAACAATTGTTCTTTATTAGAAATGAAAAACCAAACTTGTCCAAACAAGAAACGGAAATAATATTCCTACTAATTGTAGGTACATAATAACAGTTCTCTAACTGAATTATTAAACCACTAGGTAAAGTCAAAACATAAGTTCCTACGGCTAAAGCAGCAACCTTTGCTCCATTTCCAACTCGTAGGTCAACTTCACCTTTTGCCAAATATCTACTCCTTTTTAGCCCCTGCACATTAGTACAAATGTGAGAACCGCATCCAGTATCTAATACCCATGATGCAGAAGTAGATAAATTAATTTCAATAACAAAAATACCTGAATTTGAAGTCCCTACTCCATTGTTCATATCTTCCAGGTTCTTTGGGCAGTTTCTCTTCCAATGTCCGGTCTTACCGCAATGGAAGCAAGTGCCCTCCTTTGTTATGCCTCCACTAGGCTTCAAAGCAGGAACAGTAGGTTTAGGCTTGGCAACTTCCTTGCCTTTCCCTTTACCAACCTGCTTGGTAGGCCTCTTGTTCAGCTTCTTTCCATTACTGACCATCAGAATGGACTTCCCTTTTGTCTTCATATTCTGCTCAGCAGTTTTCAACATGCTTAGCAATTCTGGAAGACTCTTATCCATGTCATTCATGTTGAAATTCATGACAAACTGATTAAAGCTATCTGGCAACGATTGCAAGATAAAATCAGTTGCAAGTTCCTTTCCAAGCGGAAACCCTAACCTTTAAAGGTTCTCCACATACCCAATCATTTTGAGTACATGGGGACCTACAGGGTTTCCCTCAGATAACTTGCTGTTAAAAAGGGCCTTTGAAACCTGAAACCTCTCATTTCTTGCCTGCTCTTGATAGAGCATTTTCAGATGTCCGATCATATCTAACGCTGACATGTTCTCGTGTTGCTTTTGCAACTCCGAGTTAATAGTAGCTAGCATGAGACAAGCGGCTTCGTTAGCATCATCAAAATGCTTCTTATAAGCATCTCTTTCTGCCTTAGGTGCCGAACTAGGCGGTTCCTCTTCAGGAACTGGTGTCTCCAAGACATACAGCTTCTTATCGTGCTTGAGGACAATCCTCAGATTTCGGTGCCAATCCAGGAAATTTGTCCCAGACAATTTTTCCTTATCTAGGATTGATCGCAAAATATGGTTGTTTGTTGTCATGGTAATCTACAAAAAAAATGAAAATATAAGTATCATTAAAACAACATATTTAATTAGGCCTTTAATCAAATATGCTCCCACTATTTTACTCAAACCAAATGACCCTCATCATTTGATTCAGAAAATCCCGTTGGAAGACTTTCTAGTGGGTCGAGATCCATATTTCACTTCGTTCTAAGTCAACGTTAGGCTGATTACACAAAACTAGGTTATTTAGGTAGGAACTCCTTCCAATTGTATCTCATACAACTCTCGAATATTTTCAGTTGGGTGAATAACTCCTTATTCTAATTCATCATATGAATCATTCCCAACTCTTGCTTCTAAACATGTATAATCTTATTATAATGTGTTTAGTTAAGTTTGACCCATTGTTTTAGCAGTTGGATATTATAATTATCTCATCGCACCTTACTAATATAGAGCATGCACCTCGCGTAGGCGAAACCTACATTGTTCGATACTAGTCTTGATGAGTGCTAAAACTTGGAAAGCATGAACTTAATATTTAACTTGAGGGATTTTGTTATTAGTTTGATCTCACCGGCTTAACATGCAATTCGTCTCTCTCATGCATCAACATACAAACACATGCATCAATATACATAAAATGATACAGTTATGGCCCCTAGCACAATTGTTCTCCCAAGCCAATGAGAGAACCTAAGCTAACCTAATAACGATCTAAACTTCTCCAAGCAAGATCTCCAAGGTTATCCTCCTTTGATATTGTATTCTTCTCTTTCTTCATAACATTACATTACATAAAAGAAACTCGTTTTACATACGAGGGAGTGAGATGAGAAAAGAAGTTACATCAAGAAATTTAGAGAGAGGCACGACACGCAGGCTATATTTTACAATCCCAAAACAAAATAAAGGAAAAAACTAAGGCCATAACTGATCACCACAAGACAATAATAATAAACACACTTTTATTATTAGTTTAAATTTTGTTAATTAAAAAAAAGGAAAATTAAATTTCAACGATTGATCACACTACGCAGAGTTAGCCGGGGGTTCCGCTACCCGGTCAGCGGACGGTGGTTCTGATGACCGTTCAGCGGACGGGGGTCAAGGGGGCAGCGCCCCTTTGCGGGGTTGTTAGGGGCAGCGCCCCGACGCAAAATTTTAATGAACAATTCATTTGAAATCGGCGTCATTTTCGCACAACTCTTGTGCATTCACAACCCTAATCGCATAACTCTGCAACAACACAACCCTTGTGCCGTCATGAACCCTAATGCAACAGTTTCATGCTGTCAAACACATTTCGATTGATAATTCAGTATGATTAATCACATGCCATTGCTTCACCATACTAATGTCGGATTCTGAAGCATATGAACAGTGATCGGTCAAAGGAATAACAATCATCAAGTGTTTGAATGAACGAAACAGAAACAGTATATCCCATATACCATCGTTGCATCAGATTAACTTATATCATATACAAAAGTGATCGATCTTATTTGTGTAACCTATGGACGATCGATGTATCGCTGCTTCACCATACTAATGTCGGATTCCGAAGCATAGTCAACATCAATCATCCAAATCGTACACAACAGATGCCAAATTTAATTACTTGTTTATTATTCAATTCATTCTGGTTTTAATCGAATCAAAACAGAAAATATAGAACATAAACAACTATCAGATCCATGGTTTCATAACCAGGCTTTGATACCACTGAAGGAAAATTGCGATCAAAAGCGCAGCGGAATTTAAAATTTTCCTTTAGCGATCCTTACGAATGAACATGGTCAGTGATATAAATATTTACCTCTTGTGGCGATACAGACCTTTGATGTTGTGATCACGAGCATTGATGAAGAACAACGCCTCTACTCAGTCCACACGAACAGATCGCTTTCGGTCACAGTGCTAGCTGATCACGAACGGAAACCTTGAGTGAGAGAGAGAATCAAAAACGAAATTGCATCAAATGAAATTGCTTCATCACAAGGGATCTATTTATAGAATCACTCGTGTGGGCTACAAGCTAAAAGCCCAATTAAGGCTATAAGCTAAAAGCCCAATTAAGCTTATGGACATCATACCTTATGATGTACCATATATCACTTATCCACGTGGTACCTTACCACTTTCCGTATTACACTTAAGTGCACCGTATCTTACGGTGTTCCTTATTTATTCTATCTCTCATCAACCTGTCCTTATGTGTGTGACCCTGTAGGTTTTCGCGACGTTGGCAATTATATTAAATCACACATTTAATATAATAAACAGTGAGCGGTATCTAGAAACACATCACTATTACCCAAGTCACAAAAATGTCATGTGATCTGACCAAACCTTTTTTGTGATAATATTTGTGTTGTACAATTACCCTTTTTCCCTCATGTCTATATTGAACACAAGGCATACACTGTGTCACCCTTGTCCAGTTCAATATTGGGCCCTTAGACATTTATCCTGTTATGCAGGATGAGCAAATTCCATCTAGGTCACTCATGTCCCTTAGTATGCTTTGTGAAGTACCCATCAACCGTCTTTATAGTCACCAGTTACGGATGACGTTTGATCAGCAATAAAGTACTTGACTCTACATCTAGGGTCCATAGTGGTTTCAGGTCGAAGGGTGGTATACACCATTATCATCATGAGAATAACTTATGATACTTTGCATAACATTCTATGTAGTATTCTCATAGCGGGTCAATCCAGTATAAATAATACTCCTAATATTCATACCTATGTCAAGACTTGATAACTCCTTATCTATGATCCATGAGATGTGATCATCAATCTATCCTCATAATAATCTTAATGCTTTAATGTTATCCCACTTCACATTAAAGCTTGACTACGGATACTTTAAGAATAGTGTCTTATGTTTAATGGGATCTCATGATTAAGTCACACTTAACATTTCATTAAACAAATAAACCATTCTAGGGACTTTATTATTTTGGAAAGCAAACATAATAAAGAAATGCCTTTTATTATTAATAAATAATTCGATACAAGTACCAAAAGTATTGGCCTCTAGGGCCTACACCAACAAAGGAGACAAATAATAACGCGAGAGACTCGCGACATAGGGAGAATGGGAAAGTCCCAAAGAATGATGAACCCTCGACATCCCGTCGGGGAGGAGAAAAGATGATGGAGGACAAATCCTGGGATTCTAAAGACTATCGGGGTTCAGCTAGTCGCTTCCATAACTACACCTCTAACTCCCCATTTAAATACTTAGTCATTGTTTATTGAATTTTAATTGCTTTGGAATTGTATGATGAAACTTAGTTTTGAGGGAAATACTGATGATAATGGAATTATGGGATAATACTATTTTATTAATATTAGTTATTGTTAAGATTATTAATATTGTTATTAATATTATTATTATTAATATTAATATTGTTATTATTATTATTAGTTAAGTGTTAGTAATAAGAAAATACAATAGAATAGGGTTAGACCAATTGGGAGAAAGACTATTGTCACGTAGAAACAGAGAAGAGAAGAGAAGAGAAGAGAAGAGAGAACTACGACAAAGGAAAATTCTCCATTGTGTGGCATCAAAGCTGCAAATTAAGGTAAGGGGGTGAATGAATTCTCTAAATTGATGATATTAACATGAGAGGGTAGTGAATATTCCTTTCCCTCTTTAGGTTTTTCATGAATGAATTAATGAATGTCTCCTTGGTCTGAATTATGTTGTTTATATGATTGTTATGTGAAATTCGTGAACCCAATGATGTTATTAATATGTTGCTGTTGTGATTCTGCTATTATTATGTTGTTCATAAAAAAATCCCAAATCTGAAAAATTGTAGATCTAGAGATGTGACGAAAATTGGAGGAATTGATGTAGAAATTGGTGTAGAATTGTAGAATAATGAAGTAGAATGAAATCCCTAAGTTAATATGTGAAAGAATTATGTTTTGGATCCAAATTTGGAGGTTGAAAGTGCTCAAAATAAGTGGAAATTATTATGATGTGAAAATAGAGTTTTCTTTGTCACAGACTGGCATTACGCGTAAGGCAAGCAGCGTTACACGTAATGCAAGCAGCATTACACGTAAGGCAAGAGCATTACGCGTAAGGCAGAACAGGACATAAGGCAATACACGTAACGCAGGAAGCATTATGCATAAGGCAGGGCAGGACAGAAGGCATTACTCGTAATACAGGAAGCATTACATGTATGGCAGGGCGGGCAGTAAGGCAATATGCATAACATAGGCAGTAGTACGCGTATGGGCAGGCGAAGGTGTAGAAATTCTCATTTTCACGGTTTCTCCCTATTTTCGCGTGTGAAGTGTATTTTCTCAATCCATAGTGACTAGTAAGGCTTAGGTGGACATAAGAAGGCTAGTAATAATAATAAATTAAGTGTAAAACATGGGATTTCATGTGGAATTTATGTTGTATGATGACAATGATGATGGTATGTATTGATGAATGTTGAAGGCTTATGCCTTGTGGTTGTATAATTATGTTGTTGCATATGATGTCGCATGTTGTATAGTGATGAGGGCTCATGCCCCATTTTTGTCCTGTAATGGCGTTGTGATAAGGGCTTATGCCCTGTTATTTCCCAAATTGGCATATGTGATTAGGGCTTATGTCGTGATGGTACCATATGCATTGAGTTGATGGCAGTCTCAATGCATTGCATTGTTTTGAGTTGATGTTATATTACATGAATGATGTGTTATGTTGTGAAGTGTTGTGTGATGTGTGAATTGTGTGATTACTACTCCTTAGCATGTGATATTCTCCGTATATTTATGTTGGTAATCTTTGTTATGTTTTTCTTTATTTCATTTGTAACGTATGTTCCATTTTACTTATGTTGGACCACACATTTGTGGAGTTTTATTTGTTGTTGAAGTTATAATGACATGGAATTGAACTAATTTTATTATTTCGCTATCGAATTGAGCATATTTGGAATATAGAAGTAATAATGTGACTTTAAACTTTATGAATATTTGAAGTATGTGACATCCTGCTTATGTACTCTGATATATGTTAATGTAATTGCTATTGTGGGAAAGTGGGGTGTTAGAATTGGTATTAGAGTAGGTTGGTCTGTCCGGCCAGGTATTTGAGTCATTAGTGTAGTGTGATAGTGGAATATTGTCGATATTTTTCTATCTAACCATTGTTTGATGTTTTGATGTTAAGCAAAGTAATGGTTGGAAGAGAAAATGGTGCACTTGCTAATGCGTTGCAGGATTTGGCTCAGGCAATGCAGAATCAGCCTAATGCTGGTGGGAACGATGAAACTCGTGCTTTGGAAACTTTCCAGAGGAACCATCCACCTATGTTCAAAGGGAAGCATGATCCCGAAGGAGCACATGAGTGGCTCAAGGATATTTAAAGGATATTTCAAGGCATGAATTGTTTTGATGCACAGAAAGTGCATTTTGGTACGCATATGTTGGCAAGAGAGGCTGATGACTGGTGGGTTGCTACTCACCAGAGACTGGAAGGCACGGGTGAGGCTATTACTTGGGCTGTGTTTCATAGGGAATTCCTGGTGAAATATTACCCAAAGGATATATGTGGGAAGAAGGAGATTAAATATCTGGAACTGAAACAAGGGGATTTAGCGGTAACTGAGTATGCTTCCAAATTCGTGGAGTTGGTAAACTTTTATCCTCACTACACGGAGGAAACAACTGAATTTTCTAAGTGCATCAAGTTTGAGAATGGCTTATGTTCTGAGATCAAGAAGGAAATTGGGTATCAGCGAATCCATAAATTTCCTGATTTGGTGAATAGCTGCAAAATTTATGAGGAGGACAGTAAGGCTCACTACAAAACTGTAACTGAGAAAAGAGGTAGACAACAACAGAATCGTGGGAAGCCTTACCATGCTCCAAATGACAAAGTTAGATAGAGGGTTACTGATGGAAGAAGAACCAGTGGGCGAGGTGCCCCTGCTGACGTTGTGTGTTACAAATATGGGAATCCAGGTCACCAAAGTAATGTAAGTCCTAGAGAAGTGAAGAGGTGTTTTAGTTGTGGTAGGGTTGGGCATGAGGTAGCTAACTGTAGACACAAGGCGGCGATATGTTTCAACTATGGTGAGGAAGGACACATCAGTACTCAGTGCCAGAAACCGAAGAAAGCTCCAAATGGTGGGAAATTTTTTACTTTAGCTGGAACTTAGACATCTAGTGGAGACTGTTTAATTAAATGTATTTTCTTTATTAATAGTACTCCTTTAATTAATATTATTGATATTGGTGCTACACATTGTTTTATTGCTGCTAATTATGCTAAAAAGTTGGGCCTCAATTTATATAGTATGAATGGGGAAATGGTTATCGACACTCCGGCTAAGGGATTAGTGACTACTTCTCTTGTATGCTTGAAGTGTCCTTTGTCCATATATGACAGAGACTTCTTTGTTGATCTAGTTTGTTTACCGCTGAGTGGTCTGGATGTAATTTTGGGTATGAACTAGTTAGAATATAATTATGTTTATATTAACTGTTACAACAAACATGTGCAGTTTTCTACTCCTGATGAGGATGAGGAAATGTGATTCTTATATGCTAGACAGTTGAAGGAATTGATGCAAGATGAAGCTCTGGTATTTTCATTAATGGTGTCCTTATCCATTGAGAATCAGGCTGCTATAGATAAGTTGCAAGTAGTGTGTGAATTTTCGGAAGTTTTCCCAGATGACATTACAGATGTGCCGCTAAAAAGGGAAGTAGAATTTTCTATTTATCTTGTTTCGGGTACCAAACCTGTCTTTATGGCACCCTATTGAATGTCAGCATTTGAATTAGCAGAATTGAAGAAACAACTGGGAGAATTGCTTGAAAAGAAATTTATTAGACCAAGTGTATCACCTTGGGGAGCTCCAGTGTTATTGGTGAAAAAGAAGGATGGTAGTATGAGACTTTATGTGGACTACCAGTAATTGAACAAAGTGACGATAAAAAACAAGTATCCACTTCTGAGAATAGATGATTTGATGGATCAATTGGTAGATGCATGTGTGTTTAACAAGATTTACTTGAGGTCAGGATATCACAAAATTCGAGTAAAGGGTGAGGATATTCAGAAGACAACTTTCCGAACTCGATATGGACACTGTGAATATTCAGTGATGCCTTTTGGTGTTACTAACGCACCAGGTGTGTTTATGGAGTATATGAAACGTATCTTTCATACTTATTTGGATCAGTTTATGGTTGTATTCATTGATGATATCTTAATATATTCCAAATCAGAAGAAGAACACGATGAGCATTTGCGAATTGTGCTGCAAGTGTTAAAGGAAAAGAAGTTATATGCGAAGTTATCCAAGTGTGAGTTTTGGTTAGAGAAGGTCAGTTTTCTTGGTCATGTTATTTCAGGTGGTGGAATCGCGGTAGATCCGTCCAAGGTAGACGCATTATTACACTAGGAAACTCCAAAGTCAGTTACAGAGATCAGAATATTTTTGGGATTGGCTGGCTATTATAGGAGGTTTATTGGAGGTTTTTCTAAGTTAGCACTTCCGCTAACTCAGTTGACTTGTAAAGTCAAGGCATTTATATGGGACATCCAATGCAAAGAAAGTTTTGTTGAGTTGAAGAAGAGATTGACGACAGCTCCGATTTTGATATTACCTAATCCTGAAGAGTCATTTGTTGTATATTGTGATGCTTCTAAATTGGGTTTAGGTGGTGTGCTCATGCAGAATGATAAAGTAGTGGTATACACGTCAAGACAATTAAGGATTCAAGAAAGGAATTATCCTACACACGATCTGGAATTAGCTGCAGTAGTATTGTACTAAAGATTTGGATGCATTAGCTTTATGGTTCTCGATTTGAAGTGTTTAGTGATCATAAAAGCTTAAAATATTTGTTTGATCAAAAGGAATTGAATATGAGACATCGCAGGTGGTTAGAAATGTTGAAAGATTGGGAATTTGGTTTAAACTATCACCCTAGTAAAGCTAATATCGTGGCTGATGCTTTAAGTCGGAAGTCATTACATATGCCTGCTGTTGTACCCCAAAATTTTCCCTCCCATATTCCTCAAAACATTTCAAGAAAAATCTCCAAGTGGCTCAAATTTGCTCAAGAGTTGGACAGACAAGCTCTCCTAAGGCAGTCTACCCCAAATTAGGGTTTTGTGTTGCATCAAGATCCTTGAATCCAAATGGCCTCAAGTGCTCCCCAATTTCCTAATATGTTCTCAAGATCATCCATGTCAAATTTCAAGCCTTGCAGAGGAATTTTGCTCAGTCAATTGCTCAAAGAGCCCAAAAATCGACTGTGCTAGGGCAAAAGTCAACTGTGACCTATAAACAGTCAAACTTCAATATTTTTGTCAACATTCTCATTTTGAAATATATTTCATCATTTTATCAAGTTTTGATCATTATTCATCAAGGATTGCTCAAAATTCATCAAGATTCAAAAGTTGCTAAATTAGGATTTTTAAGGGAAAAGTCAACTCAACTTTGACCAAGCATAACTTTCTCATACTTTATTAGAAATGACCCATCCAAATCTTATTTTTAATAGGATGAAATTTCCTACAATCCATATTCATACCCTAAGATCAAAAAATTCAATCACAAGAAGTTACAAATTTGGACATTATAGGTCATTTTTGAAAGTCAACAAAACACCTTTTTTGCCAAAGCTTATAACTTGAGCATGGAATATCAAAATGAGATGATAACAAAAGGGTTGGTTATAAGACATCTCAAGCTTTCTAAAGAATCCAAGTACACTTCCAAAAGTTCAAAATTGAAGAAGTTATGCATTGTTGAAGTTGGACATTTTTGCAAAATTGCCAAAAGTCAACTATCCCCAAAACTTCAAATTTTGTCAAATGGGCCCATTCTTTTCCACTTGATTTGAGCTTGCGTCATTGTCAATGTGTCCTAGCTTCATCCATGAGCTCATATTTTATTTTTATTATTTGATTTGATTTTTTATTGAATTTATTCACTTTTAATCAAATAAAATCATATAAAATCCCAAACTTTGATTACATGAGATCTTTTGGCTATTTCAGGATTGGATCATCATCATTAACAGCATCAAATTCGTATCACACTAAACCATGTGCAAAAATATTGAAAATTGGCAAATTTGGCAAGTTGTAAAGAGTGAATCAAATCAAATTTCAATGCATTGATTTAGAGAGATTCAATCCAAAATTGTTAACCTAATACATTCCATAGTACATAATCAAGCAAAACAGATCGAAATAGGGGTTAGATGTTGCAAGAAGAGGCATAACAAAGTTTGAAAAAAGTGGTAAAAAGCTTGAATTCGAAATCATAGCAAGAGGCATTTTCAGAAGCCAAAACATATCCCAATCGCTTCCTGGGTGTTGACTCAACCTTCCTGGATCAAAAGCAAGCTTGCTCATACGGCCAAACGCGATGTAAGTCCCTCGTTACCTAGCTTTGTTCTTGGATTCGAGTTGGCTGATTCTTGCATCATTTGAACAAATCATTGACATATATGTGATCCTCATAACATTTCCAAGCTTTTGGTATTATTTAATTTTGTTTATCTGACCTATACTGCAAAACACCATAGCTAGGGTTGCGTTTTTGTTTTTAGGGTTTTCTTTTTCAGGGAGAATTGGGACTAAAGAAGGGCATGGTGTTGATCAGGAAGCCAAGACGAACTCAGCCATGTTTTTGGAATTGATTTATGTGGCCTAGGGAAGATTTTAGAACGGGCTTGCGCATTTAGCTGCGGATCCAAATCCGCGGGTAATATTTGCAGATTCTGGAGGTAGGAGACGATGAGTTGTCGTTCTCCCATACGTCCATTCAAATCACGCGCGCATTTTTTTCTTCTGACCAATAATCATTGTTTTGCTTTATTATATATCTTTTGTATATTATTAACAAGCAAAGCAAATAAGCCTATTTGCAAGCGTGCATTGGTAAGATCCATCAGGACCTGGGTTCGAATCCCTGGTCCCCCACTTTCTTTGTTATTTTTCTCTCTCAGGCAATTGTGTGCATATCCAGGTTTGCAGCTCACCATGCACCATCGTTCAATCAATTGCCAGATGGCCCAAGGTCAAATCTGGTGGCCAGGATCTAAAGGTCCACCATGGAGCCAAGTCAGCGCAGGCACATCAGATCCACAAAGTCAACCAGGGCCAGCACAAATGGGCTTTCTCATTGCTATTCATGCCCCCAAAACAGGCCCAAACCCCCTTTCTTTTCATCTTATTTATTTTATTTTAATTATTTGTTTTATTATTTCTATTTAATTACTAACCAATCAAAAAATCCTTTTCTTTATAAAATAAAATCACAAAAATATTTTTATGTTTAATCAAATTTTAAATTTTATTAATAAATGCTAATTAATAGATTTAGGTTTTAATTAGAATAACTTTAACATATTTTTGTAAATAATAAAAACTAAATTAGACTTAATTAGGTTTTTACTAATTCAATTAATTTTTATTTTCTTTCTTAAAATAACAAAAAAACCAAAAATAATTTATTTTTATTAATTAATTTATTTAATTTAGTAATTAATTTAGGATTTGTTTCTTTCTTAAAATAAAAAAATAACAAAAAGACATTTTCTCTAACAAAAAGGGTCAAAACCCTAATCTTGCACTCGATTTAATTTCCCGCACGCGATTCGATTTATTTATCCAATATTGTACTTGCTCCCGGTTTGTAATAGTTAATAGGACCTTATTTATTTTTTATCGCTTTATTTATTTTTAAAGGGTTTGTCTTTGGCGATGTAAATACCCGACGCCTTGTAATTTAAATTCCGCATTTTATTTCTGCAAAATATAACTGTTAGATGTTTGGTAATAGGATGACATGACAAGACTGAATGTTTTAACCTAAAATCAACTTAGATCACCATTAACATGTACAAAGATAAAATAACTGAAAATAACACACTCGCACATGCGCACTCTTAGGGTACACCCCACTTGGTTGCCTTTGTACACGACCATTGAGTATAGGTCACTTTAGAGGTCGCCCTCTTGTCTAAAAGATCATAGTCACCTCGAAATGGTTTCCTCGGATATTGTTGCCTCAAACAAATGATCTAAGACATTAGGGTTACCGTTAAGGCGTCCTAACATTGCTTTAGTGACCGTAAGTCCCGCATTCGAATTGACTCTCAAATTCCAACCTACTCATCAATAGTGGGATAGAATTATCTAAGGGAAATTAGCATAGAACGATTCCTTTTTGAGTAGGTAGATGGTTATTAGATACTTGCTCTTTCAAAAACAAAAACTCTTCACACTTACACTTTTTTGAACAAAGTTTTCAAAAACACTTCATACGCTCTTGAGGACAGAAGCAAGAGTTAAATCGAAGTTTCAAAACAAAAACTTTTTCAAACCCACAAGCACAAAGAAAATAATTTTGAAAACAATTGAGCAAGTACCTAAGATCCCGTGGATAACCACGGATAGAAAGGGTGCTAACACCTTCCCTTTCTATAATCTACCCCCCGAACCCGAGAAATATCTCGAAAAAGGAATTTTTCTGTGCTTTTTTCCTTTCTTTGTTGGATAAAATAAAAGTCGGTGGCGACTCTTGCTTACCGCGACATTTTGCGAAAACAAACGTAAAACGCAAACCAGCATTCCAAAAAACAGTCAGTTCTTGCCACCGTATCACAGAACTGGCGACTCTGCTGGGGACAATTTTATAAGTGGGGTGTACCTTAGGAATAGTTCATAATGTTTTCAATTGCTTGATTTGTATGCTTTATCTTTGTGGGTTGAATCAGAGTTACTATAGATCCTAACCCGGATCTGGGGGATACCCTTTAGGTAAGTAGAAATAAACTGTGAGGGAATTGTACGGTGTAGACCGATACGGTTGAAGCAGTAGCTACGTTGGTGTGGCACTTTAGTATGTACCGATATCCCTTGTGGCGCAACGAGGAGAATATGGGTCTGCTAAGGGGTCATTAAGCACCGACTGACCTTAGAACCTTTAAATTGACCAACTTGGCCATAGAACAGTAGCAGTATGTTACACTCATTGAGACTAAACTCTCGCGATGATTCCAGCTGCAAGAAAAGGTTGCTAAACTGGAATTGTGACCGATCGAGGGTAGTCAGTGATATTGAGATCTTCTAGAACCCGGTTACTATTTTTAGGACAGGTTTGAACCAACTGAACTGAAAGAGGGTAGTACCTAAGCTCCTTGCCAGCCTAAAATCTAAGGGCTCTTTGTGTGACTTGTGTGCCTTTACCATGTTTGCTATTTGTGGATACTTGTGGTGTGCTTTCTATCATGACATCATGACATTGCATGCATCTTGCATTGGACTAACCCATTTCAAAGACATGAGGGATTCATCTTTGTTCTTTTTTGTAGGTCATGGCACCCATGCGTAGAAACACCATCCAGATTAACTTTGTCCAGGTTCCCGCTCTGCTTAAAGAATTGGTTGCAAAGATGCCAGATACTACTTCCTTCATCAGAAGACATGGGCACCTTCTTAGTTTGGTCACTTCCAAATTGGACAAACAGATGATGAGTGTCTTAGTCCAGTTCTTTGATCCACTGTACCATTGCTTTACTTTTCCGGACTACCAGCTGGTCCCTACCTTGGAAGAGTTCTCTGATCTACTGGGTATCCCCATTCTGGAGCAAACCCCGTTTACAGGTTGGGAGAAGATCCTTAGGCCGGAAGAGATTGCTTCAGCCCTCCATCTGACAAAGGCTGAGGTAATGTCTAATTGGGAAACTCATAGTGGAGCAAAGGGCTTTTTGACTAAATTCTTGGTTGGTAAGGCTAATCAGTTCTGGGACAGTCTAGACTTCCAGGCATTTGAAGACATTCTGGCTCTTCTGATATATGGTTTGGTATTGTTTCCTAACTCGGATTCCTTCGTCGACGTGAATGCGGTGAAGATCTTCATATCCCACTACAAGAAAATTAGTGTTTAACGACACAAAAATTGCGACAGTTATGTGATAACTGTCGTAATTGACATATAGAGACAGTGTTTACGACAGTTGACACCAACCGTCCCTAATATTTATTTTGCGACGGTATATTTAACCATCATAATATTATTATTACGACGGTAAAACAACCGTCGGCCCCCATTTAACACTTTTAACATTGATTTTTCACCAACAACTAGTCACGACGGTAAAATTAACCGTCCTAAAAGGCATATCACGACGGTAAAGCACCCGTCGCACCCTTAAACCTTTCACGACGGTAAAATTATCCGTCCTAAAATTCATTTCACGACGGTAAAACAACCGTCGCACCCAAAACCTTTAAAAAATCTCATGGGCACGACGGTAAAACACCCGTCGCCGTAAAAAAGTTAAAAAAAGCTGAGTTGTACCGCAATTTGATTTTCCGGGCATACGAGAGAAAAGAGAACTATGCCAATCCCCAATCACCAACTGAAAGAGAAACAAAACTTCCCTATTCTCTAAAGCTTGCCACCCCGTGGAAGGTCATCTAATGTTGTGGCGGCCTTGAGCTCTTCTTCTTTCCGGTGGCCGGGTTAGCACCCCTCTAAGCCCCTGTACCCGAAACAAATGCGGTTTAGCAGGGGCTTGCCAGGTATTTCCTGGGGTTTTCCATCCGGGCTTTAATGCTTCAATGTCATCAAGATTGGAATCAGCAAGTCACAAACTCGTCATCACAAAGGAGGTAATGAAATCTCATATTTTGATTCTTTCACTCTCAAATGAAAATAATTTTGGGTATTTGAATCACCACTATGACTTCATCACCGTGTTTGATCTCGGGGGTGTTTTGATGTTTCTCACTAATATGCAAGTTAAAGTCTTCGATCATCCTACTGTTTAGATCACAATTTTTGATCCCGTCGAAGCTTTGACATTAGATGATGGAGCTTTAGATCAGTGATGGCGATGGTGTTATTGTAGAGGCTAACGGTGGTGTCTTTTTACATTAGTGTCAAGGTGTTTGTGAAAATGCATAGTTGAATATTGGAGTCCAGTAGCACGTTGACGCTGGTGTCTTTTGCCATTGGTGTCAAGGTGTTTGTTAAAATTCCTAGTTGAAGATTGGAGTCCCGTAACATCAGTATGTTCAAGAAGGGAATGAGTAGAGAGGATGCTCATCAAGTGTTTGTTGTAATGCTCAACTCAAGGTATGGCTGAGTTTATAGAATTCTGATATGCTATGCTATATAGTGCCTAGTGGGTGTTGTAAAAGGACTTTATAACCATTTAAGCATCATATTCTGTTGCAGAGTGTGATTCTGACCAAAGCATGTTTATTTGAGTGACTTGTGTTGCTTCTGTCATATTTGCTAGCAACAAAGGTTTTACTTTTTGAAATTGAATTAGATTCCTTTGTTTTGGAATTCAATTCTTATTCTTATTTTAGATTTTGGGGTTCTTAAACCTTGGTTGGGTTGCAGGACTTCTACCATTTCATCCTGATTTGCTAGGTTTGGTTCAGCATTTCCTTCTACTTTTCTTGGTATGTTTTCTTAACTCTCTTGCATTTTCAACGTTATTAGTATTGTTTAACAAGTAATTCTATGATTAACTAGAGAACATATATGTTGTTCTTTGCCTTTGTATCATGATATTTTCACTTCTGTAACAAGTAGTACTACTATTTTGTAGCAAATGCTATGATGATTATTGATACAGAGTGTCTGCCAAAGTTGAAATCTAAGATAAATCTAGTAAGACTTTCTGATTATAATATTTTATTGGCAAATGTTAGAATCTAACTAATGGATCAAGTGAAATTATAAACCTCATGATTAGAATTTGTCCAAGGTTTCTCATATTAGCATTGCATGGTTTGTTTGAATCTCTTGATGAAAGATAACTGAGCTGGCTTTGTGTTGATTTCAATAGGCTTTGTGTTGATTTCTAACTCTCAAGTATCAATACTTCATTTCTTTCGTAATATAAACACTGACATAGCAGAGCTTTCATTCTTGTACAAGAAAGCATAAAGCTAATATAACTTAACTCAAGCTCATGAGAGCTTGTATAGAGTCTCCCTCATAATATAAAACACCTGTAGTGTAATCAACTATAACTGTTTTAGCTTCCTTGTAACTAGCTGCTTGACAGCCGTCAGTCAGTTAACCACCCTTCACTCATTTCAATCAATTTTCACTTGAGAAATTCAACTAATAGCTCTAGCAATTCTACTGAATATTCATCTATGAGAAATCACAAAACTGTGATCTAAAAAAATTCAATAACATTCTACTTTAATACTTAACTAGACAAGAAATAGTCTTGGTGATTGTCATCTAAGAGAAGCAGAACATATATATTTTATATGTTGATAGGTGATTCTAGTTTGTCTTGCCGAAAAATCTAAAGTTACACTTGACAAATGAAATGAATCCCAAATAATGCAAAGCTAATCCCACACTCAGTATATAATAACTATGTTTACTCTCCTGAAAATTTGGTATTAATATGCAACTAAAGAATTTAAACCCAAACTTTAAAAACTGTACTTTCAGGTATTTACTTGTACGTTGCTTCAAGAAATATCAGCGAATCATTGCTAGACTTTGTTAAAATCTCTTAGTCTTAACTACCTAGTTTCCATTTCCTCAATTCTTTTCTTTTCTATTGCTAACAAATATTTTACGTCGTTCTACGTGTGTCTGTTATGTCGAATAAGTAGGAACCCCCAAATAACTATGCCGTAGCTAATTACAGATTCTATTTGACAGATAATTTTAATACTTATAAATAATAATGTAGTTTGGCTTTGTAATATTGTTACTTATCAGTTCATAACTGCCTCTTTAAAAATTTAGTCTTGAAGAGCGAAGAACCTTTCCTTGAATGTGTTTATAAATAATAATGGATCTACATGTCTTATTTGTTGAAAATGATAAGCCTATTGAAAGATATAATTATAGAGACCGACTCGTACCTTTCTTGAGTATGTGGAATTAAAGTTCCTTTCTTCTGTTACCTTTTCCAAACCTACTACCTTAGGCAAACACAACTAAAAGCAACTACTCATATAATGAAATTGGTCTATATTGTAGTTATAATTTTATGCGTCTGGAATCACTCTTGTTAGATTAGTCAGTTGGTTATTGCATTAGTTAGCTTTTAGACATGTGCTAGAGTTAAGCTTGCCAGCTGTAGCCAGCTGTTGTAACTGACATAAGAGAGTTAGTTATGGTTAGCTGTGCCTATACATAGATGCTACTGCATCATAACATAATGTAATGTGAAATGAAACACTGAAAATAGAAGTATTCCAAATGATATTCGTGAAATGCCAGACACGCCTTTCATCTGAAGTGTCGGTGCTATATAATGTATGAGTGAAAGTTTGTGAAGGTGTTTTTAATTTACATGAAAGCATACCAAGAAATGACTTATTGAACAATTGAACCTTGGTGTGCAAGCAAACTGAGAGCATGTTTGATTTTCCATACTCTGACCACAGAAATTGAGTTTTTGTGATATGTTTGGTGAATTATTTGAGTCTGTTTGGAAAAGTAAATTTAGTTTCAGAAGCATGTTTTTTTTTCTGAGTATGGTTATTGAACTATTAATTTAACTGTTGTGTCTTGATGTTTGACAGATGTTGTCCTGTCGGGTGGAAGTTCAGTCTGAACTCCTGCAGCAAGTGTTGTTGTTTATGTTACAGAATAAGCATCTGGGTATGGTACAAGTTTGTGAGTTTTTAAAGCCCTTGCTGGATTTTTCGATCATAAGATTGTTAGGTTCTGAGTCACCCTCTTCTTCATTTGGATTGCAATTGGTATCGTTTATGGCATCATTCTGTTGCTCGTGTCCGAGTGAGTCCATGCCTGTTCTTATGCTGCTAACGGAGTGCCTTAAGTATCAGAGGTGTTAGCAGCAATACACTCTCTAAAACTGATTATTATGTTTAATTGTATTTTCTTCAAGTTGGTCTGGCCCATATCTTAGACCCATTAGGGTTTTATGTGGGTGTTGTATTTAAACAATTGCTGTTGAATGGAGAAGTTAGAGAGAATTATCACAAATTTTATGTCTTTCTTTAGTTGAATTTAGTTTTGTGTTTGTCCTTGATAGAACCCTAGATCTAGATTTAAAGTTTATGTCACTAAAAATGGTTGGTAGAGTTTATTCTTAAAGCTTAGCAACCTCTCTTGTTTTTCCATCAGGTACACCTATAGGTTGGGACATTTTTTGTCTGACGGTTCGTATGTATGGAGCAAGAGGTATTCATTCAAGGGATCTCCATATCCTGGACAAAAATCATTGCAACGTGTAATCATATTTGGTGACATGGGAAAGGTAGCATTGAATATTTAAAGTATGAAGCATGCTTAATACTACAATTGAGAGATTGGAGAAAAATACTTAATCTCGTTTTGCATGTTCTTTAGGCTGAGCGTGATGGTTCAAACGAATATGTTGATTATCAACCAGGTTCCCTTAACACCACAGACCAACTCATCAAGGATTTAGACAACTTTGACATTGTTTTCCACATAGGAGATCTTCCATATGCAAATGGATACATCTCACAGTGGGACCAGTTCACAGCTCAAGTGCAAGAAATTTCTTCAACAGTTCCATATATGATAGCAAGGTTTGTTTGTGCTTGAACTCGTTTTTTCCATTGACATTTGAGTTTACTAACATTGATTCATAATGCAGTGGAAATCATGAACGTGATTGGCCAAACACTGGATCATTCTTCAACACTCCGGATTCTGGTGGAGAATGTGGAGTTCCTGCAGAAACCATGTACTATTACCCTGCTGAGAACAAAGCCAAATTCTGGTATGCAACAGATTACGGCATGTTTCGTTTCTGTATAGCAGACAGTGAGCATGACTGGAGAGAAGGATCAGAACAATACAAATTCATTGAGAATTGTCTTGCAACGGTAGATCGAAAACAACAACCATGGTTAATCTTTGCAGCACATCGCCCCCTCGGTTACTCTTCTAACTCTTGGTATGCCATGGAAGGGTCATTTGAAGAGCCCATGGGAAGGGAAAGTTTGCAAGGGCTATGGCAGAAGTACAAAGTAGACATTGCATTTTATGGTCATGTCCATAACTATGAAAGAGTCTGCCCCATTTATCAGAACCAATGTGTGAATAAGGAAAAATATCATTATTCTGGCACTGTGAATGGAACAATTCATGTGGTTGTTGGTGGAGGGGGGAGTCATTTATCAGACTTCACTGCATCACCTCCAGTTTGGAGTATTTTCAGGGATAGAGACTATGGTTTTGGAAAACTAACAGCATTCAATCACTCATATCTGTTGTTTGAGTATCCTTCCATGTATAGCCGAAAGGGATTTACGACGATTTGCCAATTTGCGATCAACTTCGTCTGAACTTGGGTTGAACCTTCCTTTACATGAGGTACTGCTAACTCTATTCCAATGGAAGACAGATATATTAATTTGACGCATTTAAAGTTAAATTTTATGAGTAGTATTTTAAAGATTATTATTTTAATACCTTTTTTTTAGGGATTGGAATCACCCGCTGATGGTAGACGTTCATCTGAGTCTAGCTACCATATTGGAGATAATGGAACTTCAGGGGGGACAAATTAGACTTTGCTATGATCGAGATAATTAGATTGTGAACTTTCTCATGTATTTTTGGCATAATGATACTTATTATTATAAGATTAGGAATTGATATATTTTGGGTTTTTTGTACTACTTGACATGATTATGGAACTCGCATTTTACATGATTATGGAACACACATTTTTTTGGATATTATAATGCTTATTTGATGTTAAATATTTTTTATTGAAATTATTTTTATTATATTACAAAGTGATAGAAAATAAAACAAAAAATAATACTATAAATAAATATATTAAAGAAGAAATAATTTAAAGAAAAAAAGAACACAAAAAAAAACTATATTTAAAATTTTTTACATAGATAATAATTTAAATAAAAAATATATATAATAGAGAAAAAAAAATCAAGACATAAACAAAAGTCATGGCGACAGTACCGAACCGTCGCCATAAACAATTTAATCAATTTCAAAAGATATTCACGACAGTATCGAACCGTCGCCATCAATAATTAAAAGAAACTCAAAATATAGTCACGACGGTATCAACCCGTCGTAAACTTGAATGACAGTTTTTGTAACCGTCGCGAAATAGGTTGGGGACACACACTTCTGCGACGGTAAAGCAACCGTCGTGGAAAGCAAATTGCGACGGTTTTAACCGTCGTAATCTACAAAAATACCTGTCGCAATCTGCCAATTTTCTTGTAGTGTCCGGTAATCATGTGCCTACCCTCTTGGGTGACATTCTTCATTCTCTTTATGCCCGTACTACTCAGAGGCGGGAAACCCTTATGTGCTATGCTCCATTGTTGGCGAGGTGGTTTATTTCTCACCTCCCCAAATCAATTTTGAAAAACAAGGAAGGCATGGGCTGGGCCTATAGGATTATGTCTCTCTCTCTCATAATGACATCATTTGGACTATTAAGGGCATGGAAGATATGGCTATTATTGATCACTGTGGGGAATACCCCAATGTTCCACTGATAGGAACCAATGGAGGGATCACTTATAATCCGTGCTTGGCCTTACGTCAGTTTGGGCGAGCTAGAAGGGAAGGACCTCATGAGTTGCTAATGCCTAGTATTATCTTTGATTTCCAAGGAGATAGTGACGAGCAACGCTGCAGACTCATAAGAGCTTAGGATGGAGTACACAGATCTGATCCACATGAGCTGGGTGCGAAGACTTCTTTACCAATGGAACCATACCTCCGGTGGGTTCGCATACGTGCCCAAAAGCTGGGAATGCCCTACGAAGCCGTCTTTCCTATAATTGTTAAAGTTGCTGGTGAAGAAGGGTTTCCTCCTACCATCCTCCATCCATACATGCCTACTGACATTGGGGCATTGAAGAGGTCGTGGATGCAGCTGAGAGAAGAGCGGGATACTTACCGAGAAAAGTATCACGAGCAAGAGCAGAAGATTCAGAAGTTGACAAGGCAGCTGGAGAACGAGCGGATCCTCGATGATTATGTTCGCGCCGACAAGAAACGACCATGGGAGCACTGATTGTCCCTTTTGATTATTTCTAGTTTCTGATTTACTTTTCAATTTTTCTTTCTTGTAACGCCTTAAAGGCATCTGTTGAACAATTGATTTCAAAGTTTATCTAATAAAAGTGTGTTTCGTTTTTGTTTACAAATTTGAATCCCTAAAAGTCTTTGAAATCATATCATACGTATTTCATTCCATGCACCTCAAAACAGGTACCCTTACAGGTTTTCTCATCTTCTTCGCTGTTTATTTCAGCATCATGTCTTCTGAACCATCAACTGAACAAGCAATCAAGGCTCAGCAAGCTCAAAACGCCTAGTTCCAAGAATTGTTCATGAGTTTAGCTAAGGGTCAGCAAGATCTGAAGACCCTTATCTTGAAAGAGAAGAAGAAGAAGATGATGAAGAAGAAGAAGAAGAAGAAGAAGGTCCTATTTAACATGGGTCGCAGATTCGGAAACGATTTACGAGAAGAAGTTGATTTGACCCACTCATCTGGAGGGGGATATAATCAGGAAGAAAGGAGGGCTCTTAGCCCTGTGGTTTCAGACAACGAGACCGACTTTGACGAAGACCAGTATCCTCCTGCTGAGGATAGATATAAACAACTGGAAGACCGGTTGAGCGTGATAGAAGTTCAGAAGGTCCCTAGGTTGGACTTTGGTGATCTGGGTTTGTCGTCTGGGGTAGTGATTCCACACAAATTCAAAGCACCAGCCTTTGCTAAATACGACGGAGTTTCTTGTCCGAAACTGCACCTCCGTTCGTATGTTAGGAAAATTCAGCCATACACCGCTGACAAGAATCTCTGGATCCACTTCTTTCAAGACAGTATCTCAGGGACTCAGCTTGAATGGTTTTACCAGTTGGAATGAGCTAGTATCCGTAATTGGGAGGACTTGGTTGCTTCTTTCTACAAGCAGTACCAATACAACGCCGACCTTGCTCCCACGCGTACCCAACTCCAGGGTATGTCTATGGGTGTGGGTGAAGGTTTCAAAGATTATGCTCAAAAGTGGAGGGACCTTGCTGGAAGAGTGCAACCACCCTTGGCTGATAGGGAACTAGTGGATATGTTTCTGGGGACTTTGTCTGGTCCGTATTTCAACCATCTGATTGGAAGCTCTTCATCCGGGTTTACAGAGCTGGTTATGATCGGGGAAAGGATTGAGGCCGGTATCAAATCCGGTAAAATACAGAAGGGTGCTTCATCAGGCACCGAGAAGAAGCCTTTTAAGAAGGAATCCAACGCTGTTTACAGCTCAAAAATCCAGAATAGACCTGAACACCGCCAAGTTGTTAATGCGGTTGTTATTTCAAGACCTGCTGTTGCACCTCAGCGCAACAATCAGCCAAGGGCTGAGAGACCTCGAAGACAATTCACTCAGCTCAACATGACTTTATCCCAGATTCTGCCACAGTTATTAAAGACCAGTCTAGTGATTCCAAGGGAGGCCCCGAAGAATCCAAATACAACATCACCGAAGTACAACCCTAATGCCCGTTGTGCTTTTCACTCTGATAGCCCGGGGCATGATACAGATGATTGTTGGGTTTTGAAGAATAAGGTACAGGACTTAATTGATGCTAAGGAGATCGAGTTCGAAGCACCTAAAAGACATAATGTTGTGACTGCTCCTATGCCCAAGCATGGAGTGAATTCTATAGATGAAGACTCGTTTGTGGTTTCTATAAAAGACATTGTTACTCCCTTGAGGACTGTAAAGAAGAAACTCTTGTTAGTCGGTTTCTTTCCGGGCTGTGATGAAGGTTGCCGTATATGTTCTGTTCTACCTACCGGTTGCCATCTTTTGAAGTCAGGTGTCCAACGCCTGATGGATAACAAAAAAATTATGTTTGAAAAGACTTTTGTTCCTTTGGTTCCTACTGAAGAAGTTGCTATCATCACCATTTTCGACAATTCTTCCAAGGCTTCCTCGAGAAAGCCTGTTAGAATTACATCTGTTCCAAGAATTTCACCATTGATCATCACTGTTCCTGGGCCTATCTCCTATACATCCAATAAAGATGTCTCGTGGCATTACGGGGCCGATGTTTATTATCACAGAGTTAAGCAAGACTTGAGTGCTGAAGAGTTTGATACTGACATCAGCAATATTGTTGGACCTGCTAAAGTCACCCGTAGCGGAAGGCTTTTCTCCCCCGAGATCTCTTCACCAGTTATTCGGAAACCTGATGTTATTACACCTTCCAGTGTACCTGATACTATTCTTGTTCAAGTTCCCATTCTTACCCCTATTGCCGAGTCATCTGACACTCGGGGCAAAGGGACCACTGATGAGCTTGCCCGGACGGAGGCGCCAAAGACAATTACTGTTGAAGCCTCTAGGCAAGAGACGGATGAGATTTTGAAGATTATCAAAAAGAGCGACTACAATGTAGTCGAGAAGCTGGGGAAAACCCCATCCAAAATCTCTATGTTTTCTCTGTTACTTTGCTCAGAAGCCCGTGCCAAGGCTCTGATCACTTTCCTGAAGACTGCACACGTACCGCAAGAAATGTCGGCTGATCAGTTTAAAGATTGCGTGGCTAGTCTGACTGCTGATAATGGGTTTGGTTTCTCTGATGCCGACTTGCCTGCTAAGGGGAGGAATCACAACGACGCCCTGCATGTCTCCATTGAGTGCAGGGGCACTACTCTGGCTCATGTGTTAGTGGATACTGGATCTTCGTTGAATGTTCTACTTAAGAAGGCTCTAGACCGGTTAGACTATGAAGGGTTGGAGTTGAAGCCAAGTAACATTGTAGTCAGGGCTTTTGATGGATCCAAGAGAATGGTACACGGAGAAGTGGATGTTCCTATTAAGGTTGGTTCTCAAGTTTTCGCCTCTACATTCTATGTGATGGACATTCGGCCATGTTATTCTTGTTTGCTGGGTCGCCCATGGATCCACAAAGCTGGGGCAGTGACGTCTACGCTCCACCAGAAGTTAAAGTACTCAGTGAAAGGGAAGATTGTGATGGTACAAGGAGAGGAGGAGTACATGGTGAGACACCTCAACTTTTTCTGATATGTAGAGATGGATGGGGAGTTCATTGAGACCCCATTTCAGCATTTTAAAGAGGTTCCCCAGATGTTGGCATCAACTGAGACTGTTGTTGAAGGTCCTCCAATGAAGATGGCTTCCTTCAAGGATGCTCGGGCTGTTGTCGAGAAAGGTGGGTATGCAAATTGGGGCCAACTCCCTGATTTTGCACATAAGACTAACAAGTTTGGTTTGGGTTTCACTGCAGAAGCTCAAAGGGTTGTTCGGAGTGCACGGACTGGAAGACCTCCCCTGTTTATCAGCAATTCAGGAGTGAATGCCATTGAAGACGACGTTGAAGAATCTGAATTCGACAGTTGGATCTATCCTACTACTGATGGTGGACTAAGCAACTGGACAACAAAGGACTTCATCCCCATTTCTTTTGTTACCCAGTAATGAGACTTTTGTTTTGTATATGTAACAGACAATGTTTTAAACTTTATGGCCCGGTGTCTTACCCGGGGCATCGTGGCTTCATTTGTGAGGGCTTCATGTGTGTCATTTCCATATATCATTAATAAAAGCATTGGACGTTTCTTGCATTTCAAATTTTGCGCTCCTTGTTTTTCTTTTATTATATATTGCAAAATAGCTATTTTACACACACTCACATATCATGACCTATATTCACTCTGGATCCTACTAGTAACAATTCTGCTACTGCCAGTTATGACTTCGAAATTCCGATCAACTTAGCCGAAGACGAAGGTGAAGATGATTGCGAAGTGCCTGGTGAACTTGCTAGACTGTTACTTCAGGAAGAGAGGGCCATACAACCTCCAAGAGCCACCTATTCTGATGCCTCCAGTCGAAGGGAGACCTCTTATACTTGACAATACTCGACAATTCAATGGGATGCGTGTTGGGGCAGCATGACGAGTCTGGCCGAAAAGAGTGTGCCATTTACTGCTTTAGCAAAAAGTTTACCGACTGTGAGACCCAATACTCACTGCTCGTGAGAACTTGCTGCGCTTTGGCATGGGCTGCTCGCCGGCTGAGACAGTACATGCTGGCTCATACTATTCTTTTGATACCAAAAGATCTGAACATCTTGACGACACTTTGGCCTTTTGCAATGTGGGACATTGATATGATCGGCGAGATCAGACCTACGGCATCCAACGGGCATCGTTTCATCCTGGTAGCTATTGATTACTTTACGAAGTGGGTTGAAGCGGCTTCCTTTGCTACTGTAACCAAGAACGTCGTGGCACGGTTCATTCGGCACAATCTGATTTTTCAATATGGTGTACCAGAGAGGATCATTACGGACAATGGTACGAATCTCAACAATAAAATGATCACTGAGCTCTGCAAGCAGTTCAAGATACAACATCACAACTCTTCTCCTTACCGGCCGAAGATGAATGGGGCTGTAGAAGCGGCTAATAAGAACATTAAGAAGATTGTGCAAAAAATGACGGTGACATACAAAGACTGGCACGAGATGTTACCATTCGCTCTTCATGGGTATCGTACCTCAGCACAGACGTCAACAGGGGCAACACCCTATTCCTTGGTATATGGTATGGAGGCAGTCTTGCCCATTGAAGTTCATATACCCTCTCTTCGAATTATGAAAGATGCAGGTTTGAGCAAAGATGACTGGATTCAGACCCGGCTTGATCAACTGAACTTAATCGACAAAAAGAGACTTACTGTTATTTGTCATGGTCAGACGTATCAAAAATGGATGATCAAGGCATTTAACAAGAAAGTTAGACGACAAGAGTATCAAGTTGGGGACCTGGTTATCAAGCGCATCATACTGCCACAAGGTGATCCCAGGGGAAAATGGACCCCTACTTATGAAGGGCCATTTGTGGTTAAGAACATTTTCTCAAGAGGAGCCATGATTATAACCACCATGGATGGTGACGACCTTCCTCACCCCATCAATGCAGACATAGTGAAAAAATACTACGCATAATCAAAGACCCGCTAGGTCGACTGGCCTAGGCAAAATAAGGGCTTCCCGGCGAACCAAAAGGGTTCGGGCAAAAATAAGGGATGAAAATGAAGGGAAAAAAAGACTGTGCACCTGGTAAGTCAAAAACCTGAAAAGGAAGCTTGGGCAAAAAAGGGTATCCCGGTGGACTGAAAACCCGAAAGGGCGGTCCAGGCAAAAATTAGGGATTAAGGCGTAACACTATGTCTCATTAGATCATCTTACATCTAAACTTCGGTATCGACTATCAAGCTCGGACGACATTAATCAATCTGATCTACCTTCAACCAAGTAGCAAAGTGATGAGATGCTCGAGGACATAAACGCAATAGCAGAGTTGGAACCCAGTGGGATTATTCACATAGCTGTTTTGTTTAGTTTTTCACAAATTGTGTAAATTCTATTATTCGGCGGCGTTCTCTTACTAGGACGTCAGCCTCTTGTACAAAAATGCATATTCACAGGCCAAACTTCAAAATCAATACAATTCATCTTCAAAGAAATTTCAAACTGTTTTTCCTTTATCTGTTTTGCTTTTCAAAGAACGTCCAATGTTCATTTTTGATATATGCACTTGACATTAATTGCTGCTCATAAATATTTACATGCGAAACAAAAGACGATTACTGGTGACGTCAGAAACAGGGGCAGTCAAAAGTGTCCAAGCTTTACAGTTGCTCTATCCACCAGGTACAAGGTAAATTCAGTTGAAGAAGATGGTTAAGGTACTTTCACTCCCCGCAGAGTAAGACAGTAATGATATCTCTCCCCAGCTGAGACTTGGAACTATGGATGAATCGGTAATATTCCCCCAAGCAGAGTTTATCTACCATCAGCACTGAAAATGCCTAATATCCCCGGCAGTCTTAATATTCCCTAACGGAGTATAAGAATATTCCCAGGTAGAATACAAAATATCCCCAGTGAAGTTTGAAATTTTTCCAGCACAGTCTGAAGAAGCTTCCCCAGTAGAGCTTGGAGAATCATCCCCAGTAGACTTTGGAAGATTGTCCCCAGCAAGTTCAAAGGATTATCCCCATAAGAGTCTAAAAGTTTATCCCCAGTGAAGCCGCAACTGAAAGATCATCCCCAACAGAGTTCTTTCCCTTCACAAACAAGAAGTCATTCCCCAACAGGATTCAGTAGCACCAACAACGGTAATTCATCCCCAACGGAATTTATCGGTGGAATCCTCAGCAGAGCATCTCTTCCCCACAGAGTAATCTCCTCATCAGTTTATTCCCCAACGGAGTTATTCTATCCTGCAGGTTTATTCTCGCAATTATCGTTGTCCGTTATCTCCAGCAGAAACGAAGAATTCAACTCTTTTCTCCAGCAGCTATCCGGGATTTGTTTTCCCCAACTAAAACATTACATTTCCATACATCATGATACATGCATATACGCATCATACAACACAATCTCATTTATTTTGAGAACATCATTGCTTGATATATATCATGCATCGCATACGACTGACCATTACCTTTCAGGAAGAATGCAGTTGGGTTCTCAGCTATGTCGAAGAACTGACCGGTTCTTAATACCTCAACTGAATTATTCTCGTTTGAATTACAGATAAGGTTCTCAATCTCGACAATTTTCCTCCATCGAAGTGTGGACAAGTTCTTAAATCTCAACATAATTGTACTCCATTGAAGTAAACAGACAGTCCTAGATCTTGATGAAGATGTTTCCCTCAGTCGAAGACCTGACCGGCTCTTAAATCTCACCTGAATTATTCTCGGTTGAATTACAGATAAGGTTCTCAATCTCGACAATTTTCCTCCGTCGAAGTGTGGATGAGTTCTTAAATCTCAACAGAATTATTCTGCGTTGAAGTAAACAGACAGTCCTAGATCTTGATGAAGATGTTTCCCTCAGTCGCAGACCTGATCGGTTCTTAAATCTCAACTGAATTATTCTCGGTTGAATTATAGATAAGGTTCTCAATCTCGACAATTTTCCTCCGTCGAAGTGTGGACAAGTTCTTAAATGTCAACAGAATTATACTCCGTTGAAGTAAACAGACAGTCCTAGATCTTGATGAAGATGTTTCCCTTAGTCGAAGACCTGACCGACTCTTAAATCTCAACTGAATTATTCTCGGTTGAATTACAGATAAGGTTCTCAATCTCGACAATTTTCCTCCGTCGAAGTGTGGACGAGTTCTTAAATCTCAACAGAATTATTCTCCGTTGAAGTAAACAAACAGTCCTAGATCTTGATGAAGATGTTTCCCTCAGTCGAAGACCTGACCGGCTCTTTAATCTCAACTGAATTATTCTCGGTTGAATTATAGATAAGGTTCTCAATCTCGACAACTTTCCTCCATCGAAGTGTGGACGAGTTCTTAAATCTCAACAGAATTATTCTCCGTTGAAGTAAACAGACAGTCCTAGATCTTGACGAAGATGTTTCCCTCAGTCGAAGACCTGACCGGTTCTTAAATCTCAACTGAATTATTCTCGGTTGAATTACAGATAAGGTTCTCAATCTCGACAATTTTCCTCCGTCAAAGTGTGGACAAGTTCTTAAATCTCAACAGAATTATACTTCGTTGAAGTAAACAAACAGTCCTAGATCTTGATGAAGATGTTTCCCTTAGTCGAAGACCTGACCGGTTCTTAAATCTCAACTGAATTATTTTCGGTTTAATTACAGATAAGGTTCTCAATCTCGACAATTTTCCTCCGTCGAAGTGTGGACGAGTTCTTAAATCTCAACAGAATTATTCTCCATTGAAGTAAACAGACAGACCTAGATCTTGATGAAGATGTTTCCCTCAGTCAAAGACCTGACCGGCTCTTAAATCTCAACTGAATTATTCTCGGTTGAATTACAGATAAGGTTCTAAATCTCGACAATTTTCCTCCGTCGAAGTGTGGACGAGTTCTTAAATCTCAACAGAATTATACTCCGTTGAAGTAAACAGACAGTCCTAGATCTTGATGAAGATGTTTCCCTCAGTCGAAGACCTAACCAGTTCTTAAATCTCAATTGAATTATCCTCGGTTTAATTACAGATAAGGTTCTAAATCTCGACAATTTTCCTCCGTCGAAGGGTGGACGAGTTCTTAAATCTCAACAGAATTATTCTCCATTGAAGTAAACAGATAGTCCTAGATCTTGATGAAGATGTTTCCCTCAGTCGAAGACCTGACCGGCTCTTAAATCTCAACTGAATTATCCTCGGTTGAATTACAGATAAGGTTCTAAATCTCGACAATTTTCCTCCATCGAAGTGTGGACGAGTTCTTAAATCTCAACAGAATTATTCTCCGTTGAAGTAAACAGACAGTCCTAGATCTTGATGAAGATGTTTCCCTCAGTCGAAGACCTGACCGGCTCTTAAATCTCAACTAAATTATTCTCGGTTGAATTACAGATAAGGTTCTAAATCTCAGAAATTTTCCTCTGTCGAAGTGTGGACGAGTTCTTAAATCTCAACAGAATTATACTCCGTTGAAGTAAACACAGGGTCCTAGATCTTGATGAAGATGTTTCCCTCAGTCGAAGACCTGATCGGTTCTTAAATCTCAACTAAATTATCCTCGGTTGAACTATATATAAGGTTCTAAATCTCGACAAATTTCCCCCAGTTGAATTACGGACAAGTTCTTAAAACTTAGCAGAGATGTTCTCTCAGCTAAGGTACAAGCAAGTTCCTAAATCTCAACAAAAATCAGGCTTCCCCAGCGGAATCTTCCACAATGACAGGTATGCAAGTTCTCGCTAAGGAATCTCTTATGCGATCGAAACTTCTGCAGATGGCATCTTTAAGCCCCTCCTCCCGCCAGAAATCTCCAAATGGCATTTGTAAGCCCATTCCCGACATCACAAGGCTGATACCACTTCATGCGAGTGCAAATTTCTGGGCACTCTAGTGTTCAATCATCTTCCACCTTCGGATCATGAAAGGCACGAAAGCCAATCTACATCCTCAGGTTTAAGAAGATTGAACAGGGGCAGCTGTTGTATCCCAAAATTTTCCCTCCCATATTCCTCAAAACATTTCAAGAAAAATCTCCAAGTGGCTCAAATTTGCTCAAGAGTTGGACAGACAAGCTCTCCTAAGGCAGTCTACCCCAAATTAGGGTTTTGTGTTGCATCAAGATCCTTGAATCCAAATAGCCTCAAGTGCTCCCCAATTTTCTAATATGTTCTCAAGATCATCCATGTCAAATTTCAAGCCTTGCAGAGGAATTTTGCTCAGTCAATTGCTCAAAGAGCCCAAAAATCGACTGTGCTAGGGAAAAAGTCAACTGTGACCTATAAATAGTCAAACTTCAATATTTTTTGTCAACATTATCATTTTGAAATATATTTCATCATTTTATCAAGTTTTGATCATTATTCATCAAGGATTGCTCAAAATTCATCAAGATTCAAAAGTTGCTAAATTAGGATTTTTAAGGGAAAAGTCAACTCAACTTTGACCAAGCATAACTTTCTCATACTTTATTAGAAATGACCCATCCAAATCTCATTTTTAATAGGATGAAATTTCCTACAATCCATCTTCATACCCCAAGATCAAAATTGAAGAAGTTATGCATTGTTGAAGTTGGACATTTTTGCAAAATTGCCAAAAGCCAACTATCCCCAAAACTTCAAATTTTATCAAATGGGCCCATTCTTTTCCACTTGATTTTTTATTGAATTTATTCACTTTTAATCAAATAAAATCATATAAAATCCCAAACTTTGATTACATGAGATCTTTTGGCTATTTCAGGATTGGATCATCATCATTAACAGCATCAAATTCGTATCACACTAAACCATGTGCAAAAAGATTGAAAATTGGCAAATTTGGCAAGTTGTAAAGAGTGAATCAAATCAAATTTCAATGCATTGATTTAGAGAGATTCAATCCAAAATTGTTACCCTAATACATTCCATAGTACATAAGCAAGCAAAACAGATCGAAACAGGGGTTAGAGGCTGCAAGAAGAGGAAGAACAAAGTTTGAAAAAAGTGGTAAAAAGCTTGAATTCGAAATCATAGCAAGAGGCGTTTTCAGAAGCCAAAACCTATCCCAATCGCTTCCTGGGTGTTCACTCAACCTTCCTGGATCAAAAGAAAGCTTGCTCATACGCCCAAACACGCTGTAAGTCCCTTGTTACCTAGCTCTGTTCTTGGATTCGAGTTGGCTCATTCTTGCGTCATTTGAACAAATCATTGACATATTTGTGATCCTCATAACATTTCCAAGCTTTTGGTATTATTTAATTTTGTTTATCTGACCTATACTGCAAAACACCAAAGCTAGGGTTGCGTTTTTGTTTTTAGGGTTTTCTTTTTCAGGGAAAATTGGGACTAAAGAAGGGCATGGTGTTGATCAGGAAGCCAAGACGAACTCAGCCATGTTTTTGGAATTGATTTATGTGGCCTAGGGAAGATTTTAGAACGGGCTTGCGCATTTAGCTGCGGATCCAAATCCGCGGGTAATATTTGTAGATTCTGGAGGTAGGAGACGATGAGTTGTCGTTCTCCCATACGTCCATTCAAATCACGCGCGCATTTTTTTCTTCTGACCAATAATCATTGTTTTTCTTTATTATATTTCTTTTGTATATTATTAACAAGCAAAGCAAATCAGCCTAGTGGCAAGCGCGCATTGGTAAGATCCATCAGGACCTGGGTTCGAATCCCAGGTCCCCCACTTTCTTTGTTATTTTTCTCTTTCAGGCAATTGTGTGCATATCCAGGTTTGCAGCTCACCATGCACCATCGTTTAATCAATTGCCAGATGGCCCAAGGCCAAATCTGGTGGCCAGGATCTAAAGGTCCACCATGGAGCCAAGTCAGTGCAGGCACATCAGATCCACAAAGTCAACTAGGGCCAGCACAAATGGGCTTTCTCATTGTTATTCATGCCCCCAAAACGGGCCCAAACCCCCTTTCTTTTCATCTTATTTATTTTATTTTAATTATTTGTTTTATTATTTCTATTTAATTACTAACCAATCAAAAAATCCCTTTCTTTATAAAATAAAATCACAAAAGTATTTTTATGTTTAATCAAATTTTAATTTTAATTAATAAATGCTAATTAATAGATTTAGGTTTTAATTAGAATAACTTTAACATATTTTTGTAAATAATTAAAATTAAATTAGACTTAATTAGGTTTTTACTAATTCAATTAATTTTTATTTTCTTTCTTAAAATAACAAAAAAACCAAAAATAATTTATTTTTATTAATTAATTAATTTAATTTAGTAATTAATTTAAGATTTGTTTCTTTCTTAAAATAAAAAAAAATAACAAAAAGACATTTTCTCTAACAAAAAGGGTCAAAACCCTAATCTTGCACTCGATTTAATTTCACGCACGCGATTCGATTTTTTATCCAATATTGTACTTGCTCCCGGTTTGTAATAGTTAATAGGACCTTATTTATTTTTTATCGCTTTATTTATTTTTAAAGGGTTTGTCTTTGGCGATGTAAATACCCGACGCCTTGTAATTTAAATTCCGCATTTTATTTCTGCAAAATATAACTGTTAGATGTTTGGTAATAGGATGACATGACAAGACTGAATGTTTTAACCTAAAATCAACTTAGATCACCATTAACATGTACAAAGATAAAATAACTGAAAATAACACACTCACACATGCGCACTCTTAGGGTACATTCCACTTGGTTGCCTTCGTACACGGTCATTGAGTATAGGTCACTTTAGAGGTCGCCCTCTTGTCTAAAAGATCATAGTCGCCTCGAAATGGTTGCCTCGGATATTGTTGCCTCAAACAAATGATCTAAGACATTAGGGTTACCGCTAAGGCGTCCTAACATTTCTTTAGTGACCGTAAGTCCCGCATTCGAATTGACCCTCAAATTCCAACGACGGTGCTACCTACTCATCAATAGTGGGATAGCATTATCTAAAGGAAATTAGCATAAAACGATTCCTTTTTGAGTAGGTAGATGGTTCTTATATACTTGCTCTTTTAAAAACAAAAACTCTTCACACTTACACTTTTTCGAACAAAGTTTTCAAAAACACTTCATACGCTCTTGAGGACAGAAGCAAGAGTTAAATCAAAGTTTCAAAACAAAAACTTTTTCAAACCCACAAGCACAAAGAAAACAATTTTGAAAACAATTGAGCAAGTACCTAAGAGCCCGTGGATAACCACGGATAGAAAGGGTGCTAACACCTTCCCTTTCTATAATCTACCCCCCGAACCCGAGAAATATCTCGAAAAAGGAATTTTCTGTGCTTTTTTCCTTTCCTTGTTGGATAAAATAAAAGTCGGTCGCGACTCTTGCTTACCGAGACATTTTGCAAAAACAAACGCAAAATGCAAACCAGCATTCCAAAAAACAGTCAGTTCTTCCCACCGTATCACACCTGCCATGATGGTTAGAGAATTAGAGTTGGTCGAACAATTTAGAGACATGAGCTTAGTATGCAAAGTGACATTGCAGAGTGTGATGTTGGGAATGTTGAAGATCAACAATGACTTCATGAATGATATTAAAGAAGCTCATAAGTTGGATGTCAAATTGGTAGATTTGATGGTTGGAAGTAATCAGTCTGAAGATAGTGATTTCAAGGTAGATGCACAAGGTGTGCTGAGGTTCCGAGATAGATTCTGTATTCCTGATGACTCCATATGAAAAGGATGATCCTAGAAGAAAGTCATAGAAGTAGATTGAGTATCCATCCAGGTGCGACTAAGATGTATCAAGACTTAAATAAGTTGTTTTGGTGGCCAGGATTGAAATGTGATGTGGCGCGGTTCATGTATGCGTGTTTGACTTGCCAGAAGTCGAAATTGAACATCAGAAACCTGCAAGGTTGTTGGAACCTTTAGATATTCCAGAATGGAAATGGGACAATATATCCATGGACTTTGTGACGGGATTACCGAGCACTCTAAGAGGGCATGATGTGATTTGGGTGATTGTGGATAGGCTAACGAAGTCAACTCTTTTTATTCCAATCGACATCTGTTTCCCGGTGCCAAGGTTAGCAGAGATTTATATTCGTGTGATTGTGAAGCTACACTATGTTCCGTCAAGTGTTATATCCGATAGAGACCTGAGGTTTACTTCTGATTTTTGGAAGAGTCTGCATGATGCGTTGGATTCTAAATTGAAATTAAGTTTTGCGTATCACCCGCAAACAGATGGTCAGACAAAGAGTAATATTCAGTCGTTAGAGGATTTGTTGAGAGCTTGTGTTCTTGAGCAAGGTGGTATATGAGATAGTTACCTTCCACTGATTGAGTTCACTTATAACAATAGTTTTCATTCCAGTATTGGTATGACACCTTTTGAGGCATTGTATGGTCGGAGGTGCAGAACGCCTTTGTGTTGGTATGAATCTGGTGAAAGTGTGATGCGTGGACCCGGAATTGTACGAGAGACTACGGAAAAGTGAAGTTAATTCGAGAAAAGATGAAAGCTTCGCATAGTAGATAAAAGAGTTACCATGACAAGCGAAGGAAGGAACTTGAATTTCAAGAAGGAGATCATGTCTTTTTGAGAGTCAACCCAGTGACCAGTGTTGGGCGAGCATTGAAATCGAAGAAGCTTACTCCTCGGTTTATTGGCCCGTATCAAATTTCGGATAAAGTGGGAAATGTTGCGTATGGGGTGGCCTTACCACCTAATCTTTTAAATTTACATGATGTGTTCCATGTGTCGCAACTTCGGAAGTATATTGTGGATCCATCTCATATAATTCCGATGGATGACATACAAGTGAAGGATAATCTTACGATAGAGACCTTACCAGTGAGGATCGAAGACTATGAAATGAAGAAGTTGAGAGGCAAGGAAATATCTCTAGTGAAAGTAGTTTGGGGAGGAGCAGCTGGGAAAAGTATGATGTAGGAGTTAGAGAGTAAGATGCGAGAGTGTTATCCAGAATTGTTCATATAAGGTAATTTTCGAGGATGCAAATATTCTCAGTTAGGAAGAGTTGTAAGCCCCATTTAAATACTTAGTCATTGTTTGTTAAATTTGAATTGCTTTAGAATTTTATGGTGAAACTTAGTTTTGAGGGAAATACTGATGATAATGGATTTATGGGATAATACTATTTTATTAATATTATAGTTATTAATATTATTATTAATATTAATATTGTTATTATTATTATTATTATTATTAGTTAAGTATTAGTAATAAGAAAATACAATAGAATAAGGTTAGACCAATTGAGAGAAAGACTATTGTCACGTAGAAACAGAGAAGAGGAGAGAAGAGAAGAGAAGATAGAACTAGGGCAAAGGAAAATTTTCCATTGGTGATATTAACATGAAAGGGTAGTGAGGGTTCTCTTTCCTCTTTAGATTTTTCATAAATGAATTGATGAATGCCTCCTTGGTCTGAATTATGTTGTTTATATGATTATTGTGTGAAATTCGTGAACCCAATGATGTTATTAATGTGTTGTTGTTATGATTCTACTATTGTTGTGTTGTTCATAAAAAAATCCCAAATCTGAAAAATTGTAGATCTAGGGATGTGACGGAAATTGGAGGAATTGATGTACAAATTGGTGTAGAATTGTAGAATAATGAAGTAGAATGAAATCCCTAAGTTAATATGTGAAATAATGTTGTTTTGGACCTAAATTTGGAGGTTGAAATGCTCAAAATGAGTGGAAATCATTCTGATGTGAAAACATAGTTTTTTTGGTCGCAGACTGCCATTACGTGTAAGGCAGGCAGCGTTACGCGTAATGTAGACAGCATTACATGTAAGGCAGGAGCATTACGCGTAAGGCAGAACAAGACAGAAGGCAATACGTGTAACGCATGCAGCATTACGCGTAAGGCAGGGCAAGACAGAAGGCATTACTCGTAATGCAGGCAGCATTACCTGTATGATAGGGCAGGAAACAAGGCAATATGAGTAATGTAGGCAGCAGTACGCGTATGGGCAGACAAAGGTGTAAAAATTCCCGTTTTCGCGATTTCTTCATGTTTTCGCGTATGAAGTGTATTTTCTCGATCAATAATGACTAGTAAGGCTTAGGTGGACATAAGAAGGCTAGTAATAATAATAAATTAAGTGTAAAACTTGGGATTTTATGTGGAATTTATGTTGTATGATAACGATGATGATGATATGTATTGACGAATGTTGAAGGCTTATGCCTTGTGGTTTTATAGTTATGTTGTTACATATGATGTCACGTGTTGCATAGTGATGAGGGCTCATGCCCCGTTGTTGGCCTGTAACGGTGCTGTGATGAGGGCTTATGCTCTGTTATTGTCCAAATTTCCATATGTGATGAGGGTTTATGCTCTGATGGTACCACATGTATTGAGTTGATGGCGGTCTCATTGCATTGCATTGTTTTGAGTTTATGTTGTATTACATGAATGATATGTTATGTTGTGAAGTGTTGTGTGATGTGTTAATTGTGTGATTACTACTCCTTAGCATGTGATATTCTCTGTATATTTATTGAATGAAATTCTTACCCCTTTTGTGTTGTTGTGTCTGTGTTTCCCTGCGAGTACAGATAATCAGGTACCCGAGTAGTGCTTGGAGTGAGTGTTACCTGATCGAGTCCTAGGATTCTCTCTGATACGTAACACGGGAATTGGGAATCTTTGTTATATTTTACTTTATTTCATTTGTTACATATATTCCATTTTACTTATGTTGGACCACACATTTGTGGAGTTTTATTTGTTGTTGAAGTTGTAATAACATGGAATTGAACTAATTTTATTATTTTGCTGCCGATTTGAGCATTTTGAAATAAAGAAGTAATAATATGACTTTAAACTTTATGAATATTTGAAGTATGTGACATCCTGCTTACATATTCTGATATATGTTAATGTAATTGCTATTGTGGGAAAGTGGGGTGTTACAACACCCCCTCAACGCTTCGCGTGAGCAAATCCTAATAGAATGCGTCAATTCGAAGTTCAAGAAAGTTGGGGTACGCTTTCCTCATCAAACACCATCGAAGCCTGGGACGGACAAAAGCAAATACTGCAGGTCCCACAAAAGTCACAGGAACAATACAGACAACTGCATCCACCTGAAGGATGCCATTGAGATACTCATCCGACATGGACATCTCATACAATACAAGAAGAAGAAGAGTGCCCGCGATGAAGCTCTCCCCTGATGCGGGCCTCATGCCTGTCGCCCTAAGTATCACTAGGCCCAAGGACTTCTACTTACCTGAGGAGACATTTTCCAGTGGCGATGGTAATATCTGGAGGAGGCTGCCATAAGTGTACGGTGGGCTCGATCAAGAGAAGATTCAAGCAACTCATGAATGCTAGCTTCGAGAAGAACGCCACACTCGACAGAGCCACGGGGGAGCTTTATCCCCATTATGTTCTACAGATAAGAGTTTCCCGACGGGGCCCCCAACTCAACTATTCCTCTACTCGTGAGAGCACGAATGACCAACTTCAACGTCAGGCGAATCTTGGTCGACTAAGACAGCTTGGTAGACATAATGTACTCCCAATTGTTCATCAATCTGTAGCTGAACGAGACCCACCTGACCCCGTATGTTGGCTCCGACTGTAATATCTCAAATTTGTCCTACCCTTTCATTCAATAATTTGGCTTATGCATCTCATATTCCTCACGTACATATCTTCTGATTAGGCCATCTAACACATCATGCATCATTAATCAATAATTTGGCATGGGATCATGGATTTCGAGGAATTAAGGTTTCCCTGTTCTTTTAGGCTCTCATCTTCACTCAAGTTCGAATCAATTGGTTCCCCAGTAACTGTGGTTTGTGCAACTAGGGTTTGGATTCTTGATTATTGTGAACTTCTCCCCCATCAAGCTACAAGGTTGTCATCTTCAACTAAGGATCTTATTGAGCTAATGCTTTGGTTCTTATTAATATCTCAAGATGTTTCTTCATTCAAAAGACACCTAAGTCAAGAGGATTATGGTTTCTTATTCGGGGAGTTTTAAGCTTGCAATACCCATCAACTGAGTTTCATTGGATTCTCATGTCAAAGCTATCTTGGTTATATATATTTACATATTTATTTCTCGAGGGTTCTTCAAGGCATCGATATGGTATTGGTTATCAAGTCAAGAGCTTGTGAGTTGAATTATAATTGAGAATTTAAAGTTAGGGGCTCAAGGTGATTTGAATTTGTCATTGAGATTTGAAATTGCAGACTTGTAAAGATAATCAAAGTTTTTAAAGTACAAGTAATTCATTCATGATTTATTTTGAAATCAAAGAATAAGTCACAAGCTTCAATCAAAATTTGCAAGACATGTTCATTCAAAGTACATTCAATTTTTATTTTGATTCAAAATTTGGTAAATGGATACATAGTCTAAAGATGAAAGTTGTTCAAGATTATAAGAAATTTCAAGGCATAGCTCAAGTTACATTCAAAATTGCGAGACAAATATCATTCATCATCATTTTGAAAAGAATGCCATTGTCAAATTCGAGGATTCCAAATTCTACATCATCCGCCGCTTAAGGTTATCATATGTCCATTACAAGAAAATTCCAAGTACAAAATCATTACATTCCATCCACCAACAACATCACAAAAATCAAGTACTTTGCATAGAGACATTACATCCAAAAAAAGATCACAAAGGAACCTATCCTAAACCTATTGTTTCCAAACTCCTAATCTTCAAGTTTCGGCATACACCATCAATTTCCAAACCTTCAAGTGAATCCATCTTCATATTCACCTCGATGGCTTCACTATCAAGATCCATCTTTGGCCCATACAATTTAACTTGAACCTGCATTTCATACACCAAAAACAGCCATTCATTCATGTAACCATAAACAAAGCAAAAATAGCCCAACAGAAAAGAGAAGCTAAAACATAATAACACCAGTTCAGTTATGCTAACCTATCAGTTTACCCAAATCAGTTCATCTTGTATCAGATCAAAACCTTAGTAAAATGTCCACAAAACCTTGTCAAAACCGTGAGGAGAGATCATATCGTGTGCACCAATTCATGCATCATTAGCTTACAAACACCAACAGCTCTATGCACAACGACTAAGTCGTACAAGAAGCCCTGCACAAGCCCTGCGCATTACAGAAAATCAGGAAAGTAACAGAATTCAATAAACATCTTTTCCATAACCCCTCTAACGACCCATAACAGAAAAAACCGATCTGCAACTCATAATTAACAGAGTTAACAGAATTTCCAAACTGATTTTTAACAATATCCTAACAGTTTCTAACCTCCTAATCGCCTCTAAGAAACTTCCAGCATAAGAGAATAGATGACAAAAAACCAACAGAACCATAACAGAACTGCTCCTAACTACCTACAACAGAAAAAACTAACTAACAGTTTCCACCTAACTAACTCCCCAACAGTCAAAACGAATCACAACTAACTCTCTTAGCAACCATAACAAAATTTCCAACTAACTTGTTCAGATAACCTCTAATTGCAGTTAACAGAAACTTCAACAGATTTTAACAAACTCTAACTGATTAATCCCCACCCTTCAATATCTAACTGAAACTAATAGATCCAATGGCTTAGACACAATCATCTTCATCTATATAAACGATCCTCTATCTCCTTTCTTCGGTTCACGACCATTTTCACAAATTCACTCTCATCCTGTCTGCAACTTTCCCTCATCCCTCTCACGCCCTCACCATACGCTCTAATAAGTAGTTAGTAATTAGTTTCCTACTTTCCTGCCAAGTAACATTAGTGGAATAGGTCAGTAATTAGTTTCCTACTTTCATGCCAGTAACGTTAGTGGAATAGGTATTGATTGTTAGTTCCACTCCTTATTATTAGCATTCAGTTTCTCAATTCTTTGCTGTATATATATTGTATATATATTCGTGTAATTGTTTACCACATTAACATAGAATCATCAATTCAAATCCCTTCTCTACATGGTATCAGAGTCTGTGGCGGTGGATTTGGTGCCAGTAAATGAGACTCAAGATCAAAGGTTTCGAGAGCAGAGATGATAGTGGTGCTCCAAAGGCAGTGATTTTCATTGTCAAGAGTGATTTTGATTGGAGGAAGTTGAAAATTGATCTGGGAAGATGATGAATTGGCTAGGGCCAGTAGGTGGGAGATATTTCCAGCCATGGGAGTGAATGTGGTTTGAAAAAAATTAATTCATCCTAAAGCTCTGGATACCATGTAGAGAAGGGATTTGAATTGATGATTCTATGTTAATGTGGTAAACAATTACACGAATATATACAGCAAAGAATTGAGAAACTGAATGCTAATAATAAGGAGTGGAACTAACAATCAATACCTATTCCACTAACGTTACTGGCATGAAAGTAGGAAACTAATTACCGACCTATTCCACTAATGTTACTTGGCAGGAAAGTAGGAAACTAATTACTAACTACTTATTATGCTCATATCGCAGAGGCCGTTGAGGCTTCTCATCGAAGCTTTAATCGGCTGAGCTTAACCATCACCTTCGTTATCCTCTGCAACCTACAACGAACATCTCAGATTATCCCTCACTCTCATAACAACAACCTCACGGATTCATATTCTCCCTCGCGCTCGAATACCAGCGACAGAGAAAACGCAGAACAGAGAAGTAGAAGAAGAGGAAAAGTATGAGTCGAGAATCATACCTGAATTCTTTGCGAAGGAGGATCTTCAGTTTTCTCTCCGATATCATCGTACTCGAAACCGCCATTGGAGCGTCTCCGATCGGTAAGCTTCATGCCTTCGGTCATCTCTATTTCTGTATGATGCTAATACGGTGACATCGAGGGGATTTCATAGTTGTATCATGTTCCACACGCGTTCCATTGGATTTCTTATCAAGCCTATGGTTTCTTTTGGGCTAGATTTGATGCGTGAGTAAAAATTGGGAGAGGTTCAGAACAAGAACGAGAAAGGATAGGCGATCGAATTGTTGTAGGTTAGAGGTCGATTGCTCTTCCGCCACCGGAGGCGATTTCCGGGGGGGCGGAGATAGAATCGGAAATCGCACCGAAGAGAGGAGACAGAACTGACTGTGGTACGAAGAAGAAGGAGTTGGAGGGTCACACCCTCTTTGAACCCCAATTTCGTTATCCAATTTCCAGCCGTTTCATGCCTTTTTTATCTCATTTTTTATTTTTTTTGATTATTTTGTTTTTTTAGTAATAATCAGAATAAAAGATGATCAGAAACAAAAAAAAAAGTAGAAATAGAACCAATATGCGTGGGCTTGGCCCGATTGTTCTCATTATACACCCGCATAAGCCCATCACTACTGCTTTTTGTTGGAACCTGGAAGTCATGACAAAAATTCATGATGGGCCGAATTGGACCTGCCTAAGCCTAGTGATGTTTTCAGTAACTTGAAGCTTTACAACACAGCAAAAAAAAACTGCTTGCTGATATATACTCCTGGGCCGAATAACATTACTTTAGGCCCGTTTCAATTTGTTTGAATCTTAAGTTAATAATTAAACAAAAAATAAAAAACAGACTTGGACATTTTTTTCTGAAAATAGGCCTAGCGCTCTGCTACTGCGATACACTCCTATCCTGACTTTACACCCCTTGTTTCCTTTATTTTCATTTTGTTTTCTTTTTTAATTATAATCTCTCTTTCATAATTTTTGTCAATAAAAATACATGATAAAAAAATATAATAAAAACAATAAAAGTGATAGAATATAATAGAATGTTTCTATTAATTCTTTAATTTTTTTTTAGAATTTTTCTCACATAAAAAACTAATAAAAAACTACTTTTTTCTTTTAGTTTTTATTCATATTTTCATATCGTCGTGTCTCGTTATTTTTTACGCGTCTGTTCATTGCGCAAGGTACATTCTTTTTGCTTTCGATCATGTAACATAACAAGTTGTTATGTAATCGAGACATATGGCTTATGCTCACTTTCGATGCGACACGCCTGATTTCTCATCATTCTGAGAAATTCATATCATATTATATGTTGTCCCGATGCATGTGATATTTTATGATGCTTTGTGCATGAACTTCTGATTACGCGTTGCATTCGCAAAACGCGTTTGCTTTTATCTTAGTTAGATATCGTTTTTGATTTTGTTTGTTTCTTGGTGAAGCTTGCTCGACGTGTACTCCCTGCTTCTCTATTGCTTTTGTCTGCTTTCGACGATTGGCTTGCTTGTGGTAGTCGCGGCTATTACTCTTTGTATTTCTCAGCACTTTACTGCTTTCTTTACTGCATTTCTTTATATTTGTGTACGCATATGTTACAGATGATAAGTCCTCAAAAAGAGGCAAGCGGGGAGGGTTTGCAATCAACCCCCACAATTTCGTCTGTGTCATCCTTAGCTCGTGACGCACCATGATGTTTCGAAGTTGTGCCTGCTCTTGTTATCGAGTCGTCAAGTGGGGAAGGGTTTTGCAAACAAACCCCCATGCTTTGTCAGGAGTTCGCATTGGCCGATGCTGACACTCTGTGATTGTTCATATTGCCTTTTGTCTCCTATCTCGATCTCCTATATCTTAGTTAGGTGTTCAGTCGCTTTGGACATCACATTTTTGTTTTACATCCTACTCCCGCTTGTTTGCCTTGGGTGATACGCTCCCCTTGGATAAAGCATTTCCCTTCTTTTCTTTATCGTTTCATGTGTGTGCTCCTTCGATCTTGCTTGTTTTATCCTTGTACATACCATGTTCCCTTAGGATGTACTTGTTCCTTTCGGATGCAAGTTAGACCTTAGGATGTATTTTTTATAATTTTTGCACCCGCCGCAGTTGCGAACCTTTAGTGCCTATGTACCACCTTCCGTGCAATAGGGGATCAAGGTACTCGTAGTTCACCTTTAAAAATGTTAAAACACAAGTGTGTTGGTTAATTTTAAGAGACGAGACATCATCGTCGTATCCGAGTGGAAAACATACTTACTACCCACGATAATGAGAAAGGAGAATTTACGTCATCTCAAAGTGGAGGATATAGCTTAGATTTTAAAATCAACAAAGCCTCGCTCAACACCCAAGTGGAAAATATCTCACTTCACTACATATCATAGAATTATAATAGTTCGCATTACTACCAGGATTGACAAAAGTCTAATCTTTTGAGAAAAGTTTAAAGTAAAAGGCCAAAATGGCAAAATGGTTTGAATGAGATTGATTGACTTTTAGTCTTCTCACAAAAAATGTCAAAGTATTATTAAGTTGTTTAAAGTTTGGTTAAGAAAATATTTTGAAAATGCATGGACCTAAGTCCAAGTTTATTGTGAAAGCGATTCAAGTTTGGAAAACAAGAATAGTTTTGAAAAGGAGGGAGAAGATTTTTGAAATTAAAGAAGATGGGAGGAGATGAAGGGACTATCCTAAATCATAAGGTAAAAGCTAGGGAAAAGAACCGTCTAACTAATGAGAAGCCAATGTAGAATTCCCATCCTTTAGATTTTAAACCAAGCAAGTAAAGATATTAAACCTCTTAAGAATACCAAACTTCCGATGCATTAAGTCTTCACAAAAATTAGGCAGAGTAACAACTGTATATAAATGAATTCCGAATCACAAACAAAGCATATAATCATATTAACCTGCACACAAAGAAAAAAAAACCCAATGTCTCGGGGTAAACCCCAATAACTCCAGACAAAATAACAATAGAAGTCACAAGGTCCCAAGGGTAGTCAATGTCTCTACTCTTAAGTCCAAAAAGTCCATAACTCCATCATGCCAAGGATAGTAACCAAATAGTCCAAATAACATTAAAGTTTTTTATTGTTCAAGTTGATTATTAAGTATCTTTAAAAAGAAAATGAAAGCTCAAGTGAGCAAAATAAAAATGACATAAAGATAAATTCTCAAGTGAGCAAAGATGAAAATAGCATAAAATGAAAATGCTAAAATAAATGGTGCGTAAAAGTAAAGGCGTAAAGTAAAAGCATAAAAATAAAAGTCAATTGTTAATGGGTTAGAAATTAAAGGTTAGTTGAATGGCCATCTTGAAACTTGCATTTGAAAACTCATTAGAAGATTGATAAAATCAAAGCCTTTCAGCAACAAGTTTCATTTATGTTTTGTCAAATATATCATTCATTTCAAATTCTCGAGGCGACAATAAATAATCAACGATGTTTAAATGATTCACTTAGACCAAAGTTTATGAAAGCTCATTAGAGGATTGATAATACCAAAGCCTTTTAACAATGAGCCTCAAGGTTATTGGATCAAAGGTTTCAAATTAAACATACTTGGGATTGTAAACATAGGTTTGGGCCACGAATGATCATTTCTCGAATTAGGATAAAATTTAGCGCTATGTTAAGCAATCGTAAGTGGACTTGTGTAGAAGTCACACCTATTTTGAGGCCGGTCAAAAGCAATCTATGTGCCATATGTTTGGAGAGATGATATGTAAATCATCCTCTAACAACATGTAGCATAAATAAGAAAGAGATAAGATGAAGAGGGAGGGGATCCATTGTATGAAATTAGGGTTTCAAATATCATCAACATTATTCATCCATTTTGGTGGATTTAGTTCCCCAACCTATCAACATCTAAGAACCAATGAGATTGAGGAATTTGTCACCAAATGAAGTCCAAGTTAGAACCAAAATAAAAATAATAGAATAATATTTAGTAAAACAAAATTTAAATGTTTAAATAAAAATAAAATAAATGGTAAAATACACAAAGTATATTAAAATACCAAATAAAAATCCTAAAAAATAATCAGAGGTCAAACATGATTCAATAAATGTTGATAAATTTTTTTAGAATTTTTTAAAGTCAGAAACTATTTTTAGAAATAAAAGAAATAAGTAAAAATAAACTAAAAAATGGTAAAAATAGTAAAATCAGAAATAAAAATAAGAACAAAGTTATCAAAAATTGTCAAAAGACCAAAGGACCTTTCCATAATTTTTTTAGAATTTAAAAATCAAGGAAGATATTTTTAATCAATTAAAATAAGTTAATTAAAGTGAAAAATTAGAAAAATATCAAATCATAAAATAAAATTATGAAAAAATAAAAATCAAAAAGAGAAAAATCCAAAATATTTTTAAGATTTTTTTCAGATTTGTTGAGTCAGAAATGAATTTTTTATGAATTTTTGAAGTTTAAATCAATTAAAATATAAAATCAGAAAATAAAAATAAAACAAAAAAGATATAGACCATTGGATCAATGTCAAAACGCGTTAGTAATCAAATCAACGGGATCTGGCATGTTGTACATATCATGGTCATTAGTGAGTAAACCACTAGATCAAATATTTAAATTAGATTTTAAAAAAACAAGTGGCGCCTTGTCATTGGTTGAAAGATGACATGTTGGTCATCTTCAACCTCCAGCCACGCGAATTGCAGGTCTCTCAAACTGTAAAATAAGGATCTCAGACCAATTTCATTCGCTTCGTCTCATCAAGACGAAGACAAACGTACCCTCGCGAAAAATTTATTTAAAGTGTAGCTCAGTCGATTTGCAAAAAACCAGAAGGAAAAAGTTGAATAGGGATTTGAAAATTCATGACCAAAACTCGCTTCCAGTTGAAAACAAATGATGCGACGAGTATCATAATGATGAGAGTTTCATTGTAGTAGCAAATTTTGAGAGAATTGATGAAGGAATCTACCTATTGAAGTTCAAATTCAGAGCTTTTAAACTTGATTTGGCTAACACGATTTTGGATGCTCTAAGGCTTGGTTCTTCTTCTGTTAGCTTCGGTGGTGTTCAAGGATGAAGAATTTACAAAGAAAATGGATTGAAAAAGGCTATAAAACCAAATTCAAAGTTGCAGAATTTATGAGTTATGGAGAGAGTTTAGCAGGGTGATTCTGGATGTTCAAGCTTGCAAAAATGAGTGGAATAGAGCCTGTATTTATAGGAGAAGTGAATGGAATCAAGAGGAGGGTGAATAATGCAATTTCACTTGAATTTGTGCACACATGTGATCATGAAGAAAGTGTGACCACGTGTGCATCAAAACTCACCCAAATGATGTGTTTTGACACTCTAAATGATTCAAACATATTTGCTAATCATGTTTAAGTGGAAAACACGTGGTAATTTGGTGATTAGAAGCCATATGAAAATTGCAATCTGACTTGAAGTGAAACTTCAGTTTCAAAGTACCAACTATGAATCAATGGTATTCCTAGCTCAAGTGGTCTTGCGGTATAATTATTGAAGCATTTGAAAGATAATGTCGCAATCTTTATAATGTGCCAAGAATAAGATCAAATGGATGCTTGAGATAGAAGTTGTGTTTGGTCAAAGTTGAGAAAAAGATGATGACTTTTGGTACTTAGAAAAATTATAAGTTTTTCTTCAAAAGTGATCTATAATGTTTTGATTCCAAACAAGGCCTTCTTTTAAAATATTGCTTTGATAAATGATGCTAGCTGGAAGTGGACTTCCCAAAGAGCATTATGAAACTTGAATCACTCAAAAATACCAAGTATTGAAAAAGTTATGGCCTTGTAAAATTGGTGAAAATCCATGAGGTGACCTATAATCTTTTGAGTTCTTAAGGCATCTTCCAACCATTTTAAAGTTTTTCACATAAAATAAAAGTCGAAGTTCATATTCTTAAGATCAATATGGAAAAATAATGGGCTCAAGAAGATAAAAATTGACCAAGTTATGATCCTTTGAGGTCACATAAGGGAATTTGATGGCCTATCTTAGAGGACTTGTAATCTTTCTCCATCATTAGGAATCTTCCACACAAAATTTGTTTGAAACCTTTGAAGTGATTGGTTTGTAACCCTTTAAAGAGAAGCATATCCTTGGAATCACTAAAAAATCTCAAAATATGAACAAGATATATCCCTTAGATGTTTAAAACTCTAGCTCCTAAAACACCAAAATTACTTGGAAACCCCTTTCAATTTTGACAATATTCCTTGCATAATAACTTTTTCCATGTGAATAGAAGTTGTTGTGGATGATAATAAGAGTCCATAACAACAATAACCACTTCCAAATATTAAGGATTGAGAGAGTTATGCACTTGTGATCAAGGAAATAAGAACTTGTCCAATTAGGTCAAACTTCTTCAACCAATTCCCGCATCTTTTGACTTCCTTTGACAAATTGAGGCATGATGAATCATAGTAGACCTTGTCATGATATTACTCTAAAGCACTCTCAATGATGAAACTTGAATGTCAATGAAGCTTTGTTGAAAAATGCATGGAAATAAACTCATGAACCTATGAACCAACCTGATGAAATATGTTGTGCCCTCACCTATAATATCATAAATTAGAGAAAACATCCATTGTATTTGGTAGTTAAAAGATAATCAACACAAGACATGTATGATCACAATATACAAATCAAAGTGCTTGGTGATTCATCTTGAGCAAACATAGAAGTAGGGAGAAGAGCCAGACCCTAGCGTGATCTTGATATGATTGAGTTAATATAAGATGATAGAGGATTCTCAGGGGATAAAATTGGGGTACAACAGCTACCCTTATTTAAGTGTCTTTTATCTGGAGATACGAAGGTTAAAAATCTTCATGTCGACGCGATTGAAGATACTTAAAAATAAAACAAGCCCTATTTTTGGCCCTAAGATATTATGTAATGCATATGATTATGCATGCAAACAAACAAATCCAAAGGTGACACAGGACACCATTGGGGAAACAGAAAATAAAATAAAGGATCAAAAGTAAAATTCAACAAGGAAAGTAAATCACTGGTGAATAAAAGACTGGACTCTATTGGGGTAAAGCCCAAGAAGGAGATAAATCATCATCAACTCAAATATTGAGGATCAAAGTAAAGGATAACAATGATCGACGAATAACTGCAAACTATCCACTCACTAAGAAGATAGCAAAAAAAGTAACGTCGACTCACAGGAGAAAGAAATGGTAGGATAATACCAGTAAATACCAATATTAGGTTAGGTCACAAATGATTAGCATCAATATTTATGACTGGAAACACATGAAATTCTTTAGAGCAAAACGAATATCAACGATGAACTATCCCATAATGATGAGACTACCATTCATCGGAGTAACAAATCCCAAAAACGAACTATCTCCCATAATGACAAGACTACCATCCATTGGAGTAAAAAATTTCAACAACGAACTATCTCCCATAATGACGAGACTATCATTCATCGGAGTAACATATCTCAACAATGAACTATCTCACATAATGACGAGACTACCATTCATCGGAGTAACAAATTTCAACAAAGAACTATCTCCCATAATCACGAGACTACCATTCATTGGAGTAACAAATCTCAACAATGAAATATCTCCCATAATGACGAGACTATCATCCATTGGAGTAACAAATCTCAACAACGAACTATCTCTCATAATGACGAGACTACCATCCATTGGAGTAACAAATATCAACAATGAACTATCTCCCATAATGACGATGATGAGACTACCATCCATTGGAGTAACGAATCTCAACAACGAACTATCTCCCATAATGACGAGACTACCATCCTTTGGAGTAACAAATCTCAACAACGAACTATCTCCCATAATGACGAGACTACCATCCATTGGAGTAACAAATCTCAACAATGAACTATCTCCCATAATGACGAAACTACCATCCATCGGAGTAATAGATCTCAATAACAAACTATCTCCCATAATGACGAGACTACCATCCAACAGAGTAACATATCTCAACAATAAACTATCTCCCATAATGACGAGACTACCATTCATCGAAGTAACAAATCTCAACAACGAACTATCTCCCATAATGACAAGACTGCCATCCATTGGAGTAACAAATTTCAACAACGAACTATCTCCCATAATGACGAGACTACCATCCATTGGAGTAACAAATCTCACCAACAAACTATCTCCCATAATGACGAGACTACCATCCATCGGAGTAACAAATCTCAACAATGAACTATCTCCCATAATGACGAGACTACCATCCATTGGAGTAAAAAATCTCAACAATGAACTATCTCCCATAATAACGAAACTACTATCCATCGGAGTAACAAATCTCAACAACGAACTATCTCCCATAATGACGAGACTACCATCCACTGGAGTAACAAATCTCAACAACAAACTATCTCCCATAATTTTGATACTACCATTCATCGGAGTAACAAATCTCAAAAAAGAACTATCTCCCATAATGACGAGACTACCATCCATTGGAGTAACAAATCTCAACAATAAACTATATCCCATAATTACGAGACTACGATCCATTGGAGTAACAAATCTCAACAACAAACTATCTCCCATAATGATGAGACTACCATCCATCGGAGTAACAAATCTCAAAAACGAATTATCTCCCATAATGACGAGACTAAAATCCATTAGAGTAACAAATCTCCACAATAAACTATCTCCCATAATGACGATACTACCATCCATCGGAGTAACAAATGAATATTCTCGGGGAACTAACAAACTTACTGGGGAAGTACAGGTTGCTCAAATAATGAGACATGCCACTTGCTGTTATAAGAAACCCTTCAGGAAAAGAAATATAACTTCTCTAGGGAAGTTGCAAAATATCCATACTGAGGATATAAAGTCTTCTTGTGCAAAATAAATGCACACCCTCAATCCAGAATTTAGAGCCTATGAAAATCATAATAATAATGTTGCTGGGAGCCACAGATCCAAATCAGAAATAAACTGGAGTGAAACAGTCAACCAAGATAGCACCTGGTGAGAAATAAACTCAAAAGGGGGCCACGTTCCATCCAGATAATGAGCTGAATAGGAAGGCTAAAGCAAAATTCTTCCACGAGGGATAACTCTATGGGGATATTGAAAGGATATACACTTTCTGCTTAAGGTTGACACTCTATTGGAGAGAGAGTAACATAACTCTGCAAAATAGGGTAATATGCCAACAAAAATTATAATGAATGCAAATGAGCAATGCATTTTAATTCAGCTATGCATGATGTATGTATGAATGTATAAATGTTATCATGTATATGCTGAAAAAATAGAAACACAACACTGGGAATAACCATACAAAACCAACTTAGGTAAAGTCAACACTCGGATAAATCACATCCAGGATTAAGATTCCATAAGAGAGTAAGCACCAACTGAGGAAACAAAGTCCTACTTCACAGCTTGACTCCACTGGGAAGAAACAAGGCTTGAAAAATAATCAAAGCACGAATTTAATAGAAATAAACCAATACAAGATGCATGGGTATAATATCCTCCTTCAGACTTCACCGGGGAATATCATACGGACTTCACTAGGGAAGATAATGCCTCATCGTCTAGACTTCTACTGGAGATTATAATACTGACTTCACTAGGGAAGATGAAAATCACATCATTGAGATATCAACTGGGGATCTCGTGCTGACTTTATTGGGGAGGACCATGCCATATTGTCGAGGGGAGCCCAAAATAAATTAATCAATACCAAGAGTGATGATTACACAAACTTCCCTGGGGAGAAATTATGAAACCATATGGGGATAACAACTTTCAAAGAGAAACGTTATCTCAGCATTACTTGGGGATCTTATGAAGTTAAACAATATAGCAAGAAATCAAAATTATGGGGATTTTAAATCAAACCCAACACTAGGCGAGAGAAAACCCAAAAAGTTGATAATTGTTTCAACACTTCTTAGAAAAGATGTTGCCCTTATCTAATTGTCTCACTGGGGAACCTGGGATAGAGGCTACAGACCATGCAAGCCTGAAATCAAAATAACCAACAAATGAACCAAGATTTGACTGGGGAAATATGGGATTATAAATCCAACATTGAATCATACATCAATTGGTATCACCTCCAACTATTTGAGAAACACAAAGATCATGCGCATATCAGCAAGAGTGACCTGGGAGAACTTTTCCAGGGGAATACACATTTCCAAAATTTCAGAGTTCGTCCATCCTCGGAATCACTACTTTTGTTTTCCTTGAATCACAAAATCTAAAGTAAAAATTAATTTGTAAATTCTTTTCAAAAATAATTTTATTGTTAAATCTCTTTGTTTTGAAAATTACTATCAATAATAAATGGAATCTTTGCAAACAAAATAAAATAAGAATTACAAAGAGTTGGATAAAAGCTTAAACTTTATTAATATAATGGTAGTTTGTGAATGGAGAGACCCCATAGATGATTACAAAGTTTGGAAAATGGTAATATATAGGAAAAGATACATCGAGATACAATGACCACTATTCTCCCTAACAACTTTGAATTCCTGAGCAACGACTTCTGTTGAAGTGTGGTGAGGATCCCAGAAGATTGTTGCTTCAAGGATCTAGTCTTGTATGACGTAGTTACTTGCCAAGAAAATCTCTAACTTTTGCCTATGTTTCCCTTGCGGGTTTTCAGCCTAGTGGGAGAATTTATTTTGTTTGTGTCTCTTATTTTTGCCTAGACCGCCCTTTCGGGTTTTCAGCCTACCGAGACGCTCTTTTTTTCCTAAGCAGCCTGTTGTACCCCAAAATTTTCCCTCCCATTTTTCATTCAAGATATTCTCTTAGGGTTTCTCAAATGCTCAAGGTGGCTCAAGAATTGATCAGACAAATTCTCCTCCAAAGCAATGGATCCACAACTAGGGTTTGGTATTTCTCAAGCAAGATTGGGTTTCCAAGGTCTCAAGGGGCTTTCATGGTGCTTCATATGTATTCAAAAATGCTCATGTCAAATTTCATGCCTTGCATCATAAGTTTGCTCAGTCAATTGCTCGGATGACTGAAAATCAACTGTATTGACCAAAAAGTCAACATTTTCAAGATTGAGTTCAAACGATTGTAACTTCTTCATTATTCAATATTTTTGAGTGGTTCTTTTTACGTGTTGTCATAAGCGAGATGTGGTCTACATGTTTTCTTCAAGGATCGAAGGCAAATTGTGCTTACAAGACCTTGAAAGCTATTTAATCGTTATAGGTCATTTCTCGAATTGGAATGTTCTTAACTCGTAGATTCAAACTCCATTCATATGGATATATTTGAGACATGTATCATAATTGATTCAATTTATTAAATGCATAACCTATTTGTTTGTCAAAGTTCTCAAGCCATGTAGTTTATTCCTAAAGACCAATTCAAGCATATAAAGGTGGGAAAAAGGTTTATGAGAGTTGCTTGAAGTTCAAGATACAAAAGAATTGTCATGTTAAAAGAAAACATTCATCATGGTTTTTGCAAGAAAAGTATGATCATTCAAGCATAATTCAAGTAGTAAAAAAGACTGAGGATTTTCATTTATTTCATTTATCAAAAGGCCAAATTCATTTAAAGTTTCAAGATCACATTTTCATTCAAACAACATTACACTATACAAAACCATTCCATGATTCTTTAGAATTTTGGAACAAAAGTAAAGAGACTTCATTCAAATTTCATTTGAAGTTTACAAACCTAAAGATGCATTCAAGAAAATTCCTTTGAAGTGTCAAGATATTTCATTCATCATTACAAAGCTACAAAGGAATTACATAAGTTTGTACATAAGGTCAAAGCCAATAAACCTAAACTCTAATGTCCAAAACATTTTCCAAAGCTTGTTCTCACATCTTCAAAACTTCTCCAAGCCTGCTGTCCACAGACCTCTGCACCACTACAAACTAGTCTGTAAACCTGCCCATAAACAGTCCCAAACAACCTGCTTCAAAACCTACATACAACCGTCCTAAACTTGTCAAATTTACACCAAGATGGCAAGGAAATTCTTGCATCAGAAAAACAACAAAAAAATTATCGATTTAGTTCAAATTCATCACTTTGTGGCTCCAATTTCCCCCCAATTTGCACCCTTTCTCATCTACAAAAACAACTCTCTAACCTCTGCTCAAGGAACCAACAGATAACCTAAGAAAATTCTCCTCCAAACCTTTTCTGATACTCCCTGCAAAAAACCAGAAAATTATGTTCAAAAGTTTTCTCAAACACACTCATCATCAAAGACACCCAAACTGATTTCCAGTCACAACATAAAGGAAATTTTGAGCAAGAAACAGAAAAATATTTGTGATACGGTGGGAGAACTGACTTGGGATTTTGCGTTTGTGTTTGCAAATGTTTCAGTTTAGCAAGAGTCGCCACCGACTTTTTATTTTATCCTAAGGAAAGGTCAAAAAGCACAGGAAAAACCTTTGAGATGTTTTCTTGGGTTCAGGGAGTAGATTATAGAAAGGGAAGGTATTAGCACCCTTTATATCCATGGTTATCCATGGGCTCTTAGTTACTTGTTTAGATCACTTGCTTTGCTTTTCAATTGTTTGAAATGGTGCTTTGTGTGTGGTTTTGAAAGATGTTTTGAAAAGAGGCCATCGTTGTGGAAACCTTTGTAATGATTCTTGTTTGAATGTATACAAAGGTGTTTTTGCCTTTTGAAAAGTTTTCAATGTTTGAAAGTAGGGTTTTGAAATTGTGTTGTGAAGTGTGTTTTGAAGATAGCAAGGATGTTTTTTGCAAGTTTTGATCAAGTAACTAAGAGTTGTCTACCCTATTTTACTCAAAGATCTTTCTTATGTTTTTTAACCCTTTTAACAGTGTTGTTTCACCATTGTATTTGGTGAACAACCTTGTGTTAAGATGTTAAACGGGACAGGCGCGGGTCATCGTATAGAACATGATAGCAATTGTGTCAAGTATCTTTGGCAATTTTCTTGAGGGACTTGATCATTTTGTTTAGGAAACTCAGATAGCGTCATCGAGGGACTATGATCTTTTGTTTTGTTTTTGTTTTGCCAAAGTACTTGACATGCATACCATGGCCCATTTTTGAAGGCAACAAGTGGATTGAAACCCTAGGGGTGCAAGTGTGCATTGTGCTTGTTTTTTTCCATGCATTTTTGTCTTTGATTAGGTCAAACTATTTGTTGGTTTTGATTTTGCATACAAACCCTAATTCTCTAATCATGGCATAATTGAAAGCTTAAAGGTGCGAGAATTTAAACTCTATGCTATTACAACATGATATAGGGAGGGGGTACAAATTTGAATAGGGGAGTATTTTGCAAGAAATTAAACCCTAAATTATTACAACCAAATTGAATTTGCAAGGCATAATATTTAAATGTACAATATTTAAATAAAATACAATAAATAAATATTAGATAAAATGTATTATGCAAAAAAAAGGTTTTTTAGGTATGTAAAGTATTTTCAATGGAAAGAAATGTAAAGAAATAAATAAAAAGTTAATTTTAATTATTTTTAGGGTAAACCCTAATTCCTTAAAGAAATGGTATTATTTAATATTTATATACAAAAATGTATCAATATGAACAAAAATAAAAGTATATTAAAAAAGTATTTTTTTAGTATAAAATATCAATAAAAATAAAATGTATTATTTTTGTGTTTTTTATTCTATGCTTTTAATAAAATAAAGTATATATATATATATATATATATATATATATATATATATATATATATATATATATATATATATATATATATATATATATATATATATATATATTAAGTGTGTAAAAAATAAAATAAAATAAATTATTTACAAAAATATATATATTTCAAGAAAATATTTTCAAATGTGAATAAAAAAATAAATGAAAATAAAAGTATTTTTTTACATTATTTTTAAGTCTTAACAAAATAATATAAAGTATTTAATCATTTTTATGTTAGAAATAACTAAAATAAATACCAAATAAATGTAAAAATTTATGAAAATATTTTTTAGGCATTTTTTATATTTAAAAATAAAATAATAAAGTCAGAAATGAAATAAAAATGCAAAAATAATAAATATACAAAGAAATGGGCCTGGGGAGTGTGAAACTGAAAAAAGGGGTGTCAAAAGTAGGAAATAGCCAGACCCAGCCCATCTACTTCATCTTCTTCCTCTGTTCAAACAAAAACACGCGCCTTCTGTGTACAAACTGGCAACTCCTGGAAACGTGATCCTTTGACAAAACTCAAAACATGAAACTTGTAGAGCATCAAACAACGATTTCAACCATATAAAAAACTTAAGCTAACTCTCAAAGACCAGAGAGAATTTCTCTGGCCCTAATTTCTAACCTAGTTTTTTCAGAAAGTTCATGGATGAAATTCTCCCAGCATGATTAACATAAATGAAAACTAAGCACATGTATGGTTTCAGGGCAATGAATACAACATCTTTCATTCACAAACCTAAGTCTAAATGTTCCTAAATAGAGAGATAGAAGTTCATGAAATACATGTTTCAGTTGAGTTCGAGCTGGACAATGCAGCAACTTTCAATGGGGCCTGAGGTTCTTTTGAGCTTGCTTGATGTCCCCTAAACCTTTCCCAATGCTTGGTTTGTTTTGAAGTGTCCTGAATCGTGCTACAGAACTCAACCTGCAAAGCTTCAAAAAAAATGGTGATGTGTGTTAATGGAGTTACAACAACTTGTGAATGGTCTGGACAACTTAGGTATATTGTTTGTGACGTGTTTGAAGTGATTTTGGACAAAACGCACGAGGGGATTTGATTGTGGCTTGTGATTTGCAGAACTGGCCCTGTTTTGCAAGAAAATGTGGTTTTTGAGTATGAGGAGGTTTGATAGGTCAATGGCTCGTGCTTCTGGCTTGCAAGGATGTGAGAAACTCGTTTCAAAACTTTGCTTGAGTTGAATATATCAGATGTGTGAGTTATGGACCTTTGACCATTTGACTTGTTTTGAAAGAAAAGTTTGAAGTGAAATGAGATAAGCCTGTACAGGCTATCTCCAAGCATGCACCAACTTCTTGTACCTTTGCCTAAGTTTTTAGAACTTGTTTGCTGCAAAGGAAGAAGTTCAAAGCTCAAGAAAAACAACTTTGCAAAAGTTATGCTTTTTGAAAATGGAAGTGTGATCTTTATGCCCAAAATGGAATTATTCAATGTATAATGCTCCCTTGATCAGGACAATGCTCTAACCAATGTATTTGCATTCAATTTTTGAGTGTTGAAGGGTTTAGAGACTTGTAATTATGTACTAAGCTAGTTTGGTCAGATTTGCAACTTGGTATGAACATGTATTGGCCATGGTTACAAAGTGAGTTTTTGCCAACTTCAAGCATTCGATTCTATCTAACCACAAAGGTGTTTGAGGAGTTCTTGGACAATTTGGAAAGATTTAAACATGTACTGTAATCCATCTTTGAAATGCAACTTAATACTCCAAGTGGAACTATGTGAAAAATGGCAAGAAGATGGGTCAAAATCCTGCCTAAACTAGGACAAAATTTCTCTAAGCTAAAAGTTTTAGGTACCCTTGTTCCAAAAATCATAACTTGAGATCAAAGCTTCTTTTGAGAAAACTTTGTGAATCAGAGTTTTAGAATTTGTGATGGACTACAACTTTCATGTTGTAAGTTTTGTTTGAATCCATTTTCATCTTGGTGAAAAAATAGGACAAAGTTAGGAAAAAATAAGAAAATTTTATAACTTAGAAAATTTCTAAGTTATGAAATTTTCCATTTTAAACCCTAATTTGCAATTTTGGGTTTCTTGATGAACAAGTTTCATAATTTGACATGTCTTGATGAAAAATGTCCCTTGGCACTTGATTTTGACCAAAAAGTCAAAGTTTGACTTTTCAGTATACAGTTAAATTTTGATCAGTTGACTGAAAAATTCATCTGTCAATCCTATGCATTTAAGATCTTTGAACTTGTTGAATGAGTCAAGATGATGTCATTGAGTCCTTGAGTCCATGGTTGAGCTTGATTTGCCATTGGTTCGGTCAAACAGTCAAAAATTTGCCTTTGTACAGTCAAAACCCTAAAAATGACCATTTGCCCTTTTGGTGATCTGATCAAATTTCTTGTGGAATTGTGATCCAAACTTGATCAAATGGTTCATATGAGTTCATAATGTTGATGTGGGTCAAAATTCATGAGGTTTGACTGTCAATTGGCCACAGTTGACTTTTTCCTCAATACAACTGATTTCTAGGTCAACTGTCCAATTGACTGGGCAAAAATTTGATTCAAGGCTTGAAACTTGGTATGGACAAACTTGTGAGTCCAACATGAAGTATGAAAGTCACTTTGGGCATTGTAGGTCAAAACACCCATGTGCAAACTCAAACCCTAATTTAGGTCAATAGTGCAAGGAGGTGTCTTGAGCAGAGCAAACCCTAGCTTGATCTTGAGTTCCAAGAGTGTTGTGATGAGAAATGTTGATGAAATGAGAGGGCAAATTTTGGGGTACAACAGCTGCCCCTATTCAATCTTCTTGAACCTGAAGAGTTAGATTAGCAAGTTTGCCTTTCGCGACTCGAAGGTAAAAGAGGATTAGACACTAGAGTGCCCGTAAATTTGCACTCTTCAAAATACAGCTGAGGAAATGGGCTTAAAGATGCCATTTGGAGATGGTGGACTCTTGCTGGAGATGGGCTTAAAGATGCCATCCAAGACTGTTTTTTGAATTTGCAATGTTGTAGGTCAGAAGAATGAGCATCAAAATGGTATCTGTGTCTGGAATGCATTTGAACTGTATTTGTAGATTGAGTCTGTATGAGCAAAAGAATGGCGTCCGTGTCTGGAGCGTATTTGAGTTGTAACTGTTTTGAAATTTGAATGAATATTAGAATGACTTCCGTGTCTGGAGTATATCTGTATTGTATTTGAAGTTGAGATCTGTATGAGTAGCAGAATGACTTCCGTGTCTGGAGTGTATCTGAGACTGTAACTGGGATCTGAATAAGTGACAAAATGACTTCCGTGGCAACTGCACTGGGGAGAATCAAAATTCTGGTGTAAGGGCCAGAATGGCATCCGTGTCTGGAGCGTATCTGAACTTGTAGTTGATAGTTAAATCTGAATGAGAGATAGAATGGTCGCCGTGTCTGGAGCGTATCTAGTCTGTATAAGATTGCTGAAGTCTGAATGAGTAGTAGAATGACCGTCGTGTCTGGGGTGTATCCGTACTGTATTTTGACTTGAAATTATGAATGAGTAATAGAATGACCGCCGTGTCTGGGGTGTATCCCTACTTTATCAGAAAAATTGTTAAAGATAGCCTTTTAATCTTATCCTGAAAAGGGTAAAATGTTAGCTAAAACACAAAGTTATGTTGTATGATATGTATGATGCAATGAACTGTGTTTCATCAATGTTTATGATATATGAATGTAATGGATGGGCATGTAAGCTGAGTAGCTGTCTTGCTGAGGAAAATAAATCCTTGATAACTGGAGATAATGAGATCTTTGACTGCTGCCGGAGGAAGTAAATTCCTAACCGATGCTGAGGATTCAAAAATCTTTGATTGTTGAAGATGAGAAATCCCTGCTGACTGCTTAAGGATTAAATATCTTTGATTGTTGAGAATGAGAAATCCTGGGACCACTGCTGGAGATTGAAAATCCTTGGAGATTTGTGGAGATTACCAAGGCCTTTGACAACTTCTGCAGGGAATGAGAATCCTTCATGACTTTCCTGGGAAATAAGGAAAACTCCGAAAATCTCTACTAGGGAGTTAAAACCTGGGAGGCTTCTGCTTGGAGAAATGAGACCGAGAATTTTCGATCTGTTGGGAGATAACTCTGTGGGGAGAATGTTTACTCGGCCGGTGAAATCAAGAGCTTTGGGTTGTATGCCAAACTACCGGGGAAGCATCCTAGTTGGGGATAAGCCAAGAAGTTAGCTGTTATCTGCTTGGTTTTTTTTCCAGACTTTTAAGATAGCCTGCTGGGGAAATTGGGGGAAGTTGAACAGTTCCCATTGGGGGTTGATAGTTGGAAATTTGACTTCACTGGGGAAGAAAGTTTAGAATATTCTGGCTCCGCTGGGGATATGTATTTCAGGTTCCACTGGGGATCGGGAGTTTGAACTCTGATGGGAACTTTGAAACTTAACTCAGCTGGGGAATCAAGTTTAGAATGCACTGGCTCCGCTGGGGATCTTGAAGCTTAACTCCGCTGGGGACTTGTACTCCAAGGTTTTAGCTTTGTTGAGGATCCGAATGATGTATTGTAGGGGATTTCTTCTGAAATAGCACAAGGACATCTTTCTACACCTTCAACCTATCAGTAATGATCCTTTCTCAAATTCGTTTTATTTGTAAGCAGTGATCATATTCAAATGCATATGCCTTTTTAACAAAACATTTGGACGTTTTTTCAAATAAAACATAAGTGTAAACAGAAAAGAAAGGCAAGCAAATTTCTGCACTTTGAAGTATTTTTGTATTAACTTTCGTAAGTATCTTTGTACAAAGGAGACAGACATCCTAGTAAGAGAATGTTGTCGTAAAAATTGAGAAAAAATTTATACAAAAGAAAGATGGATATGTGTAATAATTCCATGGGGTTCCCATTCTGCTATAGCCTTCACAACTCTGAATATCTTGTCCATTCGCTGCTTCGTCCGCCGATGACTGGATTGATCAGAAGCTTGGAGCTTGTTGGTGAAGAGCTTGTTCTTAAAGTGATCCGACGAGACATAGTCATACGCTTTAATTCCCTAACTTTTGCCTGGACCACCCTTTCGGGTTTTCGATCCACTAGGAAACCCTTTTTTGCCCAAGTCGCCCTTTCGGGTTTTCAACTTGCCGGGTGTACAGGTTTTTTTTTGTTTTATCCCTAATTTTTGCCTGAACCGCCCTTTCGGGTTTTCGATTCACCGGGATGCCCATTTTTGCCCAAGTCTCCCTTTCGGGTTTTCAACTTGTCGGGTTATTTTATGCGTAGTATCTTTTGACTATGTCTGCATTCGCAGGGTGCGACAAATCGTCGCCATCCATGGTGGTCAGAATCATTGCCCCACCAGAAAAGATGGTCTTGATAACAAATGGTCCTTCGTAAGTAGGAGTCCACTTTCCCCTGGGATCACTTTGCGGTAAGATGATCCCCTTGATTACAAGTTCTCCGACTTGATATACCTGACGCCTGACTTTCTTGTTGAAAGCCTTGATCATCCGTTTTTGATATGTTTGACCATGACAAATAGCAGTAAGTCACTTCTCGTCGATCAAGTTAAGTTGATCAAGCCGGGTATGAATCCAATCGTCTTCACTCAAACTGGCATCCTTCATAATCCTCAAGGAAGGAATCTGAACTTCCATAGGAAAAACAGCTTCCATGCCATATACCAGAGAAAAGGGGGTTGCCCCTGTTGAAGTACGTGCCGTGGTACGATATCCATGCAGGGCAAAGAGTAACATCTCATGCCAGTCTTTGTAGGTGACTGTCATCTTTTGAATGATCTTCTTGATATTTTTGTTCGTAGCTTCAACAACACCGTTCATATTCGCCCGATAGGGAGATGAATTGTGATGATAAATCTTAAACTGCTCGCATAGAGCGGTGATCATAGTGTTGTTCAAATTTGTACCGTTGTCTGATAATCCTGTCGGGGATACCATACCAGAATTTGAGGTTCTGCTTGATGAAGCGGGCAACCACATTCTTTGTAACAGAGGCATAGGAAGATGCTTCGACCCACTTGGTGAAGTAGTTAATAGCCACCAGGATGAAGCGATGCCCATTGGATGTCGTAGGCTTGATATCTTCAATCATGTCAATGCCCCACATTACGAATGGCCTAGGAGCTGTCAGAATGTTGAGAGGAACATGAGGAATATGTACTTTGTCGGCATAGACTTGGCATTTGTGGCAGGTACGGGAATGTTGATGACAATCAGCTTCCATGGTAGACCAGTAGTAGCCTGCCCTTAGAATCTTCTTAGCCATCGTATGTCCGCTCAAGTGGGTGCCAAATGTGCCACCATTTATTTCGGTCATGATCAACTCTAATTCAACCTTGTCCACACAACGAAGTAGAACACAGTCATGGCTGCGCTTATAAAGGATACCATTGCTCAGGAAGAACTTGGCAGCAAATCTCCTTAAGAACTTTTTATCATTGACTGAAGCTCCTTTAGGATATTCTCTAGTCTGGAGATACCTTTTGATTTCATGAAACCAGGGTTGTTCCACTACTTCTTCGGTGTTAATCTCATGACAATGTGCAGGTTCGTCCATCCGCTCGATGGTAATTTGGGGAGCCTCGTTATCCCATTTGAGTTTAAACATGGAAGACATTGTAGCCAGAGCATCTGCTAGTTGATTTTCTTCTCGTGGGAAGTGTTCGAAAGTAATCTGCTCGAACTGAGACAATAATGTCAGGACATGTTCTCTGTATGGGATAAGATTAGGATGTTTAGTGTCCCACTCTCCTTTGACTTGACTGATAACCAAAGCCGAGTCCCCAAACACGACCAAAGATTTGATTCCCAAGTCTATAGCAGCCTTGAGACTAAAGATGCAAGCTTCATATTCAGCCATGTTGTTGGCACAGCTGAAACAAAGTCGGGCAGTGAAGGGTGTATGGCAACCTTCCGGAGAAATGAGTACCACACTGATACCGTTGCCTAGTGCATTTGAAGCACCATCAAAGTATTGGGTCCATTGGGATCCTTGTTCAGGTCTGTCATACGGTCCGTTACCTTCAATGTGTCCAATGTCATGATGTCCTCGTCAGGGAAGTCGAATCTCATAGATTGGTAATCTTCGACGGCTTGATGAGCTAAATGGTCAGCTAGTACACTCCCTTTTATAGCTTTTTGGGTAGTATACTGGATATCATACTCAGTCATAATCATCTACCATCTAGCGATTCTTCCAGATAAAGCAGGCTTCTCGAAGATATACTTGATTGGATCCATTTTAGAAATCAGCAAAGTGGTATGAGTCAACATATACTGCCTTAGCCGGCGAGCAGCCCATACCAAAGCGCATCAAGTTTTCTCGAGCAGTGAGTAGCGAGTCTCACAGTCGGTAAACTTTTTGCTAAGGTAATAAATGGCATGCTCTTTTCGGCCAGACTCGTCATGTTGGCCCAGTACACACCCCATTGAGTTATCCAACACAATCAGATACATGATTAACGACCTTCCTTCGACGGGTGGCATCAAAATAGGAGGTTCTGTAATTGCAAGCTTCTCAAGTCATATTCAAAGGATGTGTTTTGATGAAGACAACTTGGACATCAACTTTCAAAGGATGTGCAAAAAGCTTATCAACATCAAATAAAAGTCTTGAAGATTATTGAAGAATTATTGAAGAAATCATCAAATGTCAAAATGGTATAAACAATTCTTTAAATCTTGAATATAGATGTTCACAATATGCATTCATCAACATATACATATTCCATAACTTTAACATCAAGAAAAACTTTGTTTGAAATATCTTTCAAAATGTATTTTTGAAAATAAACCTTTAGGAACCGGTTCCTCCCTAACAGGGAACTGGGTTCCAGCATTTCTCAAAAAACATGTCCCTGGATTTTGTACCAGGAACCGGATTGTACCAATAGGGGAACCGGTTCCTGCGTGAAAAATTTGAATTTCAACTTATAACGTTCACTAAGAACTGGGTTCTGTCAGTGTCGGAACCGGTTCCTAGCGAACCAGTGCAGCTTTTACTTTGTTTTTTGAACATTTTTCAAGTGGTATCTTTTCATGAATGCATTGCATCTTTTCATATGAATTGGCATGAATGAAGAGGTTCTTACAACTTTATAAAATGCAGATTTTTCAGTTTTTCAAAACAAGAACACAATAACATTTTCATATATGTTCAAACAATTCAATACTTCAATTTTCGAATTAACAAATATACTTCTTCATTAACAATTTTCTCATTCACTCTCATTTGAAATTATACTTTCATGTGTTCATAATTTTGTGAAACTTGCCATATACACTTTCATTATCATTACAAGTTTCATTCATACATTGTGAACATTTATATACATTGTTGAGAAATGTTTTTATCTTGAAGAAGAAGATCAATTGAAGATTGATAAAGCTCTCCATATACTTCAAAATTAATCATTGTATTACTTAAAGATTTTCCCTTACTATCCAGGATTGTTGGAAGTAAGTGTTGTGATTTAAAGAGGATTGTTCTTTATTAACATTAGTGTTTGTTTGGTCTTAAAGGTGTTAAGAACCTTTGATCACCCTATAGGTTAGATAGTAAGCATAGGCTGTACAATCATTCTAACTATAGTGAAATCTCTTTCGTGTTGGAAAGGGGACTGGAGTACTCTCGGATTGTGAGGGGAACCAGGATATATCACCGTGTTCTTTACTTTTCTGCATTTATCGCTTTCATCACCATAATCAGGAAAAGATAAAGATATAAACAAAACCTTCAAACACTTAACCAAAAATTACTACCAAGCATTCTCATAAAATCGAGTAAATTTTTATAAGACCTAATTCACCCCCCCCCCCTCTTAGGCACTCTGAGACTTACAGGTTCCAGTAAATACTCCTTGATCTTATCAAAAGCAACTTGACAATCATTGTTCCATTCAACTACCTGATCTTTCTTTAACAGTTTGAAGATTGGCTCACAGGTAGATGTTAGGTGAGAGATGAACCTTGCGATATAGTTTAAGCGTCCCAAGAATCCTCTAACCTCCTTTTCAGTGCGGGGGGCAGGCATTTCTTGTATAGCTTTTACTTTAGCTGGATCAACCTCAATGCCTTTGTTGCTGACAATAAATCCCAAAAGTTTACCAGACCTAACTCCAAAAGTGCACTTGCTTGGGTTCAGTCTGAGCTTAAACTCCTTCAACCTGATAAACAACTTTTGTAGATGACCAAGGTGTTCTTCCTCTGTCTGTGATCGAGCTATCATGTCGTCTACGTAAACTTCAATCTCATGATGTATCATATCATGAAACAAAGCTACCATGGCACGTTGATAGGTTGCCTCTGCATTCTTCAGTCCGAATGGCATCACTTTGTAGTAGAAGGTACCCCACTGCGTGACAAAAGTAGTTTTCTCCATGTCCCCGGGGGCCATTTTGATCTGGTTGTATCCCGAGAATCCATCCATGAAGGAAAAAACCTTGTGTTGAGCTGTGTTGTGAACCAAGATGTCGATGTGTGGCAGTGGAAATTCGTCTTTAGGGCTAGCCCTGTTTAAATCCCGATAGTCCATACACATTCTGACTTTGCCGTCCTTCTTAGGCATGGACACAATGTTAGCAACCCATTGTGGATAGGAAGTAACAGCCAGAAAGCCAGCGTTGAATTGCTTCATTACCTCAACTTTGATCTTTTTAGACATGTCGGGCCTCATTCGGCGGACTTTTTGCTTGATCGGTGGACAGTCTTCTCTTGTAGGGAGACGGTGAACCACGATATTTGCGTCTAGTCCCGACATGTCTTCATAAGACCAGGCGAAGATTTCAACATATTCGTTCAACAACTGCACTAAGCGCTCTTTGACACCTGGCTCCAGGTTGGCACCTATTTTTACCTCTTTCTTGTCTTCCTCTGTTCCCAAGTTGATGGTTTCTAGTAACTCTTCATGAGGCAGGATAGCCCTCTCTTCTTGTTGCAGAAGTCTGGCTAACTCTCCTGGCACTTCACAGTCTTCGTCAACTTCGTACTCAGCATGATTGACCAAATCTTCAGAGTTATCGAAGGCTAAAGCAGAATAGTCACCCATGAAATCCGGAGTGGATGGGTACCTGCAATTGTGAGTGTGGGTGTGTGTAAGGGATAACCATCCTTAAACAAAACAAAATGAAAAAGGAAAGAAAATGAACATAACAGTTTATAGATGAAGACGTCCAATGATTCATTAAAACATGTCACATGATAATGAAGAAAATCAAGCCTTTACAAATGGACCTATATGCCCCGGGCAAGGCATAAGGTAAAAATAGTGTACGAATTGTTTAGTTATTACAGACCAAAATAGGAAATTGTTCAAAGATAAAATTACTGGTTGATGAAGGTGATGGGAATAAAATCATTTGCTTCCCAGTTGCTTAAACCCCCTTCGACGGTTGGAAAGATCCAATCTTCAAAGTGGCCCTCTTCATCGTCATCCCCTACAGCATTGATTCCATGGTGGGTGATTTTGACGGGTGGTCCTCCAGTCTTGGAGTGACGCATGGCCTTCTGTCTTGCAGCAGTCAACCCTAATCCAAACTTGTCTGTCTTATGGGGAAAATCAGGCAGTTGCCCCCACACTGTGCTCTTTCCTTATTTAATTACCGCCTCTGCGTCCTTGAGAGATGCCATCCTAGATACATGCTTGGTAACGATAGGCACCTCAACCATTGTCTTTGCAACTACGACCTCCGGAGAAACTTCCTCAAAATTTTGGAAAGGCGTTTCGATGAACTCTCCATCCAACTCCACATAGCGGAAGGAGTTGAGGTGACTTATCATGTACTCTTCCTCGCCGTGCACCGTTATAATCTTACCCTTAACAGGATACTTCAGCATTTGGTGTAAAGAGGAGGTAACTGCCCCAACATAATGGATCCACGGTCTTCCTAACAAACACGAATATGAAGGACGAATGTCCATCACATAAAAGGTGGAGTTAAAAACTTCCGTGCCCACTTTGATAGGAATGTCAACCTTTCTGTGAACCATTCTTTTTGACCCATCAAAAGCCCTGTCAATGATGTTACTAGGTTTGAGGGTCAATCCTTCGCAATCCAAACGGTCTAACGCTTTCTTCGGCAGCACATTCAAAAAAGAACCGGTATCAACTAAGACATGGGAGAGGGTGGTTCCCCTGCATTCAAATGAGACATGTAATGCGTCGTTGTGTTTCCTTCCCTTGGGAGTCAGATCAGCATCAGAAAAACCAAGGCCATTATCAGCAGTAAGGCTGGCCACGCACTCCTGAAACTGGTCAGCCGAAGTTTCTTGGGGTACGTGTGCCGCCTTCAAAAATTTGATCAGGGCCTTAGCATGGGCCTCAGAGCAGAGTAGAAGAGCCAACATTGAAATTTTAGAAGGGGTCTACGCTAGCTGTTCCACGACGTCGTAGTCACTCTTTTTGATTATCTTCAGGATTTCCTCCATTTCTTTCTGGGTGGTTTCGGGGATAACCACAACATGAGCCTTCGTCCTGACAGGCGCTTCTAGTATCCCCTTACCCTTATCGGTAGTAGCATCAGAGGGTCTAACTTCAGGTACATCAATTTCTTCAATTATCGGGCCTTGCACAGATGGCTTAACAGGCACAGAAGCTTTCGAGGGTCCGAAGACTGCTCGTGGGGGAGCAATCTCCAGAGAAAAATCCGTCCACTGCGAGTTATCTTACTGGTTCCCGCAATGTTCCCTATATCAGGGGTTTCCTCTTTAGAATTCTCTTGGACTGATTTAATCTGTTTGATGCCATGATAGAAGATTTCTCCTACGTAGTTCCATGGTATCATTTTGTTAGATTGATACGGGACAGGCCCCGGCATGGTGATTTTCAATGGTACAAATTTAGGGTCGGGCGTAATCTTGACAGGCCTTTTGCAAGCCTTGGGAAGATTGTCGAATATGGTTATTATTGCGATATCGTTGGTTGAAGTAGCAAAAGTAGTAGGAGTAACAGGAGTGAAGGTATCAACAAGGGTCTTTTGGAAGAGTATCTCTTGGGTATCCATCAGGCGTTGGATGCCTGACTTCGACATTGGGCAATCAGCTCGTATGTTTAAACAAAAGTAACAGTCCTTTCCGCAACCTGGGAATATACCGGCTCTCATCAAATTCACTTTAATCACTGGTAAGGGAGTCAAAAGGTCAGCAACATTGGTAACATGAAGGTCTTCCATAACGGCATGAATATTATGACCGTGCTTGGGCATTGGGGCAGAAATCACATTTGGCTTTTCGGGAGCATCGAATTCTACTTCCTTGGCGTCAATCAGGTCTTGGATTTTGTTCTTAAGCGCCAAACAATTATTGGTATCATGCCCAACACTGTCAGAGTGGTAAGAACACTTGGCATTGGAGTGGTAATATGGCGAAGAAGTATTAGGGTTCTTTGGTGCTTCCTTCAAATTGGTAAGATTCATCTTTAACAAATGCGGTAGTACTTGAGCTGGCGTCATGTTGATTCGGGTGAACTGCTGTTGTGGCCTTTCTACCCGTTGTTGGTTAGGTCTTGGCTAATTGCTGCGAGGTTGATCATTTAAAGAGTTTTGAATCATCACAGCCCCTACAGTTGGTCGGTGCTTGGTTCTTCCTTGACTTTTCTGAGAATAAACATCATAGGCTTCCTTCTTAGCTGGGAAGGTTTTCTTAACAGCAGTGGACAGGGAGGTATCTTTCTGAATCTTACAACTTTTAATACCGGCCTCGACCCTTTCGCCGGTCAAAATTAGTTCAGTAAATCCCGCGGAGGAACTCCCAATTAAATGATTGAAGAAAGGGCCAGATAGGATCCCCAGAAACATGTCAACTAGCTCTCTATCTGACAATGGTGGCTGCACCCTTCCAGCTAGATCACGCCACTTATGGGCATACTCTTTAAACCCTTCATTAGAAGCCATACCCATACTCTGTAGTTGAGTACGAGTGGGCGCCAAATCAGTGTTGTATTGGTATTGACGGTAAAAAGCAGCAACTAAGTCTTCCTAGTTATGAACCTCAGATCTCTCAAGTTGATAGAACCAGTCCAATTGTGTGTCTGACAAACTGTCTTGGAAAAAGTGTACCCAGAGGTCTTTATCAGATGAGTGGGGTTGGATCTTTCTGACATAGGATCTCAGATGCATCTTTGGGCAGGACAGACCGTCATACTTAGCAAATGTTGGAACTTTGAACTTGGGAGGAATGACAATCCCAGCGACCAGCCCTAGTTCTTCAAAATCTAAACCAGGTACCCTTTGCAACTCCATGGCTGCCAATCGATCCTCCAGATTTTTATATTTATCATCCGCCGGGGGATATTGTTGTTCGGAGTAGTCTTCGTCTTCTTCCTCTTATTCCTCTTCAACTTCAGATTCAGAAGGTCCCGCAGCTCCTTTTCCTTTACCAGCCCCTTCATCAGACGGTGAGGGGAACTCGAGAACTTTTCTAGCATTGCTTTCAAACCTTCTTCCAAAAGTGGCTACTCCGGGTCTTTTCTTCCTTTTCTCTTTATTTTTCTCCAACAGTGCTTTAAGGTCCTCTTGACCCTTTGCTAAGGTCATGAGGAGTTGCTGGAATTGAGAATTCTGTGCTTGCAGATCCTTAACCGTCTGCTCCAAATCCATCTTACTGAAATAAACAGCAGAAAGATAAGGAAACCTGGTGTGAAGACCTGTTTATGCATATGATGAATGGTATGTTATTCATGTAATGCATTCAAGGATTCATAAAATTCAAATTTGTTGCAAACAAAAAGAACACACGTCATATTAAGAAGAAATTGTTAGTACATAAGTGCCCCATGGGAAAAATATTACAAAATTCTTAATGTAAAAAGACATTGCGCATCCTCTTTGGTAAGATGTAAGTGTTGAGAGTTTCCTTCTCTTGAAGTCGGCGGGTAAGCTCCAAAACCTTCTTCTCACTGGCATAGAAGCTGGCTTCAAAAGTATTCCGTTCTTCCTTGAGTTGGATCCAACTCTTTTGCAATTCTTCCCATGATGTTGGCATGTCCGGATGTAGGAGGGTGTATGGAACCTCTCCTTCCATAACAGGCTCTTTGATCAAGGGGAGAATGTGAGGGTATGGCATCATAAGATTCTGGGCGCGGGTTCGTACCCACTTGAGATAAGGCTCAAGGGGGATGGAATTCTTGTGCCTCAATGTCTTATTATCCACCTTGTTGGGCATCCTCCAAGCTCTGATGAACCTTTGTCGAAGTCCTTGCGCATCGTTGTCGAAGTCAAAAACTAGGTCAGGAATCAGCATGTCATGAGGGCCATCCCTCCGAGCATATCCAAACTGTCTTAGAGCTAAACAAGGGTTATAGGTAATGCCTCCCCTAATGCCAAGTAGTGGGACATTAGGGAATTCCCCACAACGATCAATGATGATGACATTTTCTCTGGACCGAGAACACCAATGTACATCAGAATGTGTGAGGGTCATCAATCGTTATGACCACCATAAACCCTGCTCATTCTTCAAAACTGATTGTGGAAGGTGAGAAATAAACCACCTTGCTAGGAGAGGAGTACAACACATGAGAACACCTCTTTTCCTCATTGTTCGTGTGTAAAATGAGTGTAGGATGTCCCCAAGCAATGTAGGTACCAGATTATGGGATATGAAAATCTTGACAGCATTCACATCTATAAGGTGATCAGGGTTTGGGAACAAGACCAACCCATAGATGAGGAGTGCCACAATCTCCTCAAAGGCTTGTAGATCTAGATAATTCCAGCAGTCTTGTGCCTTCTCAAACAGAAACTTTGCCAAGAAACCCTTGACACCACTTCTGGTTTCCCAATGTCCTTTGATGCCAGATGGTTGCAAGTGTAATGCTTGAGCAACATCTTCAGGCTTTGGTTCTTTTTCTGTACCGTTGTAGGGTAGTTGATGAAGAATAGTAATTCTCAGGAGTTGAGAAAATTCCTCCAAAGTAGGCACCAATTGGTAATCAGGGAATGTGAAACAGTGGTGTAGGGGGTCAAAGAACTGGAAGAGAACTTTCACCATGTCTTCTTTAATGTTGGAGTTGACCAAGTTGAGAAGTATACCATGTCTTTCACTGAAGAGAGAATTCTCTGGAATCCTGGAAGTAAGCTCCTTGAGTTGAGGAGGGATTCTCACAAGGTTGACTTGAATTGTTTTTCGGCGAAGAGATTCCATGACCTACAAAACAAGAACAAAGATGAAGATCCAAACCCTTGAAATGGTTAGTGGATGCACATGATGCTTTATGATGTTCATGATGTATGCACAAGCACATGTACAAGCAAGTCACACAAAACCCTAGTTTTAGGCTTGCATGAGGTTTCATAGGTAAGTACCCTCTTGAGTTTAGTTGGCTCAAACCTGTCCTATAAATAGTAACCGGGTTCTAAGGAGCTCAATATCACTGGATTGTTTTCTGTGTTCATTGTTTTGGTTTAGCCACTTAACTAGAGACCAAAATATTCCAAGAAAACAACCCTCAATGAGTGTAGTATCGAGTATCTACTAACTTCAGACTGCACCAAAGCTGGTCATCTCACTACCCCTAATAAAAGGCCAAGATGGTCAAGTATGGTTCTAAGAGTTCATTAGTGCTTCATGACATCACTCAACGGCCCCGTATTCTCTTTGATTGACTCAAAGGCTACCGGTACTCACAAATATGTCGCACTAATATAGTTATTGCTTCAACCATGTCGGTATACCCCGCACAGTTTCCACAACGTATTGCTACTTACCTATGAATGTTTCCCAAATCCGGGTGGAGCATTTCAAGCCCAAACAAGAGAACCAAATGTAAAGCAATCAAAGCAAACAATATAATCATGCAAAGGGTGATCTAAGCCCTAAGGTTACTCCACTTTTAAAGCGATCCCCAGCAGAGTCGCCAGTTTTGTGATACGGTGGGAGAACTGACTTGGGATTTTGCGTTTGTGTTTGCAAATGTTTCGGTTTAGCAAGAGTCTCCACCAACTTTTTATTTTATCCTAAGGAAAGGTCAAAAAGCACAAGAAAGACCTTTGAGATGTTTTCTTGGGTTCGGGGAGTAGGTTATAGAAAGGAAAGGTATTAGCACCCTTTCTATCCATGGTTATCCATGGGCTCTTAGTTACTTGTTTAGATCACTTGCTTTGCTTTTAAATTGTTTGAAATGGTGCTTTGTGTATGGTTTTGAAAGATGTTTTGAAAAGAGGCCATCATTGTATCAACCTTTGTAATGATTCTTGTTTGAATGTATACAAAGGTGTTTTTGTCTTTTGAAAAGTTTTCAATGTTTGAAAGTAGGGTTTTGAAATTATGTTGTGAAGTGTGTTTTGAAGATAGCAAGGATGTTTTTTGCAAGTTTTGATCAAGTAACTAAGAGTTGTCTACCCTATTTTACTCAAATATATTTCTTATGTTTTTTAACCCTTTTAACAGTGTTGTTTCACCATTGTATTTGGTGAACAACCTTGTGTTAGGATGTTAAATGGGACAGGCGCGGGTCATCGTATAGACCATGATAGCAATTGTGTCAAGTATCTTTGGCAATTTTCTTAAGGGACTTGATCATTTTGTTTAGGCAACTCAGATAGCGTCATCGAGGGACTATGATCTTTTGTTTTGTTTTTGTTTTGCCAAAGTACTTGACATGCATACCATGACCCATTTTTGAAGGCAACAAGTGGATTGAAACCCTAGGGGTGCAAGTGTGCATTGTGCTTGTTTTTTTTCCATGCATTTTTGTCTTTGATTATGTCAAACTATTTGTTGGTTTTGATTTCACATACAAACCCTAATTCTCTAATCATGGCATAATTGAAAGCTTAAAGGTGCGAGAATTTAAACTCTAAGCTATTACAACATGATATAGGGAGGGGGTACAAATTTGAATAGGGGAGTATTTTGCAAGAAATTAAACCCTAAATTATTACAACCAAATTGAATTTGCAAGGCATAATATTTAAATGTACAATATTTAAATAAAATACAATAAATAAATATTAGATAAAATGTATTATGCAAAAAAAAGGTTTTTTAGGTATGTAAAGTATTTTTAATGGAAAGAAATGTAAAGAAATAAATAAAAAGTTAATTTTAATTATTTTTAGGGTAAACCCTAATTCCTTAAAGAAATGGTATTATTTAATATTTATATAATAAAATGTATCAATATGTACAAAAATAAAAGTATATTAAAAAAATATTTTTTTAGTATAAAATATCAATAAAAATAAAATGTATTATTTTTGTGTTTTTTATTCTATGCTTTTAATAAAATAAAGTATATATGTGTGTGTGTGTATATATATATATATATATATATATATATATATATATATATATATATATATATATATATATATATATATATATATATATATATATATATATATATATATATATATATATATATATATATATATATATATATATATATATATATATATATATATATATATATATATATATATATATATATATATATATATATATATATATATATATATATATATATATATATATATATATATATATATATATATATATATATATATATATATATATATATATATATATATATATATATATATATATATATATATATATATATATATATATATATATATATATATATATTAAATATATTAAGTGTGTAAAAAATAAAATAAAATAAATTATTTACAAAAATGTATATATTTCAAGAAAATATTTTCAAATGTGAATAAAAATAATAAATGAAAATAAAAGTATTTTTTTACATTATTTTTAAGTCTTAACAAAATAATATAAAGTATTTAATCATTTTTATGTTAGAAATAACTAAAATAAATACCAAATAAATGTAAAAATTTATGAAAATATTTTTTAGGCATTTTTTATATTTAATAATAAAATAATAAAGTCAGAAATGAAATAAAAATGCAAAAATAATAAATATACAAAGAAATGGGCCAGGGGGGTGTGAAACTGAAAAAAGGGGTGTCAAAAGTAGGAAATAGCCAGGCCCAGCCCAGCTACTTCATCTTCTTCCTCTGTTCAAACAAAAACACGCGCCTTCTGTCTACAAACTGCCAACTCCTGGAAACGTGATCCTTTGACAAAACTCAAAACATGAAACTTGTAGAGCATCAAACAACGATTTCAACCATATAAAAAACTTAAGCTAACTCTCAAAGACCAGAGAGAATTTCTCTGACCCTAATTTCTAACCTAGTTTTTTCAGAAAATTCATGGATGAAATTCTCCTAGCATGATTAATATAAATGAAAACTAAGCACATGTATGGTTTCAGGGCAATGAATACAACATCTTTCATTCACAAACCTAAGTCTAAATGTTCCTAAATAGAGAGATAGAAGTTCATGAAATACATGTTTCAGTTGAGTTCGAGCTGGACAATGCAGCAACTTTCAATGGGGTCTGAGGTTCTTTTGAGCTTGCTTGATGTCCCCTGAACCTTTCCCAATGCTTGGTTTGTTTTGAAGTGGCCTGAATCGTGCTACAGAACTCAACCTGCAAAGCTTCCAAACAAAAATGGTGATGTGGTATAATGGAGTTACAACAACTTGTGAATGGTCTAGACAACTTAGGTATATTGTTTGGGATGTGTTTGAAGTGATTTTGGACAAAACGCACGAGGGGATTTGATTGTGGCTTTTGATTTGCAGAACTGGCCCTGTTTTGCAAGAAAATGTGGTTTTTGAGTATGAGGAGGTTTGAGAGGTCAAGGGCTCGTGCTTCTGGCTTGCAAGGATGTGAGAAACTTGTTTCAAAACTTTGCTTGAGTTTAATATATTAGATGTGTGAGTTATGGACCTTTAGCCATTTGACTTGTTTTGAAAGCAAAGTTTGAAGTGAAATGAGATAGGCCTGTACAGGCTATCTCCAAGCATGCACCAACTTCTTGTACCTTTTCCTAAGTTTGTGGAACTTGTTTGCTGCAAAGGAAGAAGTTCAAAGCTCAAGAAAAACAACTTTGCAAAAGTTATGCTTTATGAAAATGGAAGTGTGATCTTTATGCCCAAAATGGAATTATTCAATGTATAATGCTCCCTTGATCAGGACAATGCCTCTAACCAATGTATTTGCATTCAATTTTTGAGTGTTTAAGGGTTTAGAGTCCTGTAATTATGTACTAAGCTAGTTTGGTTAGATTTGCAACTTGGTATGAACATGTATTGGCCATGGTTACAAAGTGAGTTTTTGCCAACTTCAAGAATTCGATTCTCCATAACCACAAAGGTGTTTGAGGAGTTATTGGACAATTTGAAAAGCTTGCAACATGTACTATAATCCATCTTTGAAATTAAACTTAAGACTCCAAGTGGAACTATGTGAAAAATGGCCAAGAAGATGGGTCAAAATCCTGCCTAAACTAGGGCAAAATTTCTCTAAGTTAAAAGTTTTAGGTACCCTTGTTCCAAAAATCATAACTTGAGATCCAAGCTCTTTTGAGAAAACTTTGTGAATCAGAGTTGTAGACTTTGTGATGAACTACAACTTTCATGTTGTAAGTTTTGTTTGAATCCATTTGCATCTTGGTGAAAAAATGGGACAAAGTTAGGAAAAAATAAGAAAATTTTATAACTTAGAAAATTTCTAAGTTATGAAAATTTTCATTTTAAACCCTAATTTGCAATTTTGGGTTTCTTGATGAAAAAGTTTCATAATTTGACATGTCTTGATGAAAATAGTCCCTTGGCACTTGATTTTGACCAAAAAGTCAAAGTTTGACTTTTCAGTATACAGTTAAATTTTGATCAGTTGACTGAAAAATTCATCTTTCAATCCTATGCATTTGAGATCTTTGAACTTGTTGAATGAGTCAAGATGATGTCATTGAGTCCTTGATTCCATGGTTGAGCTTGATTTTCCATTGGTTAGGTCAAACAGTCAAAAATTTGCCTTTGTACAGTCAAAACCCTAAAAATGACCATTTTGCCCTTTTGGTGATCTGATCAAATTTCTTGTGGAATTGTGATCCAAACTTAATCAAATGGTTCATATGAGTTCATAATGTTGATGTGGGTCAAAATTCATGAGATTTGACTGTCAATTGGCCACAGTTGACTTTTTCCTCAATACAACTGATTTCTAGGTCAACTGTCCAATTGACTGGGCAAAAATTTGATTCAAGGCTTAAAACTTGGTATGGACAAACTTGTGAGTCCAACATGAAGTATGAAAGTCACTTTGGGAATTGTAGTTCAAAACACCCCTGTGCAAACTCAAACCCTAATTTAGGTCAACAGTGCAAGGAGGTGTCTTGAGCAGAGCAAACCCTAGCTTGATCTTGAGTTCCAAGAGTCTTGTGATGAGAAATGTTGATGAAATGAGAGGGCAAATTTTGGGGTACAACAATATCATACAAAATACATACCTTTAACACTATCCATAACCAACTTCTGTCGTAACTCACCAAAACCTCCATATTGTATCATCAACCTTCATTGCAGCAGCACTAAGCTTCGCAGCAGTCCTGAAAATGCAATAGCACCAAAACAATTCTTCATCAATCTATAATTTAACAGAAGCAACAACTTCATTCACTCATTATTTTTTTTAGAATCAGAATTTGAATTTCTAGCAGAGGAGGAAGTCATTAAAGAATATCTTATTACCTGGATTCACCTCTGGTTTTCCTTCTAGCTTCATTATCATCTTCAATTTCAACAAAAAAGTCGGGGAAATTCTCCTCTCCGTCGAATTTCTCCCAGAAGAACATCTGTATCAAAACTTACTAAGCCTTCAACCAACACAAATCAAACTACATATACACACATATCGCACCAACAACAACTCGCAATAGCAAATCCAGAAACGTAAGGAAGAAGTATAAGGAGAAGGTGGAAAGAGAGGTAAAGGACTGGAATCATACATTGTTTGTTTTTTTTTCGTTTTCTATAATTCATGTACTTTGTAATCTGTAACTTTGTAAGCCTGTGAATCATAGTAAATCCAGGGCTTTAGGGTTACTGCAGAATGAAGGTTATTTGTTTTTGCTTGATGATTTTTCTTAGCGTGTGTTTGATAAAGCATAGAGGGACCGAGAGAGAAGACAATTAAAGTTTCTTTCGATTTTTTCGTTGTTGTTTTGAAAATGAGAACTAAGTGTAAGAAACTTTAATTCTCTCTCTTGCGCATAGAGAAATAAGTTTGATTTTCAATCATGTTTTTAATCCCTTTTAATTTCTAATTCCAACTTTCAATATTATTAATTAATAGTGGCATAAATTAATTGACTGTTGAGAGAAACAAGGAAGGCAAGCGACTGGCATTATGAGTCTAGGGTTTCTATCAAGTTTCTCATGACAAGATTGGATCCGATTGGGCCTCACATCTGGACCCGGTCCATTCACAAGATGACAACACCAATCTAACTCTTATACACCCCCAACACTCTTGTTCTTTAGTTAAGGCTTAAACAATTAGTTTTTAAATCAGGCCCACAAACTCTTTATTTTTTTATCATTTTTAAAAAAATTCACACCCCCATTCTGTTTTTTTTATATATTAGAAAAAACATAAAAAATATTTCTTTTTATAATCATTTAAAAAAATACCAAAAATAGTATTTAGAATTTTAATTCTTGAATTTTCGTTCATAGCTTTTATTTGATTTAATTTTCTTACTTGATAAAATCATTAAACAACTCCCTTTTCTTTTTCGTGTAATTTACTATTTTCGCATTTTTTATGATTATTGTAACTGTTTACAGTTTGTAATAGTTTAATTAGGCTTTTGCTTTTCCCTCCGTTTTTATTATTTGTATCACCATTCCCGAAGCCCTGTAATAGTTTAAATTTACTTTCCGCACCTTTAATTTCTGCATTTACTGCTTTTACTTATCATTATAGAGTAATTAGGCGTGTGTGATAAGATCTAAAATCAAACGATAGATAACCCTAACCTCAAGATAAAATAACTTAATTGAAACACTATTCACACGCGCACCTCTAGGATAATCTCACTTATTGCCTCGAAAATAAAAACAGTCATGTCCCTCAAACCTGGGACGCTTTAGCAAAGACCCTCGGTTAAAAGATCGTAGTCCCTCGATGACCCTTCAATGCTGCCTTCGGTAAACGATCTTAGTCCCTTACGAAAATTTCTAAAACGTCCTACAAGTTTCCTTTATGACTGTACGATGACCTGCGCCTGTCCCCCACATCCAATGATAGGGCTTCCTACTAACTAATGGTAGGGTAGCACTATCTAAAGGAGGAGGAAAATAATACATACTTTTTGAGTAGGTAGATCGCTCGTAATCACTTGCTCACAAACTAAAACAAATTTCATACCTCATGCCTTCAAAACAACCACTTTCAAAAAGCTTTATAAATACTCTTGAGGACTGATACAAGGGTTATTATAAAGCAAACTGCCTTACATTGGCATTTCGAAAACATTTTCACACAACGACACTGTTTCAACAAATATTTTCAAAATAGACATTTTGTATGCATTCTCAATGATACGAGAATCATTACAAAAGTGTCGTACTTAGGCATTTTCAAAATATTTTCAAACATACACAAACACAAAGCATTTTAAAAAGTGAGCTAGCGATTAAGAGCCCTTAGATAACTACAGATGAAAAGGGTGCTAACACCTTCCCTTTTCATAACCTACCCCCTTACTCAAAAAAAATTCTCAAAGGTCTTTCCTGTTCTTTTCACCCTTTCCTGAATAAAAGAAAAGTCGGTGGGGACTCTTGCTATCCGTAACATTTGCGATAAAACACAAAACCAAAAGTCAGTTCTCCCACCGCATCATAGAACTGGAGACTCTGCTAGGGACTATAAAAGTGGGGTTACCTTAAGAGCTAGATCACTTTTATTGCTTTACTTGTTTGCCTTGTATGCTTTATATTTCAGGATATGCTTGGGTTTATTTATTGTATAGATCCTATACCCGAATCTAGGGGCATTTTAGGTAAGTAGAAATAGATTGTGAAAACTGTATGGCGTATACTGATACGGTTGAAGAAATGGCTACGTTAGTGCGACACATTGGTTGGTGTCAGTGTCTCGTGAGTTAGTCAAGGAGAATGATGTGTTGTCGTGTGGTGTCATAAAGCCTTAACTGACCGTAGAACCATAGTTGACACAACTTAGCCATTAGAAAGTACTGAGATGACCGGCTTTGGTGCAGACTAAAGCTGGTTGATACTCGATACTACACTCATTGAGATTGGACTCTCGGGATATTTCGATCGCAAATCAAATGCTTATGCTGAAATAATGCATGAGAGAAAGATTAGTGATATTGAGACTCCTAGAACCCGATTACTTCTTTTAGGACAGGTTGAGCCAACTAAAACTTCAAGAGGGTACTTACCTACAAATTCCATGCAATCCTGAACCTAAGGCCTTGTGTGCTTTGTTTGTGTTTGATTAAACTGTTCGAACATGACATCATCGCATCGTTACACATATCATTTTCACTGACCATTTCAAGGATCACAAGGGCCTGTGATGCAGAGTTATGATGAATCAGGCGTCTATCAAGGGGCGAGATGATTTATTTTCCTCTAACAATATGCCGTCAAGAATTAAAGCACGATATCTTGAGTCAAAGGCTAGGACCCACTCAACATGGTGAGATTTATTCTCGTAGAAGGACATTCAATGATACACAATTTTTCAATCAAAGCTGCAATCAGATTCAGTCTCTAACATTTTCTTGTGTTTACCCTGCGAGATCCTTGAAAACATCGCATTTACATATCATACATTATCACATAACAGGTTTTCTCATATACTTGCTGTTTATTTCAGTATAAGATGGCCCTCAAACAAACCGTTAAGGAACTCCAAGCTCAGCATGCACAATTTCAAGAGACTCTCCTGAACCTAGCCAAGGGGAAACAAGATATAATGGCGCTTCTCGCCAATAAGAAGAAGACTAGAAAGCCGACTGTCATCCTCAACATGGGGAGAAGATTCAAAGGTCCTGCTCAACCGGTTCAAGTGGATAATGTTTCCTCCGAGGAAGACATCAACCAAGAAGAGGATGGTAGAAGTGTCAGGGGTGAAGGTAGAAATAATCAGGGTTTTGAGAATATTCCTTAAGATGAAGACTACTCTGATGAACAGTACCCTCCTGTAGATAAGAAGTACAAGCAATTGGAAGACCGTCTCAAAGCTATGGAAGCCCAGAAAGTGCCTGGATTATATTTTGGAGAACTAGGTCTGATCTCGGGGGTGGTCATCCCTCACAAATTCAAGGTCTCCATATTTTCTAAATATGATGGGGTCTCTTGTCCCAAACTTCATATGAGGTTGCATGTTCAAAAAATCCAACCTCATACTGCTGGCAAGAAATTATGGGTCCATTTCTTTTAAGATATTTTGTCAGACACTCAACTTGAATGGTTCTATCAGCTGGAAGGAACGAACATCCATACATGGGAAGACTTGGCTGCTTCTTTTTACAAGCAGTGTCAGTATAATGCTAACCTCGCATCGACTCGTGTACAACTGCAAAACATGTCCTTGGGCTGGAATGAAGGGTTCAAGGAGTATGCACAAAAATGGAGGGATTTAGCTGGAAGAGTGTAACCTCCCTTGTCTGACTGGGAATTGGTTGATATGTTTATGAGAACTTTAACATGCCCATTCTTTAATCTTCTAATAGGAAGCTCTTCATCTGGATTTACTGGGCTAATTCTAACTGGGGAACAAGTTGAAAGTGGTATCAAGAGCGGAAAGATCCCAATGGTTGCGTCTTCTAGTGCTGTGAAGAAGACATTCAATAATAAGAAAAATACCAATGTTGTTTATGGCCAGAAGGGCCATGGTAAAAGTGACTGCAATCAGTCTGTGGGAGCGGTGTTGATTTCTAATTCGGCATCTGTTCAACAATAACAACAACAGGGAAATCAACATAGGTCAGGCGCCTCGAGAAGGCAGCTCACCAGGATTAGTATGCCATTGTCTAAAGCATTACAAAATCAGTTAAAAGCAAAATTGATAACACTACGGGATCCTCCTTCTAATCCCAACACATCCTCTCCTAAGTATAATCCAAACGTAAAATGTGCCTATCATTCTAACAGTCTTGGACACGACACCAATAATTGATGGGCCCTGAAAAACAAAATTCAGGACATGATTGATAACAAGGAAATTGAGTTCGATATTGCACCTATGCTGAAGCATGACAAAGGCATAAGTGCTATTGAAGATGTTCTGTATGTTACCACTGTAGGTGATGTGGTTACTCCCCTCTCAACAATAAAAAAGAATATGTTACCGGCCGGTTTATTTCTAGGCTATGTTAAAGAATGTTATTGTTATGTAGTCCAAACCAATGGTTGTGGGTTACTGAAGGAAGCGTGCAGCGCCTGATGGATGAACATGTAATTTTGACTGAGAAAGTTCCGCATGCTGAGAATTTGTGCCTAGATTTGTCTGTCATATTTGGTACTCCTTTCAGAATCACTTCCAAAGGTCCTGTGAGGATTACCACCAATCTAAAAGCTGCTCCCCTGATGATTACAACACCCGGGCCCACCCCATATTCCTCAAAAAAGGCTATCCCATGGAACTATGGATCCTACGTCTACTACCATGGCGTCAAAAAAGAATTATCTGATGAAGATGCTGATCCTAATGTTGACAATATTGCAGAGAGTAGCAAAGTTACTAGAAGCGGAATTTTCTCCCCAGAAATCTCTTTGAAAAATGTTGATACACCTGTTCAAGTCACAGTTACCAAGTCAACTGCCAAGGCTCGAGGTAAAGAGCCAATGATAGAGCCTGCCCAGACGGAGGTACCAAAAGAAACCATGGTCAAGGACACCTCTAGACAAGAGGTAGATGAGGTTTTAAAAATCATCTGCAAGAGCGACTATAAAATTGTTGAACAGTTGGGGAAGACCCCTTCCAAAATCTCCATGTTATCTTTACTGTTGTGTTTTGAAGCCCATACACAGGCTTTAGTAAAATTCTTGAAGGCTGCTCATGTATTGCAAGGTATTCTGGATGATCAATTTGGAAGTTATGTGGCTATTTTAACAACTGATAATGGATTAGGCTTCTCCGATGCTAACCTGACTCCGGAGGGGAGAAATCATAATAGGGCCCTGTATGTCTCCATTGAATGTAGGGGCACTATATTGACTCATGTGTTGATTGATATTGGCTCTTCGCTGAATGTTCTTCCAAAAGGCGCTCTTGAAAGACTGGATTGTGAAGGGGTCATGCTGAAACCCAATGACATCATAGTTCGAGCCTTCGACGGGTCCAAAAGAATGGTACATGGAGAAGTGGATCTTCCTATCAAAGTGGATTCACGGATCTTTGAATCCACCTTCTATGTAATGGACATCCAACCAGCTTATTCTTGTCTATTAGGACGCCCCTAGATCCATGGGGCAGGTGCTATTACCTCTATTTTGCACCAGAAATTAAAGTATCATGTAAAAGGAAAGGTTGTTACTGTCTGCGGAGAAGAGGAGTACATGGTCATCCATTTGAATTCATTCCGATACATGGAGATAGATGGGGAATTCATCGAGACTCCCTGTCAGACCTTTGAAGTGATTTCCCCTACTGTTGTTAAAGATTTTTCTGTCATTCCGAAGACCACCAGGATTCCGCACAAGATGGCTTTCTTGAAAGATGCCAAGGCTACTATAGAAGAAGGTGGTTGTACTATCTGGGGTCATCTCTCTAATATCCCTTATAAATATGACAAGTTTGGTTTTGGATTTACCGTAGAGGGTTAAAGGGTTGTACGTCACGCTCGGGCTGGAAGAGCTCCTTTCCATATCAGCAAAAACAGAGTCAACGCTATAGAAGACATTGACAGTGACTGTGACTTCGACAGCTGGATCTTTCCTACCATTGGCAACGGGCTCAGCAATTGGAAGGAAGAAGACATTATTTATATCTCCTTTAGTCAGGAGTAATAAATATCTCTGTTTTATTTCTTTAAGAAGTTTGGTTATGTAATTTCTTTTAAAACAATGAGTTTAAACCTTTTGTCTTGCCCGGGGCACAACGGTTCATTTGTTAAGGGTTGTCATTCCATATGTCATATTTTCATTTAATAGAAACATTGGACGTTTTGCATTCAAATTGTGCGCTCTCTGTATTTCTTTTACTTTATTGCACTTTCGAATAGCTATGTGTTCTTAGACACACCCATACACTACATTGCAGATCCACATCCACTCTAGATCTCATTGATAACGATTATGCTATTGTCGCGTATGAATTTGAAATCCGATCTACCAAGCCGGGGACGGAGGTGAGGAAGATTGTGAAATACATGGAGAACTTGCCAGAATCTTAATACAAGAATAAAAGGCTATCAAACCGCACAAAAATCCGATCGAAGTGGTAAACTTGGATACTGAGACAAACAAAAGAGAGGTCAAGATTAGTGCCAACCTAGAAGGCAGTGTCAAGAACAGATTAATTCAGATGTTACATGACTATGTTGAGATATTTTCTTGGCCGTACGAAGACATGCCAGGGCTCGACACTGATATTATGGTTCATCGTTTACCAATGAAAGAGGGTTGTTCTCCGATTAAACAGAAATTTCGTCACATGCGTCCCGAGATGTCAGAGAAGATCTAGGCTGAGGTTATGAAGGAATTCAACACAGTTTTCTTAGCAGTGACGTCCTATCCTCAATGGGTTGCTAATGTTGTTCCGATACCAAAGAAAGATAACAAGGTGCATATGTGTGTAGACTATAGGGATATGAATAGGGCAAGCCCCAAAGATGACTTCCCACTTCCACATATTGATGTTTTGGTCGACAGTACCACTCAACACAAGGTATTCTCTTTCATGGATGGTTTCTCAGGTTATAATCAGATCAAGATGGCGCTTGAAGACATGGAGAAAACTACTTTTGTCACACAGTGGGGCACTTTCTGCTATAAGGTTATGTCTTCTGGTTTGAAGAATGACGGCGCAACTTATCAGCGTGCCATGGTAGCCTTATTTCATGACATGATTCACCACAAGATAGAGGTCTACATCGATGACATGATAGAAAGGTTACAGACTGAAGAAGAGCATCTTGATCATCTACATAAATTGTTTGAAAGACTGAGGAAGCATAAGCTAAGGCTAAACCCGAACAAGTATACCTTCGGGGTGAGATCTGGTAAACTCTTGGGTTTCATCATCAGCGGTAAAGGTATTAAAGTTGATCCTGCAAAGGTTAAAGCTATCCAATAAATTCCGGCTCCCCGTACCAAGAAGGAAGTCAGAAGTTTCTTAGGACGACTGAATTACATTGCCCGATTCATTTCCCATTTGACTGCTAATTGTGAGCCAATCTTCAAGCTGTTGAAGAAAGATCAAGTAGTAAAGTGGAACGACGACTGTCAAATAGCCTTTGATAATATTAAGGAGAACCTACAAGAACCTCCGATTTTGATGCCACCAGTTGAAGGAAGACCTATAATCATGTATGTGATACGGTGGCAAAAACGACTGTTATATACTAGTTTTGTGTTTTTTGTTCGCAAATGTGCGGTAAGCAAGAGTCGCCACTGTCTTTTCTTTTATCTAACAAAGGAAAGGGTGAAAAGAACAGAAAAGACCTTTTCGAGAGTTTTCTGAGTAAGGGGGGTAGATTATGGAAAGGGAAGGTGTTAGCACCCTTTCCATCCGTGGTTTTCCACAGGCTCTTAGAGGTTTGCTCATTTTTCAAGATACTTTTGTGCTTTGTGTTTTAAAATGTTTTGAAAACGCCTTAGTACAACAAATTTTGTAATGTTTCTAGGAATAGTAGAGAACATATACAAACTGTTTGAAAATGTCTTTAGAAAAAGTAGTTTTTGTGTGTAAGTGCAAAAAGTAGTTTGAGCAAACTTCTAACAGCTATCTACTTTGTTACTCGAAAAAGGTCGTTCTTTTCCTCTTTTCCTTTAGACAATGTTATCCTACTATTAGTGAGTAGGTATCCTTGTCGTTGGATGTAGAGGGACAATCGAAGGGACATTTTACAGTCATAAATACAACATATGGAGACGCTTTAGCAATTTCGTTTAAGGGACAAGATCATTTACCGAAAGGCAACATTGTAGGGTCATCGAGGGACTATGATATTTTTGGTTTTTGCGGGTCTTTGCTAAAGCGTCCCCATTCTCGAGGGATGTGACTGTTTTTCTGAAAGGCAACCGAAGCAGGGATACCCTAGAGGTGCATATGTGTGTATGGGTTGAGATTCAATTATTTTTGTTTTTTATTAAGTTAGATAATATTTTAATTTACAGTCTTTCCATGCAATCCTAATTACTAACAGTAATATTGTACAGGAAATGTAAAGTACGGGAAAAAAAAGCAGAAGCATAAACCCTAAACTATTACGGCGCTTTGGGACAGTTACATAAAAAAATGCAAGAGACTAAGAGTGCAGAATTTTAAATCTAAAGTTATTACAACTGTGAGCAGTTACAATAAAATAAAATGCGCGCGAATTTGAAAATAACGTCTAAAACTCCTAGGAATAAAATCTTTTTGTTGTTTTATTTTATTTTGGGAAAATGTTAAGATAATTAAATGATTAATTAATAAAATAAATTTAATAGAAAAAACTATCCTAATGTTTTTGCGGTTTTTGGATTGATTTTATGTTGATTAAAAAAAATAGTTAAAACAAAACAGGCAGTAAATCGAAGAAGGAGTAATTCTGGGGGGGCTGGATTGAGAGAGACTTGTGCTGTCTTTCGATCCAACGAAGAGGCTTGATCAAATATGCATGTGGGGGTGCAATTTGGAGTGTTCGATCTGGATATATCAATCCTTCGATCTGGGAACCCTGGATTCAGTTCGAAGTTGAGCTACTTCGAAGCTCTGAACAAGATTCTGAGAAGATGTTCCCTGCAAAACGAAACAAACGTTAGAGACCCAGGGGGGACTTTACCCCCCCTTGATTCGAATCTCCTCCCAATTAGACTCCTTCCTTAATTCGAATATGTTGAGTCTGGGCCTGGGTTTGTTTTATCCGAGGATTCGAAGGAGAACTAAGATCGTGCCCCAACAATGGCACGATCTCACCTCTGCGCCTTAGCTTACATACAATATAATCAGTAATAATAATGTGTACTTAAATGTCATGAAGGTGCAATTTTTTGTTTTGCAAACCGCAACCAATCGAAAATGTATGATCCGTGGCTCTGGATGTGGAGATGTTTGCTTAGGAGCTAGGATGGACTTCTGGATGAGGCAACATGCAAAAGGTGTTTTGACTGGGAGGCTTTTGGGATTTTTGAGCAGTGCATGTGTGTGGTCTCTTCGTGTGCAGTATGCATGCGTGTTCTCTTTTTCGTTTGCCCTTTTCATTCTCCCATGGTAATGTGTCATTGGCCTCTTATTTATAGGAGGGTGTTGGCGCCTGGTAAAGGTAAGAGACAACCACTTAAGCAGGCCCTTAAAGCCATGAGACAAGAATCAGACAAATTAAAAGCATTCCTTTTTTGAAACATTCACGCCTCTTTGGAAATCTTGGATAAACTTGGACACTTGATTCTTTCGAACACCCTCCAGCATTTCTTTTTGATTGGCCTATGAGCTGCCTCCTACGAATGGACTTCTCATACATGCTTCGAGTGATTCATTGTTGCCTCCTTCGAATGGCCTTTCTATACACCCTTCGAATGAGTCATTGTTGCCTCCTTCGAATGGCCTATGAGTTGCCTCCTTCGAATGGACTTCTTATACACCCTTCAAATGAGTCATTGTTGCCTCCTTCAAATGGCCTATAAGTAGCCTCCTTCAAATGGCCTTTCTATACACCTTTCGAATGAGTCATTGTTGCCTCCTTCGAATGGCCTATGAGTTGCCTCCTTCGAATGGACTTCTCATACACCCTTCGAATGAGTCATTGTTTCCTCCTTCGAATGGCCTATGAGTTGCCTCCTTCGAATGGACTTCTCATACACCCTTCGATTGAGTCTTGTTACTTCCTTCGAATGAAGAATCTTTTGGAATGCCAACTGAAGGGCGCTATATAGATGCCAATCGAAATGCATTTGGGAGATGCCAATCGAAAGGAATTGTTACCATGCCAATCAAAAGGTACCATGTAGATGTCAATCAAAAGGCCTTGTTAACAGGCCAATCGAAAGGTACTTGTTAAAAAATTTGATTGAAAGGTCTTGTTAATAGGCCAATCAAATGATCTTATTGACTGCTCGAAAACTTTGTTCTGCTCTCTTCGATTTCCTTCAGTTGAGACCAATCGAAGTGACGTTAAAATGCTAGTCGAAGAGGCCTTTGTTTAGATGCCAATCAAATGTCATTGTTTTGCCATGCATTCGAAGTACACCCCATCGAAGGACACTTTGACCAACTTCAAAATCTATTATCTTTCTTCAAGCAAGTGTTTGTAGCCACCCATGTAAGAGAAGATCTTGTAAAAAATAAGAGGGGAAATTTTGGGGTACAACAACTGCCCCTGTTCAATCTTTTTATACCTGAAGATGTAGATTGGCATGTCTTCCTTTCGTGATCTGAAGGTAGAAGATGATTGAACACTAGAGTGCCCCAAAATTTACACTCATCTGAAGTGATACTGTTGGTGAATAATATCGGGAATGGGCTTATAGATGCCATTTGGAAAAAAATGACAGAATACCATTAGAGATGGGCTTAAACATGCCACCCACAGAACATGACAGAGAGTCATCAGAGACGGGCTTAAAGATGCCATCCAGAAGAATGTTGATTTCATGAGATATTCCTTTGTGGGAATCCTTATTCCCTTTGTTGAGGAGGACTCTACTGGGGAATGTTGATCCTTGTCTTAGGAAATAGAGTTTAGGAGCTTCAGTTGTCCATTACTCTATTGGGGAGTCATATCTTGATTGAAGAGACAGAAGTGGACTGCTATCTAGTAAGGATCTAGGCTTCACAGTGGCTTATTGGGGAAATCAGACTAAACTGTTAAGATTTCAACAACGAATCCATGGTCGATTCGAACAGAACCAACAGAGGTCTTGAATTAACTTTGACTGGATAAGAATCAGAAAAATATTAGGATCGATTTAACTGAACCAATAAAGGTCTACTGGAAAAAAATCAGTAACAAATCAATGGTGGACTTGAACTGAACCAACTGCGGTCTTGAATTAACTTTGTCTGGATAAGAATCAGAAAAATCTTAGGATTGATTTAACTGAACCAGTAAAGGTCTACCGGAAAAGAATCAATAACAAATCAATGGTTGACTTGAACTGAACCAATAGAGGTATTGAATTAACTTTGATTGGATAAGAATTAGAAAAATCTTAGGATCGATTTAACTGAACCAGACAAAAGTCTTGGAACATCTTCAACTGGAATAAGAATCAGAGAGACCTTAATGTTGATCTGACTGAACCAGAGAAGGTCTTGGATTAACTTTGACTAGATAAGAATCAGAAAAATCTTAGGATTGATTTAACTGAACCAGACGAAAGTCTTGGAATATCTTCAATTGGAATAAGAATCAGAGAGATCTTAGTGTTGATCTGACTGAACCAGAGAAGGTCTTGTATTAACTTTGACTGGATAAGAATCAGAAAAATCTTAGGATCGATTTAACTGAACCAGACGAAAGTCTTGGAATGTCTTCAACTGGAATAAGAATCAGAGTGATCTTAGTGTCGATCTGACTGAACCAGAGAAGGTCTTGGATTAACTTTGAGTGGATAAGAATCATAAAAATCTTAGGATCGATTTAACTGAACTAGACGAAAGTCTTGGAATGTCTTCAACTGGAATAAGAATTAGGGAGATCTTAGTGTCGATCTAACTGAAACAGAGAAGAACTTCTGAGAACATCGTTCCGAGGAAGATGATGAAATATCCTTTCATCAGGCGTAGCTTTTGAGAAGACTATCAGGTTACATAAGTAGTCAACGGTGTTTGTTGACTTGATCTTGTCCCTGAAAAAGGTAAAGAGTTAGTTGTATGCAATGTTATGATGTATGAAATGCATTGTGATGATGCTCTCAAAATAAATGAGATTAATGTTGTATGCGATGTGTATGCACATGCCGTGACGTATGAATATGGGATTTTATCGCAATTTTAGTATGGGAAAATAAATCCCGGAACACTGCTGGAAAGTATTGGGAGGCTGAATCCTTCATTTCTGTTGGGGATGGTGAATGGAGATAATTCGCCGGGGATTTCCTCTTTCTGTTTAAGGATAACCTGCTGGGGTTTGACTCTGCTTGAGAACTGATTCTGCTTGAGAATCAGTCTATGGAGAGAGATGCTTGTTGGAAGATTCTGTCGATGTAGAGAAATAAACTCTGTTGGGGGAATGAACTTCCGCAGTCTGAGAAACAAACTCTACCTGGGAGGAGGTTTTATAACTGTTTGAAATTATAAAGCTCGGCAGGGGAACACAGACTTCAACTCTCTGCTGGAGGAAGTTTGTTGGAGGAGATAATTTCTGCTTGGGGGTGAAAGAGTCAAAACTTTGGTTGTTTCTACTCTGTGGGGAACACAGGTGCCACAGGGTCATATATAGCGGCGACTTTGTTTCAAACTGTCCTTGCCCCTGTACTAGGTTGGAAAGAGTAACTGTCGGGACTGCAAATTGGTTTTTAGACTTTGCCCCGTTTCTTGAAGTCGTCAGCAACTGTCTTTCTGTTTTTTATGCAAATATTTTGAGCAACCATCATATTAAAATGCATATGTCAAGAATAAGTCATTGGAAGTTTTTGTAAAACAAAACAGAAATAGAAAAACAAACAGTCTTGTATTTTCAAAGAAATGTTTTGTATTGATTTCTGAAGTTTGCCTATAACAGGCGTTTTGTATAAAGAGGCTGACGTTCTAGTAGGAGAACGCCACCGTAAGAAGTGAAAACTATACAAAATAGTGTACAAAGAGAAGAAAACAACTATGTGAAATAATCCCATTGGGTTTCAATTCTGCTATTTCCTATATGTCTTTAAGCGTCTCATCACTTTGCTACTTGTCCGAAGTTGACTGGATTGATCGGTACCATTAAAGATTGATAGGCAATGCTGAAGTTTGATTGCAAGGTTATCCAGTGGGACATAGTGATACGCTTCAAATCCCTTACTTTTGCCTGGACTGCCCTTTCTGGTTTTTAGTCCACCGGGATACCCTTTTTTGCCCAAGCCACCTTTTCAGGTTTTCGACTTGCCGGGTGTATATATTTTTTTGTTTTTTATCCCTAATTTTTTTCCCGAACCTTTTTGGTTCGTCGGGATGCCCTTATTTTTTCCTAGGCCAGTCAACCCAACGGGTCTTTATTTATGCATAGTATCTTTTCACTATGTCCGCATTAACAGGGTGAGGAAGGTCGTCACCATCCATGGTGGTCAGAATCATGGATCCACCAGAAAATATGCTCTTGATCAAAAATGGCCCTTCATATGTGGGAGTCCATTTTCCCTGGGATCACCTTGTGGCAGTATGATGCGCTTGATTACTAGATCACCCACTTGATACACTTGACGTCTGAACTTTTTGTTGAAAGCCTTGATCATCCGTTTTTGATACATTTGACCATGACAGACAGCAGTAAGCCTTTTCTCATCAATCAAGTTTAGTTGATCAAGTCGAGTCTGGATCCAATCGTCTTCGTTCAAGCCTGCATCTCTCATGATCCTTAAAGAAGGGATCTGGACCTCAATAGGCAGGACAACCTCCATGCCATATACCAGAGAATAAGGTGTTGCCCCTGTCAACGTGTGTGCTGAGGTGCGATAACCATGAAGATAAAATGGTAACATCTCATGTCAGTCTTTGTATGTCATCGTTATTTTCTGTTTGATTTTCTTGATATTCTTGTTAGCAGCCTCCACAGCGCCATTCATCTTCGGCTGGTAAGGGGAAGAATTATGATGCTGGATCTTGAATTGCTTATAGAGTTCGGTGATCATTGTATTGTTGAGATTTGTACCATTGTCAGTAATGATTCTCTTAGGGACACCATACTGACAAATCAAGTTATGCTTGATAAACCGCGCTACAACATTCTTGGTAACAGAAGCAAAAGAGGCAGCCTCAACCCACTTCGTGAAGTAATTAATGGCCACAAGGATGAAGCGATGCCCATTGGAAGCGGTAGGCCTAATCTCTCCGATCATGTCAATACCCCACATTGCAAAGGTTCAGGGAGACATCAAGACATTCAAGGGGACCAGAGGTACATGTACTTTATCAGCATAGATCTGGAATTTGTGGCAAGTTCGAGAATGCTGATAATAGTCTGCTTCCATAGTGGAACAATAGTGTCCTGCCCGTAGGATCGTTTTAGCCATAGTGTGTCCACTAGAATGGGTTCCAAAGGTACCTTCATGTAGATCTGCCATAATTCTCTCTGCTTCATTCTTATCTATGCACCAAAGTAAAGTAAAGTCATGATTGCATTTGTAGAGAATCCCATTACTGAGGAAGAACTTCACAGAGAACCTTCTCATGAACTTTTTCTCATTGACAGATGCCCCCTCGGGATATTCTTGAGCCTCGAGATACCTTTTCACTTCATAGAACCAAGGTTTGTCTGCTACCTCTTCAGTGTCAATCTCGTAGCAATATGCTGGTTCATCCAACCTTTCAATAGTGATTCGAGGGGCCTTGTTATCCCACTTGACCTTGAACATAGATGACATGGTAGCTAGCGCGTCTGCTAACTGATTCTCTTCTTGTGGGAAGTGTTCAAAGGTGAACTCTTCAAAGTGTGGGAGCAGTGTCAGCACATGTTCTTTGTAAGGGATGAGATTTGAGTGCTTCGTGTCCCACTCTCCTTTGATTTGACTTATTACCAAGGCTGAATCTCTAAAAATGCTTAAGAACTTGATCCTCAGGTCAATAGCAGCTTTGAGACCCATGATGCATGCTTCATACTCCGCCATATTGTTGGTTCAGTTAAAACATAATTTGGTGGTAAGAGGAGTATGACAGCCCTCAGGTGATATGATTATAACACCGATGTCATTGCCGAGTGCATTGGAGGCTCAGTCAAAAACCATAGTCCATCGGGATCCTTCCTTAGGTCCTTCTTCCGGTCCAGGTTCTTCACAGTCAGTCACTAACATAATATTCTCATCCGGGAACTCAAAATTCATGGACCGATAGTCATCCATAGCTTGATGAGCCAAATGATCGGCTAGTACACTTCACTTGATTTCTTTCTGGGTTGTGTATTGGATATCATATTCAGTCAAAATCATTTTCCATCTTGCTATTCTTTCTGAGAGAGTGGGCTTCTCGAAGATGTACTTGATCGAATCCATCTTAGATATCAGCAGAGTAGTGTGGGTCAACATATACTTTCTCAGCCGGCGAGTAGCCCATGCCAAAGCGCAGCAAGTTTCCTCGAGCAGTGAGTATCTTGTTTCACAGTCGGTAAACTTTTTGCTAAGGTAGTATATTGCATGCTCTTTTCGACCAGACTCGTCATGCTGCCCCAACACACATCCCATTGAATTATCTAACACTGTTAAATACATTATCAAAGGTCTTCCTTCAATCAGAGGCATCAAAATTGGTGGTTCTTGAAGGTATTCCTTGATTCTCTCAAAGGCAATCTGGCATTTGTCATTCCTCTTTACCACTTGATATTTCTTCAAGAGTTTGAAGATTGGCTCACAAGTAGCAGTTAAATGGGAAATGAACCTGACAATGTAATTTAGGCGTCGTAAGAAGCCTCTAATCTCCTTCTCAGTGCGAGGAGCCGAAATCTCTTGTATAGCCTTCACTTTTGTAGGGTCTACTTGAATGCCTTTGTTACTGACAATGAAACCTAGCATTTTTCCAGACCTTACCCCGAAGGTGCACTTATTCGGATTCAACATCAACTTGTACATCTTTAACCTATCAAATAGCTTTTGTAGATGATCGAGGTGCTCTTCCTCAATTTGAGACCTGGCTATCATGTCATCAACATAGACCTCTATTTCATGGTGAATCATGTCATGGAACAAAGCTACCATGGCTGGATGATAGGTTGCTCCAGCATTCTTCAACCCAAACGGCATCACTTTGTAGCAGAAAGTTCCCCATTGTGTGACGAAGGTTATCTTCTTCATGTCTTCAGGTACCATCTTGATCTGACTGTAACCAGAGAAACCATTGATGAAGGAAAATACCTTGTGTTGTATGGTGTTGTCAACCAGAATGTCAATGTGGGGAAGCGAAAAGTCATCCTTGGGGCTTGCCCTGTTCAAATCTCGGTAGTCCACACATATCCATACTTTGCTGTCCTTTTTAGGCACTGAGACTATGTTAGCAACCCATTGGGGATAAGAGGTGACAGCCAGGAATCCAACGTTGAACTATTTCATAACCTCTGCTTTGATCTTCTCTGACATTTCAGGGCGCATACGACAAACCTTCTGCTTTACCAGAGAGCAATCTTCTTTAGTTGGCAGGAGATGAACCACGATATCCATATCTAGTCCTGGCATGTCTTCATATGACCAGGCAAAGATCTCGACATAATCATGCAACATCTATATCAACCACTGTTTGACATTAAGCCCTAGATTTACACCGATCTTGACTTCTTTTCGGTCCTCTTCTGTGCCCAAATTTACTATCTCAATTGGCTCTTCATGGGGCTGTATGGCCCTTTCTTCCTGCTGTAACAGTCTAGCAAGTTTGTCGGGTACCTCACAATCTTCCTCACCTTCGTCCTCGACTTGGTTGATTGGATTTTCAAAGTCATAACCAACAATAGTAGAACTGTTATCAATGGGATCTGGATCTGCAGTTTGATACGTGAGTGTGCGTAAGAGCATAGTTGTATAGATAAAGTAAAAAGGAAAAAAAACAGAGAGCACAAAATTTGTATGCATAAATGTTCAATGCTTTATTAATGCCATATGAAATTGAATTATGATAGCCCTCACAAATAAACCATTGTGCCCCGAGTAAGACACATGGCCGTAAAGTTCATATTGTTTATTACATATAAAAAAACCAAAAAGACAATTACTTCTGAACAAAAATAATCGGTACAAAGTTTGTTTCTGTCCATTTACTGAGTCCACCATTGGAAGTAGGGAAGATCCAATTGTCCATGTCATCGTCACCATCACCGTCTTCCAAGGTGTTGACCCCATGATTGCTGATACGGAGGGGAGGTCCTCCAGTACGGGAACGGCGAACAACCCTTTGAGTCTCTAAAGAGAAACCTAAGCCAAACTTGTCAAACTTGTATGGTATGTCAGGGAGCTGACCCTAGATGGTAGACCCACCTCCTTCAATAAATGCTTTTGCATCCTTGAGAGAAGCCATATTCAAGGGAGGTCTGGTGATCTTTGGAATATTGGTGACAGTTTCGATTGCAGCCATAGTTTGAGGAACCTCTTCGAAATTTTGACACGGAGTCTCAATGAACTCGCCATCCATTTCTACATACCTGAAGGAGTTCAGGTGACTCACCATGTATTCTTCCTCACCGTGTACCGTGACAATCTTTCCTTTTATCGTGTACTTCATCATCTGATGTAGAGTAGATGTGATAACTCCCTCCCCATGGATCCAAGGGCGACCCAATAAACAAGAATAAGATGGTCTAGTATCCATCATGTAGAAGGTAGAGTCGAAAGTCTGAGAACCGACTTTTATGGGGATGTCCACCTCCCCGTGCACCATCCTCTTTGAGCCATCGAAAGCCCTTACAACTATGTTGCTGGGCTTCAAGGTCAAACCTTCACAGTCTAGTCTATCTAGAGCTTTCTTGGGCAGCACATCCAATGATGAACTAGTATCTACCAGGACATGGGCCAAAGTAGTGCCCCGGTATTTGACGGAAACATGTAGAGCATCATTGTGTTTTCTCCCTCTGGGTGTCAAATCAACATCAGAAAAACCCAAACCGTTATCCGCCGTCAGACTGGCCACACAATCTTCAAATTGGTCAGTAGAGGTTTCCTGTGGCACATGGGCCGTCTTAAGGAACTTCACCAAAGCCTTTGCATGGGCTTCGGAGCACAACAGTAAGGCCAACATAGAAATCTTTGAAGGGGTCTGCCCCAGTTGCTCGACCACATTGTAGTTTCTCTTTTTGATGATCTTCAAAATTTATTCCATTTCCTTCTTGGAAGCCTATAGGATAGATATTGACCACGCCTTCGTCCAGACATGCTCAACCAATATGTCCTTGCGCCGAGTCTCGGTCGACTCAGTGATAGGGGTGTCAATAGGGGTGATCACAGGAACTGTAGTAGTAGTATCAGCAGGAACAAAAGCATGAATAATCACAGGACCAGTAACATATTTTAGAATAGAAATCTCAGGGGAGATAACTCTTCCACTTCTGGTTATTTTGCTGGTTCCCACAATGTTTCCAATGTCGGAGTCAGCCTTCTCAGAAACCTGGTCTTCATCGGCCAGCCAATCTTGCTTGACGCTGTGGTAGTATACGTCACCCCCATAGTTCCAGGGAACATTTTTGTCCGAGGAGTATGGGATTGGCCCTGGCATGGTAATTATCAACGGAGTCACCTTCAGAACAGATGTAATCCTGACGGGTCTTTTGGTGGAGACCTTGGGAGGATTGGAGGAAATGGTTATTATTGAAACATCCTTGTAATAAGTGGTTGGAACGGGAGTCTTCTCAAATAAAATCTCTTTGTCATTCATCAGGCGCTGGACACCTGCCTTCAATAAATGACAACCATTAGGTAGGGACAAATAGAGGTGGAAACCTTTGCCACTGCCCGAAAATAAACCGGCCTTCAACAGGCTCCTCTTGACGGTCAGGAGAGGAGTAACAAGTTCATCAATAGCAGTAACAAACACATCATCTTCAACAGTGTTAACACCACGTCTGTGCTTGGGTATAGGAGCAGTGATAACATTTGGAATCTCAGGGGCGTCAAATTCAATTTCCTTCGCCTCGATCAGATCATGCACCTTGTTTTTCAAAGCCCGATAGTTGTTGGTATCATGGCTTGGACTTTCTGAATGGTAATCACAACGAGCCTTAGGGTTATAGTGAGGAGAGGCGGTGTTGGGATTCTTCGGGGCTTCCTTCAAAGTTACCAGATTGGTCTTCAATAACTGTGGCAAGATTTGAGACAGAGTCATGTTTATCTGGGTAAACTGTCTTACCAGACTTTCTGTTCTTGGTTGATTGTTCCTTTGTTGGGTAGGTTCAGACTTAGAGATCATGACAGCCCCTACCGCTTGATGGTGTTCAGTTCTGTCCTGATTTCTTTGACAGTATACAACATTAACCTCCTTCATCCCAGCGAATGGCTTCCTTACGGCACTAAAGGATGCATCCTTTTGAATCTTCCCACTCTTAATTCCAGCTTCCACCCTTTCTCCTATCAGAATTAATTCAGTGAAGCTGGCTGAAGAGCTTCCAATCAGGTGATTAAAGAACAGACCAGACAGGGTCCCCAGAAACATATCCACTAGCTCCCTATCAGACAGGGGAGGCTGGACTCTTCCTGTTAAATCCCTCCATTTCTGAGCATAGTCCTTAAAGCCCTCACTCGAACCCATAGACATATTTTGGATTTGTGTACGGGTGGGAGCAAGGTCTGTGTTATACTGATACTACTTGTAGAAAGCAGCAGCCAGGTCTTCCCAATTATGAATGTTGTCCCTTTCCAGCTGATAGAACCATTCTAGTTGAGTTCCGGACAGACTATCCTGAACGAAGTGGACCCACAAGTCCTTGTCAGCAGTGTGAGGCTGGATCTTCCTCACATAAGATCAGAGGTGCATTTTGGGACATGAAACCCCATCATATTTCACAAACACTGGAACCTTGAACTTTTGTGGGATGACAACCCCAGAGACCAAGCCCAGCTCTTCAAAATCCAGACCCAGTACCTTCCTGACCTCCATTGCATTCAAACAATCCTCCAACTGTTTGTATTTTTCATCAGCAGGAGGATACTGCTCCTCATCATAGTCAGATTCATCATCAGATTCCTTTGGGCTGGAGTCTTGCTCTCTTGTTTCCTCTTCTTGACTGTTCCCTTCCTTTGATGAAGTTACCAGTTTAAAGGCTTGCTGCACTGGTCCTCTGATCCTTCTTCCCATATTCACTAACCCAGTTGGCTTTTTTGGCTTCTTCCTCTTATCTTTCAGTATGAGGGCTTCCAGATCTTCCTACCCTTTAGCTAGAGCCACAATCATTTGCTGAAAATGGGCATTTTGCGCCTAGAGATCCTTGATGTTTTGTTCAAGAGCCATTTCTTTACTTGCTGAAATAAGCAGCGAAGAAGATGAGAAACCTGCTATGAAACCTGTTTATGCAATGATATGTATGACATGCGTATGCAATGATTTCAAGGATTTTGGGAAATTTAAATTTGTGAACCAAAATGAAACAAATATTTTATTAGTAGAATTCAAAATGCATTTGCCTTTTAGGCGTTTCAATCGAAAATTCACAAAACTAAAAAAAATCAGGTTTCCCATGGGCGCTTCCTTTTTGCACCGAGATAGACATTAAGGCTTCTTTCATCATGAAGTTACTTCGTGAGCTCTAAAGCTTTCTTCTCATAGGCATATAGCTGGTCTCTATAAGTATCCCGCTCCTTTTTCACCTGAATCCATGACCTATGTAATTCTTCAAGATTGGTGGGCATATCAGGATGGAGAACCGTATAGGGAATATCCCCTTCAAAAATGGGCTTCACAATCACTGGTAAGACGGCTGCATATGGCATCATAAGTTTCTAAGCACGAGCTCGTACCCATTGGAGATAAGGCTCCATAGGAATGGAAGTCCTCGACCCCAAAGCCTTGATGTCAAATTTGTTTACCATGCCCCAGGCTCGTATGAACCTTCGGCGATACCCTTGAACTTCATTCTCATAGCTAAACACAAAACCCTGGATAAGCATCTCATGAGTACCATCCCTTCGAGCGTAACCAAATTGTCATAATGCCAGAGAAGGATTATATGTTATGCCCCCCTAATGCTGAGTAGTGGGACATTAGGGAACTCCCCACAATGGTCAATAATAGAAATATCTCCCATAGATCTGGAATACCAGAGAATATCCGTGTGAGAAAGTGACATTATCCTTTACGACTAGCCCAAACCTTCTACATTCTTCAGTACTATCCTAGGGAGCTGAGAAATAAACCACCTCGAGAGTAATGGAACACAACACATAAGAATCCCTCTTTTCCTCGTGGTACGAGTGTGGAAGGTATGCAAGATGTCTTTGAGTAAAGTGGGAATAGGGTTGCGAGAAAGGAAAACCTTGATGGCATTCACATCTATGAGTAAGTCTGGATTAGGGAACAATACTAACTGATATATGAGAAGGGCCAAGACCTCCTCAAAAGCATGTAAGTCCAAATTATCCCAAAATAACCGAGCCTTCTCTATTAGGAACTTGGCTAGAAAACCCTTAGCTCCGCTTCTTATTTCCCAGTTGCATACCACGTCAGACTGTTTCAGGTGTAAAGCTGCTGCGATGATCTCTGGTTTAGGAGCTTATTCCAAACCAATGAAAGGCAACTGATCTAAAATAGGTATACCCAATATCTGAGAGAAATCTTCTATGGTGGGTACCAACTGATAATCTGGAAAGGTGAAGCAATGATGCTTAGGGTCAAAGAACTGAAAGAGCACACTCATCATCTTCTCATCAAAACCTGAGGTAACCAGATTGAGGAGCCGACCGTAGTTCTTGGTGAATGAGGAAGTCTCAGAAACCCTGGATACCAGCTCTTTAAGTTGAAGCGGTATTCTCACAAAGCCGATTCAGATGGTATTTCTACGAGCGGAAGCCATGATCTGCAAAACAGAACAAAGGTAAATTCCCCTAATCCTTGAAATAGTTAGCGTAATGAAGAATGAATGTTTGTGATGCATGATGTCAGGTTTAAGCAAACTAAATCACACACAAGCAAAGCACACAATAGACCTTAGGTTCAAAGGATTGTATGGGGTTTACGGTAAGCTCCCTCTTCAAGTTTAGTTGGTTTTAAACCTGTCCTAGAAATAGTAACCAGGTTCTATGGAGTCTCAATATCACTGATCTTTCTTTATCGAGTTATTTCAGTTTAACAATCTTTTCTTGCGGCCGAAACATCTCAAAAGTCCAATCTCAATGAGTGTAGTATCGAGTATCAACCGATTCCCAACTTTACACTGAAACCAGCTATCTCACTACTTTCTAATGGCTAAGTTTGTTCAACTAAGGTTCTAAGGTTCATTAGTGCTTCACGACACCACGCGGCGGCCCCGTATTCTCATTGATTCAACACAAGGGATACCTGTACCAACCAAAGTGTCACACCAACACATCCATCACTTCAACCATATCGTTCTATGCCGTACAGTCTCCATGATCTATTGTTGTTTACCTAAAAAGATGCCCAGATTCGGGTGTAGGATCTATAGTAACAACCCAAACAATCCTCAAGAGTAAAGCAAACAAGCAAAAAAAAGCAATTTAACAATGAACTAACTCTAAGGTAAACCCCAGTTTTTTTTATCACATCCCCAGCAGAGTCGCCATTTCTGTGATACGGTGGCAGAACCGACTATTATATAGTAGTTTTGCGTTTTTTGTTCGCAAATGTGCGGTAAGCAAGAGTTGCCACCGTATTTTCTTTTATCCAACAAAGTAAAGGGTGAAAAGAACAGAAAAAGTCCTTTTCGATAGTTTTCTTAGTAAGGGGGGTAGATTATGGAAAGGGAAGGTGTTAGCACCCTTTCCATCCGTGGTTTTCCATGGGCTCTTAGAGGTTTTCTCATTTTTCAAGATGCTTTTGTGCTTTGTGTTTGAAAATGTTTTGAAAATGCATTAGTACAATGAACTTTGTAATGTTTCTCGGAATAGTAGAGAATGTATACAAAGTGTTTGAAAGTGTCTTTTGAAAAAGTAGTTTTTGTGTGTAAGTGCAAAAAGTAGTTTGAGCAAACTTCTAACAGCTATCTACTTTGTTACTTGAAAAGGGTCGTTCTTTTCCTCTTTTCCTTTAGACAGTGCTATCCTACTATTAGTGAGTAGGTAGCCTTGTCGTTGGATGTCGAGGGACAATCGAAGGGACGTTTTATAGTCATAAAGACAACATATGGAGACACTTTAGCAATTTTTTTTAAGGGACGAGATCATTTACCGAAAGGAAACACCGTAGGGTCATCGAGGGACTGTGATCTTTTTAATTTTTGCGGATCTTTGCTAAAGCATCCCCATTATCGAGGGACGTGACTGTTTTTCTGAAAGGCAACCGAAGCGGGGATACCCTAGAGGTGCATATGTGTGTATGGGTTGAGATTCAATTATTTTTGTTTTTTATTAAGTTAGCTAATATTTTAATTTACAGTCTTTCCATGCAATACTAATTACTAACAGTAATATTGTACACTAAATGTAAAGTATGGGAAAAAAAAGCAGAAGCATAAACCCTAAACTATTACAGCGCTTTGGGACAGTTACATAAAAAAATGCAAGAGACTAAAAGTGCGGAATTTTAAATCTAAAGTTATTACAACTGTAAGCAGTTACAATAAAATAAAATGCGCACGAATTTGAAAATAACATCTAAAAATCCTAGGAATAAAATATTTTTGTTGTTTTATTTTATTTTGGGAAAATGTTAAGATAATCAAATGATTAATTAATAAAATAAATTTAATAGAAAAAATATCCTAATATTTTTGCAGTTTTTGGATTGATTTTATGTTGATTAAAAAATATAGTTAAAACAAAACAGGCAGTAAATCGAAGGAGTAATTCTGGGGAGGGCTGGATTGAAAAAGACTTGTGCTGTCTTTCGGTCCAGCGAAGAGGCTTGATCGAAGATGCATGTGGGAGTGCACTTTGGAGTGTTCGATCTGGATATATCAATCCTTCGATCTCGGAACCCTGGATTCAGTTCGAAGCTCTGAACAAGATTCTGAGAAGATGTTCCCTGCAAAACGAAACAAATGTTAGAGACCCAGGGGGGTCTTTACCCCCTGATTCGAATCTCCTCCCAATTCAACTCCTTCATTAATTCAAATATGTTGAGTATGGGTTTGTTTTATCCTGGGATTCGAAGGAGAACTAAGATCGTGCCCCAGCAATGGCACGATCTCACCTCTGCGCCTTAGCTTACATACAATATAATCAGTAATAATAATGTGTACTTAAATGTAATGAAGATGCAATTTTGGTTTTGAAAACCCCTACCAATCGAAAATGTATGATCCGTGGCTCTGGATGTGGAGATATTTGCTTAGGAGCTGGGATGGACTCCTAGATGGGGGAACCTGCAAAAGGTGTTTCGACTGGGAGGCTTTTGGGATTTTTGAGAAGTGCGTGTGTGTGGTCTCTTCGTGTGCAGTATGTATGTGTGTTCTCTTTTTCGTTTTCCCTTTTTGTTTGCCCATGGTAATGTGTCCCTGGCCTCATATTTATAGGAGGGTGTTGGCGCCTGGTAAAGGTAAGAGACAACCACTTAAATAGGCCCTTAAAGCCATGAGACAAGAATCATACAAATTAAAAGCATTCCTTTTTTGAAACATTTATGTCTCTTTGGAAATCTTGGATGAACCTGGACACTTGATTCCTTTGAACACCCTCCAACATTTCTCTTTGATTGGCCTATGAGCTGCCTCCTTCGAATGGACTTCTCATACACCCTTAGAGTGAGTCATTGTTGCCTCTTTCGAATGTCCTATGAGTATCCTCCTTCAAATGTCCTTTCTATACACCCTTCAAATGAGTCATTATTACCTCCTTCGAATGGCCTATGAGTTGCCTCCTTCAAATGGACTTCTCATACACCCTTTGAATGAGTCATTGTTGCCTCCTTTGAATGGATTATGAGTAGCCTCCTTCGAGTGGCCTTTCTATACACCCTTCGAATGAGTCATTGTTGCCTCCTTCAAATGGCCTATGAGTTTCCTCCTTCAAATGGACTTATCCTACACCCTTCGAATGAGTCATTATTGCCTCCTTCGAATGGCCTAATGAGTTGCCTCCTTCGAATGGACTTCTGATACACCCTTCGAATGAGTCTTGTTACTTCCTTTGAATGAAGAACCTTTTGGAATGCCAATCGAAGGGCGCTATGTAGATGCCAATCGAAAGGCATTGTTATAATGCCAATCGAAAGGTACCATGTAGATGCCAATCAGAAGGCCTTATTAACAGGACAATCGAAAGGTACTTGTTAAAAATTCTGATCGAAAGGTCTTGTTAATAGGCCAATCGAAGGATCTTGTTGACTGCTCGAAAACTTTGTTCTGCTCTCTTCGATTTCCTTCAGTTGAGAGCAATCAAAGTGACGTTAAAATTCTAGTCGAAGATGCCTTTGTTCAGATGCCAATCGAATGTCATTGTGTTTCCATGCCTTCGAAGTACACCCCATCGAAGGACACTCTGACCAACTTCAAAATCTGTTATCTTTCTTCAAGCAAGTGTTTGTAGCCACCCATGTAAGAGAATATCTTGTAAAAAATAAGAGGGAAAATTTCGGGGTACAAATGTACCTAACAGTGCTAGAGAATTCAATGGGGTGTGTACTGGGGCAACATGATGAGTTTGGTCAAAAAGAGCATGCAATATACTACCTTAGCAAAAATTTTACCGACTGTGAAACAAGATATTCACTGCTCGAGAAAACTTGTTACGCTTTATCATGGACTGCTCGCCTACTAAGACAATATATGTTGACCCATACTACTCTATTGATCTCTAAAATGGATCCCATCAAATACATATTTGAGAAGCCAGCTCTCTCCAGAAGAATATCCCGATGGAAAATGGTCCTAACAGAATATGACATTCAGTACACCACTCAAAAGGCAATCAAAAGAAATGTACTGGCAGATCATCTGGCTCATCAAGCTGTAGACGACTACCAGTCTATGAATTTTAAATTCCCAGACGAGAACATTATGCATGGTACAGATTATGAAGAACCTGGATCGTATGAAGGACTCGAGTTAAGATCCTGATGGACTATGGTTTTTGACGGAGCTTCTAACCCTTTTGGCAACAAAATTGGTGTTGTAGTTATCTCTCCTCAAGGTTTCAATACACGCTTCACTGCTATACTTTGCTTTGATTGCACCAACAATATGGCTGAGTACGAAGCGTGCATCACGGGTATTAAAGTTGCTATCGACATGAGAATCAATTTCTTGAGAGTGTATGGGGATTCAGCTCAGGTAATCAGTCATGTTAAGGGAGAATGGGTACAAAACACCCAAATCTCATCCCATACCGAGAGCATGTGCTGACCTTAATTCCATACTTCGAGGAGATCACTTTTGAGCACATCCCAAGAGAAGAGAATTATTTGGCGGATGCATTAGCTACCATATCATCCATGTTCAAGGTCAGATGGGACAATGAGGCTCCCAGAATTACCATCGAAAGATTATATGAACCGACACACTGCTATGAAATTGACACTAACGGAGTAGAAACAAAGCCTTGGTTTCATGAAGTGAAAAGATACCTTGAGGCTCAAGAGTACCCTGAAGGGGCATCTATCAATGACAAGAAATTCCTTCGGAGGTTCTCAGCTAAGTTCTTCCTGAGCAACTGTGTTTTATACAAGCGCAATCATGATTCGACTCTGCTTCGTTGTATTGATAAAAAAGAACCAGAAAAGATTATGGAAGATATGCACGAAGGTATCTTTGGTACCCATTCTAGTGGACATACTATGGCTAAGAAAATCCTGAGAGCGGGTTACTATTGAACGACTATGGAAACTGATTGCCACCACCACTCCAGAACGTGTCATAAATGCCAAATCTATGCTGATAAAGTACACGTGCCTCTAGTACCCCTGAACGTTTTGACTGCTCCTTAGACGTTCGCAATGTGGGGCATTGACATGATTGGAGAGATCAAACCCACTGCCTCTAACAGACATCACTTTATCCTCGTCTCCATCAATTACTTTACAAAGTGGGTTGAAGTAGCCTCGTTTGCCTCTGTTACCAAGAATGTCGTGGCCCAGTTCATCAAGCATAACCTTATATGTCGATATGGAATCCCTGAGAGAATCATTACAGACAATGGTACTAACTTAAACTACACTATGATCATTGAACTCTACTCGCAGTTCAAGATCAAGCACCACAACTCTTCTCCGTATCGACCAAAGATGAATGGCACAATGGGAGTCGCCAACAAGAATATTAAGAAGATTATGCAGAAGATGGTTGTGACCTACAAAGACTAGCATGAGATGTTACCGTTTTCTCTTCATGGATATCACACTTCAGCACAAACTTTAATTGGGGCAACCCCGTTCTCTCTAGTCTATGGTATGGAAGTTGTTCTACCTATCGAAGTTCAGATTCCTTCTCTGAGAATCATGAAGGATGCAGATTTAGATGAAGATGAGTGGATTCAAACTAGGTTGGATCAACTGAATTTGATTGACGAGAAAAGGCTTACAACTGTTCGTCATAGTCAGATGTATCAGAAGCGTATAATCAAAGCCTTCAATATGAAGATCAAGCATCAAGTATATCAGGCTGGTGACTTGGTGATAAAGCGCATCATTCTACCACAAGGTGATCTCAGGGGAAAATGGACTCCCACCTATGAAGGGCCATTTGTAATTAAGAATATATTTTCGGGCGGGGCTATGATACTTACCACCATGGATGATGAAGATTTTCCACATCCTGTGAATCGGACATAATCAAAAGATACTACGCATGAAAATGACCCGCTAGGTTGACTGACCTAGGAAAAATAAGGGCATCCCGGCGAACCATTCGGGAAAAAAATTAGGGATATATATATATATATATATATATATATATATATATATATATATATATATATATATATATATATATATATATATAAATTGTACACCCGGCAAGTCGAAAACCTAAAAAGGCGGCTTGGAAAAAAAGAGTATCCGGGCAAAAATTAGGGATTAAAGCATACGACTATTTCCTATTGGATAACTTATAACAAGCTTTTTATCAAAGTCAAGTTCAAATGGTACATATCAATTCAATCAACTTCTTCCGACAATAAGGGATGAGATGCTTGAAGACATAGGAGCAATAGCAGAGTTGAGACTTGATGAGATTATTCCCACATAACTATTATCTTGTATTCACTTTGTATTCTTTTCATCTCACAACGATTTCCTCTTATTAGGATTTCTGTCTCTTTGTACCAAAACTGCATGTTTATAGGCAAATTATCAATACAAATATCATTTCAAAATTCAAATTTTTGTTTTACTTTTTATGTTTTGTTCGCAAAAACATCCAATGACTAAATTGAATGAACATATGCATATGAATATGATTAACTGTTAAACAAATATGTGCATAAAAACAGGAATAAGCATTTGCTCAAGACTCTAGGAGTCAGGATAATGTTCAAGTTGTCCACGTATCCTCACAAGAAAGATCCTCACGGGATTATTCCCACAGAGTCATCTTCACAAACTCATTTTCAACAAAGATACATTCCTGGCGAGGCTGAGTTAACCTAATCATACTCACCAGTAAGTCACCCTAGAGGATAAAGGAATATGATATTTTTCCCGGCAATGTCACCAACCTAACGAAATTCCAGTATCCATCGGAGTTTATGGCATTAGTACAGTTTATGGAAATTGTCTTCCCCAGCTGAGTTCATTCCTCCAAGACTGTAAAAACCCCTGGAGATTTCTTTTCTCCAGCAGAAATCATTTCCTTAGCAAGAGCATTTCCTCAGTAGAACACTTCTCTGTCCAGTTTAGGGTTTATTTCCCCAACAGGGTTAATTTTCCTATCAAAGTTTAGTCTCCCCAGTCTGAGTCTATTTCTCTAAATACCGACAAGATTCCCACCTCCAGCAAAGAGCAGTCTGAACCACTCTCCCTAGAGAGTTTCTACTGAATCTGGAACTAGACCAAATATCACTTAACCTTATCCTCCCCAGAAGAGTCGACATCCGTATCAGAAACTCAGTCAGACAACACCTCAAAAAGTTATCCATCTCTTTTATCCCCAGTCAGAGTATATAAGAATTAAATTCCCCAGTAGAGCGATGAACGAATAATGTTCCTGAACGCTTCTCCCCAAACAAAAGTTAACATTCCCCAGTGGAGTTTCCTCAAACAAGAAGCAAGCATCTCCAGCGGAAACATTCTAGGCAAGATTGAAGATTACACATTTTCTTCATCCCCAGCGACAATCAATGATTTATTTTCCCCAACAAGATATTATATGAAGCTACCAATACACTTCTACTACATTTCACATTCATACATCATTTACAAACATCATGGCATATGCATACGAAAAGCATATAACTCACTCTCTTTTATTTTGAGAACATCATTACGCAATACATTTCATACATCATGACATTGCATATAGCTAACCCTTTATCTCTTCAGGTAAACTCTACAAACAAGCAAATATCATCGATAATTTTCAAATAGGTCACAGATTAATTCCTGAAACATGACAGGGTAACTATATGTATGACCAGACACAGATTAATTCCTGAAACAAGATAGGGCTACTATATGTGGAAACTGATTGTAGATCAATTCCCGAAACAAGATGGGGCGACTATCTACATGAATCGAGCGAAGATTAACTCCCGAAACAGGACGAGGAAACTATCTTCCTTGTTTTGGCCGGATAAAGATCAATTACCGAAACAGGACGGGGCGACTATCTTTATCACCAAATGGTATGAACTCCCAAAATAGGATGAGTTTACCAACGAAAAGCAAAGCAAAGAAAATATTAACTCCCGAAATAGGACGAGGAAACTATCTTTCTTTTTTTACAACCGAGCAAAAATTAACTCCCGAAATAGGATGGGGAAACTATCTTTCTCTCTTTATGTTCAGATAAAGATCAATTCCCAAAACAAGACGGGGCGATTATCTTTATCACCAATGGTATGAATTCCCGAAACAGGACGAGTTTACCAACAAAGCAGATTGTAGATCAATTCTCGAAACAAGACGGGGCGACTATCTACATGATAAGAAGCTACTCAAACACCTTTCCCAGAGGTTCAATCTGGAAAACATTCTTCAGATACAGTCGAGTGTAGAATCATATTGATACTTCTATCAACAGTTACCTTTGGATGGAATCTATAAGCCCATATCCGACGACTCTCTGTCACCTCTCAAAATGGAATCTTTAAGGCCATTCTTGGTATAATCAACCAACAATGTTATTTCGTGTATAGGAGAGTGCAAATTTTTGGGCACTTAAGTGTTCAGTCATCTTATACCTTCAAGTCACGAATGGCGGACATGCCAATCTAACTCTTCAAGTTTAAGAAGATTGAACAGTGGGGCACCACCCTTTCAGCTTTTTGACTTAGCGAGTTGTTCTTTTATTTCTTTAGGAAAAGTATTTCTTGACTGCGTCAGCATTCATAGGACGTGGGAACTCCTCACAATCCATATTTTCAAGAATTAATTCACCTCCAGAGAAGGCTTTCTTGAAAACATATGTGCCTTCAAAATTGGGAGTCCATTTTCCCCTAGAATCAGTGTTAAAGACATGATTTTTTTGAGCACGAGGTCGCCTTCTCTGAATTTGCGAGTTTTGACCTTATCAAAAACTTTCTTCATTCTCTTCGGGTATAACTAACCATGACACAAGGTCGTCATTCTCTTTTCCTATATCAAACTCAATTGGTCGAACCTGTTCTAGACCCATTAAGCCTCTGACAACTTGGTTTCCATTATCACACGTAAAGAAGGAATCTCAACTTCAACAGGGAGCACTGCTTCCATACCATACACAAGAGAGAACGAGGTTTCCCCTATTGAAGTGCGAACAAATGTAAGATATCCATGTAAAGAAAAAGAGTGCATCTCATGCTAATCTTTATAGGTAATAACCATTTTCTGGATGATCTTCTTGATGTTTTTATTAGTAGCTTCAACAACCCCATTCATCTTTGGCCTAAAAGGATATGAATTATGATGGACAATATTGAATTCTTCACAAAGTTCTATCATCATCTTGTTATTCAGATTTGAGCCATTGTCAGTGATGATCCTGCTTGGCACACCATACCGACATTTAAGATTGTTCTTGATAAAGCGCACCACCACTTGCTTAGTGACACTAGCATATGAAGCTGCTTCCACCCATTTAGTGAAGTAGTCTATTTCCACCAAGATGAAATGATGTCCATTTGATTCCTTGGGTTCAATCATTCCAATCATGTCAATACCCCATATAGAAAAAGGCCACGGGGAAGAAATAACATTGAGAAGCGTCGGAGGCACATGAATTTTGTCAGCATCAATCTAGCACTTATGACACTTATTTGCAAATTTGTAACAATCAGATTCCCTTTTCAGCCAATAGTAACCTGCTCTAAGCATCTTCTTTGTCATCGAAGGTCCATTGGCATGAGTACAAAAGGAACCTTGATGGATTTCATGCATCAACATGTCTGTTTGATGTCTATCCACGCATCTAAGCAAGACCATGTCATAATTTCTTTTATATAACACATCTTCATTAAGGAAAAAGCTGTCTTCCAACCTTCTTAATGTCTTTCTATCTTTGTTTGACGCACCAGTCGGGTATTCCTGAGTCTGGAGAAAATGCTTGATATCATAATACCAAGGTTTTTCGTATGAAGTTCCCTCTGTTGCAAACACATGAGTTGGTCTATCTAGAATTCAAACTGTGATACGAGGCACATCGTTCCAAGTATTCACTTGATACATAGAAGCCAAAGTGGCTAAAGCATCTGCCATCTGATTCTCATCTTTGGGAATATGATGGAATTCAGCTTTATTAAAGAAGGGTAATAATATTCTAGCATAGTCTTTGTAGGGAATCAAGCTAGTGTGACGAGTATCCCATTCTCCTTTAATCTGATTTATTACCAAATTTGAATCACCATATACATCTAGAATTTTGATTCTGAGATCTATAGCCTCTTCGAGCCCTGTGATACAAGCTTCATACTCTTCCATGTTATTGGTACAATCAAATTCCAATCTTGCCGTAAAAGGGATATGTGACCCATGAGGAGTGATAATCACAACACCAATTCCTTTCCTATAAGCATTTACAGCTCCATCAAACACCATACCCCACCGGGACTCAGGATCATGAACTTCCCCAGGAAAAGGTTCATCACAATCTTTTATTTTCAAAAACATCACATCCTCATCATGGAAATCATATTTAACTAACTGATAATCATCAACCGGTTGGTGAGCAAGATAATCTGCCAACACACTACTTTTTATAGCCTTCTGAGTATGGTATTCAATATCATATTCAGACAATAGCATCTGCCAACGGGAAATTCTTCCAGTAAGAGCAGGTTTTTCAAAAATATACTTAATTGGATCCATTTTGGAAATCAACCAAGTTGTATGATTCAACATATATTGCCGCAACCGTATTGCCGCCCAGGCTAAAGCACAACAGTTTTTTTCCAGCATAGAATACCGTGACTCACAGTCAGTAAATTTCTTATTGAGATGATAAATGGCATATTCTTTTCTCCCTGTTTCATCTTGTTGTCCCAAAATACAACCCATAGAATCATCTAACACTGTCAGATACATAATCAATGGTCTTCCTTCAACAGGAGGGAGCAAGATAGGAGGTTCAAGAAGATACTCTTTAATACTTTCAAATTCCCTTTGGCAATCATCTGTCCACACACAACCTTGATCTTTTTTTAACAACTTAAAGATCGGCTCACACGTTGTAGTCATATGGGAAATGAATCTGGAAATGTAATTCAACCATCCAAGGAAGCCTCTAACTTGCTTTTCAGTTCTTGGTGCAGGCATTTCTTGAATTTCCTTAACTTTATCAGGATCAAATTTAATTCCTTTTTGGCTGACAATGAAACCTAATAATTTTCCTGATCGGACACCAAAGGTGCATTTATTTGGATTCAAGCGGAGATGGTACATCCTCAAATGCTGAAACAATTTTAACAAATCTTCTATATGTCCTTCTTCAGTATGGGATTTAGAAATTATATCATCAACATATACCTTAATTTCCTTGTGCATCAGATCATGGAATAGGATTGTCATAGCCCTCTAGTATGTTGCACCAACGTTCTTCAACCCGAATGGAATCACTCTATAATAGAATGTTCCCCAGGGTGTGATAAATGTTATTTTTTCCATGTCTTCAAGAGCCATTCTAATTTGATTATATCTGGAAAATCCATCCATGAACGAGAATACGTTGAATTTTGCTGTACTGTCAACCAACATATCAATATGTGGCAATGGAAAGTCATCTTTTGGACTAGCTTTGTTTAAATCTCTATAATCAACACACATGCGAACTTTTTCGTCTTTCTTTGATACTGGGACAATATTGGAAATCCATTGAGGGTACACCAATGTCACAAGAAAACTAACATTAATTTGCTTTAAAACTTCTTCTTTAATTTTTTATTTCCATATCAGGGTGAGTTCTTCGCAACTTCTGATTGATTGGAGGGCATTCTGGCTTTAGAAGCAAATGATGTTCCATAATATAAATATCCAACCCCGACATGTCTTGATAAGACCAAGCAAAGATATCCACAAACTATTTCAACAATTCAATCAACCTGCTCTTCACATAGAAATGAAGAAATGCTCCAATCTTGACTTCTTTTGGATCTTTCTCTGAACCCAAATTAATCATCGCTGTGACCGGTGGAAATAGAACTGACTGTTTAAAGCTGGTTTCGCGAAATGTCGCGGTAAGCAAGAGTCGCCACCGTCTTTTATGTTCTCCAACATGGAAAGGACAAAAGCACAGCAAAATTCCTTATTCGAGAATGTTTCTCGGTTCGGGAGGTAGATTTATAGAAAGGGAAGGTGTTAGCACCCTTTCTATCCGTGGTTATCCACGGGCTCTTAGGTACTTGCTCTTATGTTTTCAAAATTTGTTTGCTTTTCAAGCGTGTGTGGGTTTTGAAAAAGTTCATTTGAAAACTTCTAGGTAACTCTTGTATCAGTCCTCAAGAGTGTATGAAGTATTGTTTGAAAACTTTTTGAAAGTGTAAGGTGTGAAAAGTATTTTGTTTGTTTTTGAAAAGAGCAAATACCCATGAGTCATCTACCTACCCTAAGGAATTAAGCTGTGTAAGTGTCCTTTAGATAGTGCTATCCCACCATTGAGAGGTAGGTAGCACCATCGTTGGAGGTGTTCGGGTCAATTCGATTATCGGGACAATATGGTCACCGAAGCAACGGTAGGACACCTTAGAAGTAACCCTAATGTCCTAGATCCTTTTTTATCCGAGGAAACCATTTTGAGGCAACTGGATCTTTAGACAAAGGGTGACCTCTAAGACGTCCTATACTTGATGACCACGTTTCGAGGCAACCAGTGAGGCGTACCCTAGGAGTGGCATGTGCTTTGTGTGTTGTTTTTCAGTTAATGTTTTTGTACATGTTATTTGTGAGCTACGGATTAATTTTATTTACATACATTCTTTCATGCGTTGTTAACAGTTAGGGGTGCGGAAAGTAAATTGCGGAAATATAAATTCTACGCTATTACAAGGCGCGGGTCTATACATCACCAAAAATACAAAGACCCGTTTTGATAAAGTGCGGGAAATTTAAATAAAGCGGCAAACCTAATTACTATTACATTCTTGAAGCAGTTACATAATAATCAAAATAAAGTAAATGCGCGCGAATAAAAATTAATCGGGAATATCCTAAGGGTTTTGACCCTTTTAAGAAAAGAAATTGATTTTTTTGTCTTTTTTGTGATTAAATAAAATTAATAACTAATAATTAAACTAATTAATTAATTTATTAAAAGAAAATATTTTTTGTATTTTTATGTTTTTTTAATGAAAATAAAATAAAAGAATTAAAATTAGAAGTTAACCTAATTCTAAATTATTTTTATTGATTGTAAAGAAAAAGAAATTAAAGTTGACCTAATTAAACTATTTCAATTTATTAATGTTTATTTACAAAAAATAAAATGAAATTAATAATGTTAGTTCTTTTTTTTGATTTTTTATGAAAACATTAATTGGTTAATTGTTAATAAAAGGGAAAAATAAAATAAGACAAATAAAATATAAAAAAGAAAAAATGCAAACCCAAGGGGGGGGGGGGGGGGGTTGGGCCAAATAGGAGGTGTGTTGAATTCTGGCCCATTAAGAAGCCACATTTGACTCTCCTTGATTGTCCAGAGCGCGTTTGACTTGGAACATGGTATTCCTCCCTCTCCTGGCCTTTGGATGACTGTCTGAGGACACATGGCATGTTGGATGTGTGAGTCTATGGTGGATTATTTGATGAGACGCTGCACACAAGCATAGGAAGAAAAATAATATGAAATTTGGAGGGGACCTGGGATCGAACCCAGGTCCCAAGGGTCTATACACGTCCATCCAAGCCACTGAGCCAAGCGCGTTTGTTTGTAAACCTAATAAACAAAGATAATTAAATATGAAAACAAGCGTTATTCTGGAAACTAACAAAAATCCACGCGTTTATTTGAACTGGCCAATCACATGGAGGCACGTCCTTCATCTTCTTCTTTCCTGTAAAAACATAAAACACATAGCGGGGGTTTTAAACCCCCACAAAATGCAAGCATCTTAAAAATAGCGATTAGGCACTCGTTGCATATAAAAAGGGCGCGAGGTATGTTTCATGTTCGTCTCATCATGCTGAGTTTGGCCATGTATGTCTTGAGGCTTAATTTTGCAGTATAAGAAAAACCCCAATTCCAAAGCTTTGAAAACCTAGAACTCAACAATGGTACTTTGCGTTTTAGAGCATCATAATCAAATTAAATCATGTGGAAAGCTTCGTATGGATCCTGTGAGTACAATGTAATCAATAAAATATATTAAAAACGCATGAATGGATGATTGTAATTTTGAAAAAGAATGTAAACCGTATGACTTGTATAACACGAGTTCTTGAGGTTTTTGACTTGTTCTTGGCTGCAAATGATTCCTGGGGATGTAAGGAGTGTGTTTGGATCAAAGGGAAGGCTTGAATTGTGCTGCAAAGTGGTTTTCAGTTTCACACTTTTCCTTGGAATTTTGGAAATTGCTTTGGCCGTTTTAGGGAGTTCTCGGTCGTGCCAATGGTCTGGAGCCTTTGCATATATGTCTAGCAATGAGAATCAATCAAAATAATGATCCTTTAAGCCTTGCAATGAAGTTTTGATTTTCTCCATAACCACCATTGAACAACTTGCCATTTTTGCTCAAAGTTTGAATTTTATGTTTGAAATAAGCCTTACACGAATTTGGTATGTGTTTCATGATGCATCAAGGCTATTCAAACTCAAAGATATCCCTTAATCAATCTTCTTGATTTTTATTTGAATTTTAAAGATTTAAAATAAATTAAATCAAATAAAATTAAATAAAAATAGAAAAATTAATTTTTAATCTTGAAATAAATCTTGGGACACGTGGGAGGCATGGCAAAGCTGAACCAAGTGGAAAAAGTGGGCCCTTTTTGTCAAAAATGAAGTTTCATGGATAGTTGATTTTGGCCATTTCACAAAAATTTCCCAACTTCTCCAATGCATATCTTGCTCAATTTTGATCATATGAACATGTTCTTGGACATTTTGGAAAGGTCTTGAAGTCCTCTAACCAATGCCTTTGGTCCAATGTCATTTTGATTTAACAATATCAAGTTATGGTCTTTGACTTAAAGTGCCTTTTTGTTGACTTTTGAAAATGACCTATAATGTTGAAATTGATAACCTTTTGTGAGAGCATTTATTGGACTTGGAATGTGAAGATGAGTTGCAGGAAATGTCCTCCCCTTCAAAATGAGCATTGGATGGGATTTTTCTGATGAACCATGAAAAAGTTACGCCTTGGTCAAGTTACAGTTGACTTTTCAACTGTCCAAAAATAGAAACTTTTGCATCTTGATGATTTTTGAGCCATTCTTGTGAAATAATGGTCAAGACTTGACCAAATGATGATTGTGGCTTCAAAATAAGATGTTGACCAAAAAATTTGACTTTTGACTGCCAAATGACCATTTTGCCCCTGCAGTTGACTGTGGAGCAATTAGGGTTTTTGACTGTGTAACTTGACCTTGTGAGCCTTGAAACTTGACATGTAGGTGCTTGACAATGTATATGAGCATATGGGACTTGATTGGACCCTTGGAAACCTCAACTTCCTTGCAAGAACCAAAACCCTAATTTGACTGGCTTAGGAGGATGGTTTGACTGTGCAACCCTTGAGTAGACTTGAGCAAATGCTTGCCAAAAACTTTGAAGAATATGGGAGGGCAAATTTTGGGGTACAACAGTTGCCCCTGTTCAATTTTCTTAGACCTGAGGATGTAGATTGGCTTGTGTGCCTTTCGTGATCCGAAGGTGGAAGATGATTGAACACTAGAGTGCCTAGAAATTTGCACTCACATAGTAGAGTATCAACAGCGTGATGTCAGGAATGGGCTTACAGATGCCATTTGGAGAGATGGTGGATAGGAGGATGGGCTTATAGATGCCATATGGAAATGTGACAGAACCTTGTCGGGAATGGGCTTATAGAGGCCATTTGGAACTGTAATGGGAGGATGGGCTTATAGATGCCATCTAGGTGTCGATCGCGTAAGAGATTCCTTAGCGAGAACTTGCGTACCTGAGAAAGAAAGATAATTACCTGGCCTGTTACAGGGGTCGATCTTCACTCAGTCGCTCACAGACATGCCCTGGCTAGATACAGGTATCGAATCTGGAACTTCAAAAGGTTGATGGGTTGTCTCTACTGACAAGTTATCTCAGAAAAATCTTTGGGATTTAACCGAACCAGAGGAGGTTTTGTCTTTCTTGACGAGTTGTCTGTTTGGACGGGTTATCTTTATGGACGGGTTGTCTTTAACGACGAGTGATCTTCAATGACGAGTTGTCTTCAATGACGAGTTGTCTTCAATGAAGAGTTGTCTTTAATGACGAGTTGCCTTAAATGATGAGATGTCTTCAATGACGAGTTGTCTTCAATGACGAGTTGTCTTTAATGACGAATTGTCATCAATGACAGATTGTCTTAAATGACGAGTTGTCTTCAATGACGAGTTGTCTTAAATGACGAGATGTCTTCAATGACGAGTTTTTTTCAATGACGAGTTGTCTTCAATGACAGGTTGTCTTAAATGACGAGTTGTCTTCAATGACGAGTTGTCTTCAATGACAAGTTGTCTTCAATGATGAGTTGTCTTCAATGACAGGTTGTCTTAAATGATGAGTTGTCTTCAATGACGAGTTGTCTTAAATGACGAGATGTCTTCAATGACGAGTTGTCTTCAATGACGAGGTTGTCTTAAATGACGAGTTGTCTTCAATGACGAGGTGTCTTCAATGACGGGTGTCTATACTGACGGGTTGTCTTCAATGACGAGTTGTCTTCAATGACGAGATGTCTATATTGACGGGTGTCTATATCGACGGGTGTCTATATCGACGGGTGTCTATATCGACGGATGTCTATATTGACGGGTGTCTACAACGACGGGTTGTCTTCAATGACTTTAGGAATTAATTTTAACTGGACTTGTCTTCTTTGACTGGATGAGCATCAGAAAAACCTTTGGGATTTAGCTGGACTTGTCTTTTTTGACTGAATATGTCTTCTTTGACTGGATTGGTCTCTTTCGACTGTATCTGTCTTCTTTGACATAGCTGATCATTTAACTGTATCCTTCCTGAAAGGTAAGGTCAGTCACATGCAATGCATGACATGGATCAAGCGATGATGTTCTCAATATAAAACGAGATTGTATGATGTGTATAAGCATGTATCATGACGGTGCGATGTTTATGAATGTATTCTCGTCTTAGGAAAATAAATCCTTGACGGATGCCGGGAGTTTATTGAATCCTGGGCTTGATGTTTGAAGAGTGGAGTTCTTCGTTTCCGCTAGGGATGATGGTTGCAAGAATAAACCGGTAGGAGAAGATGACTCCGTTGGGGTAATAAATTTGTTGGAGAGATTACTCTGCGGGGAATACTCTGTGGGAAGAGACACTTCGCTGAGGTTTTGTTGATAACTCCGCTGGGGATTACGTTGATATGTTGGGTTGGGGAATTTGATGAACTCTGCTGGAGGATAGGAAGAACTTCGCCGAGGACGATCTTTCTGTGGTAATTAGCTGAGGATAACCCGGTTATAAGCTCTGGTGGAGAATAACCTTTGAATAAAGCCGGGGAGACGCGTTCGTGCTCTGCAGGGGATGAGCTTCCAGAATCTGTTGGGGATAAGCTTCCAGAATCTACTGGGGAGATTGATTCAATTCTCCTGGGGAAACTTTGGACTGTACTGGGGAGTGGCTCCACTGGGGAGTCTGTATTCTACCGGGGAGCAATCTTATATTAAGACTGCCGGGGATGCTTGATAGGGAACATCTGTATACTCCGCTGGGGAAGTTAAGATTTTCTGGGGATACCCAACTTCCTTAAGGCTGACAGTAGGCTAACTCTGCTTGGGGAGAGTGTCGTTGACTCTGGTCTAACTCATCGGGGAGTGAAGGTATCTTGGTCAAATTCTTCAACTGAATCTACCTTGTACCTGGAGGAAAACAACTGCACAGTTTGGGCAACTCTTATTGCCCCAGCTTCTGTGGGAGAAGGTACCTATAGAGGTGCTTGAGGAATGCCGATTTGACAAATCTTCTTCTAGTAGGAAAATGACAAGATGACGGGACATAGTCGTACGCTTTGATCCCTAACTTTTGCCTGAACCGCCCTTTCGGGTTTTCAGTCCACCAGGATACCCTTTTTTGCCCAAGCCGCCTTTTTAGGTTTTTGACTTGCCGGGTGTACAGATTTTTTTCATTTTCATCCCTTATTTTTGCCCGAACCCTTTTGGTTCGCCGGGAAGCCCTTATTTTTGCCTAGGGGTGTCAACCTAGCGGGTCTTTGATTATGCGTAGTATTTTTTTTCCGACTATGTCCATGCTCTCAGAATGTAGGGAGTTGTCACTGTCAGTAGTATTGTGTTGCCACACCACCAGAAGATCTTCGTTTGATCGTCCAATGCCCCAAGTGATCCAGATGGAGATTTGCCCCAAGCTGGCTGGCCTTTCGAGAGATTCTCCGAATCTTGACTTAACTGCCCCAGATGACGGACAATGATCGTGCCGTGCCCCTTGATTGGAAGTGCTTTTGTTAATTAGATATTCTTTGCGCGAATTTCTCTGTTGTTCGAACAAAAAGTCATATGCAAACAATGTTATATTAAAAATGCAAAGCTTATGTCTGTCTTGAAGTTTTTTGAAAATGCATTTTCAGTAAAACAAGCAAATTACGTGACACGTGATGTCAACTCAAGATTTTACAGTGAGCCTTAAGGAGTCAGGATACCTTTGTAACAGTATGCTTTCGAACTAACCCATGCTTCAGATAGGACTTTTAAGGGTTGTAACATGGCCTGGTTCACGGTTTAAGAAACAAAGGATAAAGGCTCAAATTTTATTTGTACCCACCCGCTCTTCGTGATGTTCTTCAAACCTAAACTCAACTGATCATGCGTTAGACCTTGTTTGAGTCTTTGTTCTGACACTCCGGTGATGGTTCGGATATTGACAATTTATTCTGAATAGGCATTCATTTCTTTTTGGTTGAGGGTTTGTAGGACCTCCTTTTTTTATATTTTGTTATCCTTGTTTTTTGCCTGAACTGTTCCTTTTTGTGATTACAGTCAGCGGGATGCCCCAGTTTTTGTAAGTCTCCTTCATAGGTTTTGACTTGTTGGGCTTTTACTTTGAGAAATGATGACTGCCTGTCTTTATGATTATTCGGAACCATCACTGTCTTTTGTCTTGGAAGGAATCCTTTGATGCCATTTGTTGTGCACCTGGATCAGCTGAGAGAACTACCCTGCCCCAGGTTATGATTAAGGGTTTTAATTTTCGAAAAAAAAACTCCTACTTCTTTGGCTCAAAGGGGTTGACGAGGGATTATCATCCTTATAACTCCAGTGTTTAGGAATTGAAACAATGCCTGTACCTCATCAGCGGGGTCTGTTCAAAAGCATACTGTAAGGATCGTGGTATCGTTTTCGTCATCCTCCCTCAAGAGGCTTAGAATTATTAATTGAGAGTTGATCATCACAAAAATATGAAAACATTTTGCATATAGTAAATACGAAATAATTACTTCAAAACAGACATGTGTAATGCATTAATGAAATACAATGTTTTGAACAATCAAAGAAAAATACAACTTGAACATTCGAATGAGCAAAAAAATTTCCAATCCTAGCCATATTTTGGCAAGGGAGCAGTGGTCACATCAGGAGTCTCTAGAGAGTCGAACCGGACTTCCTTTGCGTCGATCAGATCCTGAACCTTGTTTTTCAAAGTCCAACAATCATCTGTAGCATGTCCCGGGCTGTCAGAATGATAGGCGCAGCGAACGTTGGGGTTATACCTTGAAGGTGTCCTGTTGGGATTCTTAGGAGGGTCCCTTAGAGTTACCAACTTGGTCTCCAACAGCTGTGGCAATATCTGGGACAAGGTCATGCCGAGGGGAGTGAATTGCCTTTTAGGTCTCTCTTCCCTTTGTTGGTGGCGATGTTGAGGAGCACCGGCCGGTTTTGAGATAACTACTGCGTTGACAGCACTAGATTCTTTCTTGGACGGTTTCTTCTCAGTGTTCGAGGAATCACTATTTTGTATCTTCCCCGACTTGATACCGGCTTCAATTCTTTCCCCAGTCAAGATTAGTTCTGTAAACCCAGCAGAAGAATTTCCAATTAGATGGTTGAAGAATGGACCAGATAGGGTCCCCAGGAACATATCCACAAGCTCACGGTCAGTCAGAGGTGGCTGCACCCTTCCACCAAGGTCTCTCCACCTTTGCGCATACTCCTTAAAACCTTCACCCGTCCCAAGTGACATACCCTGGAGTTGGGTACGCGTAGGAGCGAGGTCAGCATTATACTGATACTGCTTATAAAAAGCAGTTGCCAAGTCCTCCCAGTTACGAATATTGGTTCCATCCAGCTGATAGAACCATTCGAGTTGAGTCCCTGAAAGACTCTCCTGGAAGAAATGGATCCATAGATTCTTGTCTTCCGTGTAGGGCTGGATCCTTCTTGCGTATGATCTGAGATGCAGCTTAGAACAGGAAGCCCCGTCATACTTCTCAAAGGCAGGCGCCTTGAACTTGTGTGGGATAACCACCCCAGAAGATAACCCCAAGTCTCTGAAATCCAACCCAGGCACACGTTGAATCTCCATAGCATTTAACCTGTCCTCCAGCTGTTTGTACCGGTCCTCAGCAGGAGGGTACTGTTCATCGTTGAAATCTGTCTCGATGTCAGAGACCACGGGACTAGGAACCCTTCCCTCTTGGTGACTGCCTTCCCCAACAGATGGAGTAGTCCGCTCAGCTTCATTCTGCCGTGTATTCCCAGATCTGCGTCCAGGGTTGAACAAAACAGTCCTCTTCTTCTTTTTCTTCAAAAGCAGAGTCTTCAATTCCTGTTGTCCTTGGGCTAAGCTCATGACCAGCTCCTGGAATTGGGTGTTCTGGGCCTGGAGGGCCTTGATAGCTTGTCCATTGGATGATTCAGGATTCATGATGACTGCTGAAATAAACAGCGAAGAAGGTAAGTGACCTATAAAAGGGTACCTGTAATGCAATGATATGTATGTATGCATGCAATGTTTTCAAGGATCTCGTGGGGTAAACAAGGAAAGTTGTTAGAATTCGAATTTGGGTAGTTCGATTGAAGGAACTTCATTTTGTTAAGAGTCCTTCTTCAAGAGTCAAGGCTCACCATATCGAGTGGGTCATAGCCCCTGACTCAAGTCATTAACCTTGGCTAGAGGAAAATAAATCCCCTTTGCCCCTTGCTAGACTTTTGATTCATCATGACCTGCATCACAAACCCTTGAGATCCTTGAAATGGATTAGTCCTTATGTAGGATGTATGCAATGGTATGATGTTATGCTATGCATGGAGTGATGTAAGTAAACCCTGTTACGAGTCCAGGTTAAGGACTGTAAACAAAACCTGCAAGAAACTCAAGTGTCAGATAACAAGTATGCAAGTAGTCAAGTTTGAAGGCACACAAGTCACACAAAGAGCCCTTAGAGTTTAGGCCAGCATGAAGTTTGGGATACTACCCTCTTGAAGTTGGTGGGCTCAAAACCTGTCCTATCAAAAGTAACCGGGTTCTAAGGAGCTCAATATCATATGGTTATTTTCCATGTTCATTGTTTTGATTTATCCACTGAATTGGCGATCAAAATATTCCAAGAAAACAACCCTCAATGAGTGTAGTATCGAGTATCAACCAACTTTGGACTGCACCAAAGTTAGTCATCTCACTACCCCTAAAGAGGCCAGGATGGTCAAGTAAGGTTCCTAAGGTCAGTTGATTCTTCACGACACCACGCGACGGCCCCGTACTCTCCTTGACTTGACTCAAGGGTTACCGGTACTCACCAAAGTGCCACATCAACGTAGCAAACTACTTCAACCGTGTCGGTATACCCCGCACAGTTCCCTCACAGTTTGTTGCTACTTTCTAAGAAGGTATCCCCCAGATCCGGGTTAGGATCTATGAAACTCCCAAAACAGGCCCACAATATTAAAGCAAATAGAGCAAGCAATTGAAAACATAAGAGTGGTCTAATTCCTAAGGTACACCTCACTTATAAGTATCCCAAGCAGAGTCGCCAGTTCTGTGACCGGTGGAAATAGAACTGACTGTTTAAAGCTGGTTTCGCGAAATGTCGCGGTAAGCAAGAGTCTCCACCGTCTTTTATGTTCTCCAACATGGAAAAGACAAAAGCACAGCGAAATTCCTTATTCGAGAATGTTTCTCGGTTCGGGAGGTAGATTTATAGAAAGGGAAGGTGTTAGCACCCTTTCTATTCGTGGTTATCCACAGGCTCTTAGGTACTTGCTCTTATGTTTTCAAAATTTGTTTGTTTTTCAAGTGTGTGTGGGTTTTAAAAAAGTTCATTTGAAAACTTCTAGGTAACTCTTGTATCAGTCCTCAAGAGTGTATGAAGTATTGTTTGAAAACTTTTTGAAAGTGTAAGGTGTGAAAAGTATTTTGTTTGTTTTTGAAAAGAGCAAGTACCCATGAGTCATCTACCTACCCTAAGGAATTAAGCTGTGTAAGTGTCCTTTAGATAGTGCTATCCCACCATTGAGAGGTAGGTAGCACCATCGTTGGAGGTGTTCGGGTCAATTCGATTATCGGGACAGTGTGGTCACCGAAGCAACGGTAGGACTCCTTAGAAGTAACCCTAATGTCCTAGATCCTTTTTTATCCGAGGCAACCATTTTGAGGCAACTGGATCTTTAGACAAAGGGTGACCTCTAAGACGTCCTATACTTGATGACCACGTTTCGAGGCAACCAATGAGGCGTACCCTAGGAGTGGCATGTGCTTTGTGTGTTGTTTTTCAGTTAATGTATTTGTACATGTTATTTGTGAGCTACGGATTAATTTTATTTACATACATTCTTTCATGCGTTGTTAACAGTTAGGGGTGCAGAAAGTAAATTGCAGAAATATAAATTCTACGCTATTACAAGGCGCAGGTCTATAAATCGCCAAAAATACAAAGACCCATTTTGATAAAGTGCGGGAAATTTAAATAAAGCGGCAAACCTAATTACTACATTCTTGAAGCAGTTACATAATAATCAAAATAAAGTAAATGCGCGCGAATAAAAATTAATCGGGAATATCCTAAGGGTTTTGACCCTTTTAAGAAAAGAAATTGATTTTTTTGTCTTTTTTGTGATTAAATAAAATTAATAACTAATAATTAAACTAATTAATTAATTTATTAAAAGAAAATATTTTTTGTATTTTTATGTTTTTTTTATGAAAATAAAATAAAAGAATTAAAATTAAAAGTTAACCTAATTCTAAATTATTTTTATTGATTGTAAAGAAAAAGAAATTAAAGTTGACCTAATTAAACTATTTCAATTTATTAATGTTTATTTACAAAAAATAAAATGAAATTAATAATGTTAGTTCTTTTTTTTGATTTTTTATGAAAACATTAATTGGTTAATTGTTAATAAAAGGGAAAAATAAAATAAGACAAATAAAATATAAAAAAGAAAAAATGCAAACCCAAGGGGGGGGGGGGGGGGGTTTGGGCCAAATAGGAGGTGTGTTGAATTCTGGCCCATTAAGAAGCCACGTTTGACTCTCCTTGATTGTCCAGAGCGCGTTTGACTTGGAACATGGTATTCCTCCCTCTCCTGGCCTTTGGATGACTGTCTGAGGACACATGGCATGTTGGATGTGTGAGTCTATGGTGGATTATTTGATGAGACGCTGCACACAAGCATAGGAAGAAAAATAATATGAAATTTGGTGGGGACCTGGGATCGAACCCAGGTCCCAAGGGTCTATACACGTCCATCCAAGCCACTGAGCCAAACGCGTTTGTTTGTAAACCTAATAAACAAAGAAAATTAAATATGAAAACAAGCGTTATTCTGGAAACTAACAAAAATCCGCGCGTTTATTTGAACTGGCCAATCACATGGAGGCACGTCCTTCATCTTCTTCATTCCTGTAAAAACATAAAACACATAGCGGGGGTTTTAAACCCCCACAAAATGCAAGCATCTTAAAAATAGCGATTAGGCACTCGTTGCATATAAAAAGGGCGCGAGGTATGTTTCATGTTCGTCTCATCATGCTGAGTTTGGCCATGTATGTCTTGAGGCTTAATTTTGCAGTATAAGAAAAACCCCAATTCCAAAGCTTTGAAAACCTAGAACTCAACAATGGTACTTTGCGTTTTAGAGCATCATAATCAAATTAAATCATGTGGAAAGCTTCGTATGGATCCTGTGAGTACAATGCAATCAATAAAATATATTAAAAACGCATGAATGGATGATTGTAATTTTGAAAAAGAATGTAAACCGTATGACTTGTATAGCACGAGTTCTTGAGGTTTTTGACTTGTTCTTGGCTGCAAACGATTCCTGGGGATGTAAGGAGTGTGTTTGGATCAAAGGGAAGGCTTGAATTGTGCTGCAAAGTGGTTTTCAGTTTCACACTTTTCCTTGGAATTTTGGAAATTGCTTTGGCCGTTTTAGGGAGTTCTCGGTCGTGCCAATGGTCTGGAGCCTTTGCATATATGTCTAGCAATGAGAATCAATCAAAATAATGATCCTTTAAGCCTTGCAATGAAGTTTTGATTTTCTCCATAACCACCATTGAACAACTTGCCATTTTTGCTCAAAGTTTGAATTTTATGTTTGAAATAAGCCTTACACGAATTTGGTATGTGTTTCATGATGCATCAAGGCTATTCAAACTCAAAGATATCCCTTAATTAATCTTCTTGATTTTTATTTGAATTTTAAAGATTTAAAATAAATTAAATCAAATAAAATTAAATAAAAATAGAAAAATTAATTTTTAATCTTGAAATAAATCTTGGGACACGTGGGAGGCATGGCAAAGCTGAACCAAGTGGAAAAAGTGGGCCCTTTTTTTCAAAAATGAAGTTTCATGGATAGTTGATTTTGGCCATTTCACAAAAATTTCCCAACTTCTCCAATGCATATCTTGCTCAATTTTGATCATATGAACATGTTCTTGGACATTTTGGAAAGGTCTTGAAGTCCTCTAACCAATGCCTTTGGTCCAATGTCATTTTGATTTACCAATCTCAAGTTATGGTCTTTGACTTAAAGTGCCTTTTTGTTGACTTTTGAAAATGACCTATAATGTTGAAATTGATAACCTTTTGTGAGAGCATTTATTGGACTTGGAATGTGAAGATGAGTTGTAGGAAATGTCCTCCCCTTCAAAATGAGCATTGGATGGGATTTTTCTGATGAACCATGAAAAAGTTACGCCTTGGTCAAGTTACAGTTGACTTTTCAGCTGTCCAAAAATAGAAACTTTTGCATCTTGATGATTTTTGAGCCATTCTTGTGAAATCATGGTCAAGACTTGACCAAATGATGTTTGTGGCTTCAAAATAAGATGTTGACCAAAAAATTTGACTTTTGACTGCCAAATGACCATTTTGCCCCTGCAGTTGACTGTGGAGCAATTAGGGTTTTTGACTGTGTAACTTGACCTTGTGAGCCTTGAAACTTGACATGTAGGTGCTTGACATTTGTATATGAGCATATGGGACTTGATTGGACCCTTGGAAACCTCAACTTCCTTGCAAGAACCAAAACCCTAATTTGACTGGCTTAGGAGGATGGTTTGACTGTGCAACCCTTGAGTAGACTTGAGCAAATGCTTGCCAAAAACTTTGAAGAATATGGGAGGGCAAATTTTGGGGTACAAAAGTTGCCCCTGTTCAATTTTCTTAGACCTGAGGATGTAGATTGGCTTGTGTGCCTTTCGTGATCCGAAGGTGGAAGATGATTGAACACTAGAGTGCCTAGAAATTTGCACTCACATAGTAGAGTATCAGCAGCGTGATGTCAGGAATGGGCTTACAGATGCCATTTGGAGAGATGGTGGATAGGAGGATAGGCTTATAGATGCCATATGGAAATGTGACAGAACCTTGTCGGGAATGGGCTTATAGATGCCATTTGGAACTGTAATGGGAGGATGGGCTTATAGATGCCATCTAGGTGTCGATCGCGTAAGAGATTCCTTAGCGAGAACTTGCGTACCTGAGAAAGAAAGATAATTACCTGGCCTGTTACAGGGGTCGATCTTCACTCAGTCGCTCACAGACATGCCCTGGCTAGATACAGGTATCGAATCTGGAACTTCAAAAGGTTGATGGGTTGTCTCTACTGACAAGTTATCTCAGAAAAATCTTTGGGATTTAACCGAACCAGAGGAGGTTTTGTCTTTCTTGACGAGTTGTCTCTTTGGACGGGTTATCTTTATGGACGGGTTGTCTTTAACGACGAGTGATCTTCAATGACGAGTTTTCTTCAATGACGAGTTGTCTTTAATGACGATTTGCCTTAAATGACGAGATGTCTTCAATGACGAGTTGTCTTCAATGACGAGTTGTCTTTAATGACGAATTGTCATCAATGACAGGTTGTCTTAAATGACGAGTTGTCTTCAATGACGAGTTGTCTTAAATGACGAGATGTCTTCAATGACGAGTTGTCTTCAATGACGAGTTGTCTTCAATGACAGGTTGTCTTAAATGACGAGTTGTCTTCAATGACGAGTTGCCTTCAATGACAAGTTGTCTTCAATGACGAGTTGTCTTCAATGACAGGTTGACTTAAATGACGAGTTGTCTTCAATGACGAGTTGTCTTAAATGACGAGATGTCTTCAATGACGAGTTGTCTTCAATGACGAGGTTGTCTTAAATGACGAGTTGTCTTCAATGACGAGGTGTCTTCAATGACGGGTGTCTATACTGACGGGTTGTCTTCAATGACGAGTTGTCTTCAATGACGAGATGTCTATATTGACGGGTGTCTCGATCGACGGGTGTCTATATCGACGGGTGTCTATATCGACGGGTGTCTATATCGACGGGTGTCTATATTGACGGGTGTCTACAATGACGGGTTGTCTTCAATGACGGGTGTCTATATTGACGGGTGTCTATATTGACGGGTGTCTATATTGACAGGTGTCTATATTGATGGGCTGTCTTCAATGACTTTAGGAATTAATTTTAATTGGACTTGTCTTCTTTGACTGGATGAGCATCAGAAAAACCTTTGGGATTTAGCTGGACTTGTCTTTTTTGACTGAATCTGTCTTCTTTGACTGGATTGGTCTCTTTCGACTGTATCTGTCTTCTTTGACATAGCTGATCATTTAACTGTATCCTTCCTGAAAGGTAAGGTCAGTCACATGCAATGCATGACATGGATCAAGCGATGATGTTCTCAACATAAAACGAGATTGTATGATGTGTATATGCAGGTATCATGACGGTGCGATGTTTATGAATGTATTCTTGTCTTAGGAAAATAAATCCTTGACGGATGCCGGGAGTTTATTGAATCCTGGGCTTGATGTTTGAAGAGTGGAGTTCTTCGTTTCCGCTGGGGATGATGGTTGCAAGAATAAACCGGTAGGAGAAGATGACTTCGTTGGGGTAATAAATTTGTTGGAGAGATTACTCTGCGGGGAATACTCTGTGGGAAGAGACACTTCACTGAGGTTTTGTTGATAACTCCGCTGGGGATTACGTTGATATGCTGGGTTGGGGAATTTGATGAACTCCGCTGGGGGATAGGAAGAACTTCGACGAGGACGATCTTTCTGTGGTAATTAGCTGAGGATAACCCGGTTATAAGCCATGGTGGATAATAACCTTTGAATAAAGCCGGGGAGACGCGTTCGTGCTCTGCAGGGGATGAGCTTCCAGAATCTGTTGGGGATAAGCTTCCAGAATCTACTGGGGAGATTGATTCAATTCTCCTGGGGAAACTTTGGAGTGTATTGGGGAGTGGCTCCACTGGGGAGTCTGTATTCTACCGGGGAGCAATCTTATATTAAGACTGCCGGGGATGCTTGATTAGGAACATCTGTATACTCCGCTGGGGAAGTTAAGATTTTCTGGGGATACCCAACTTCCTTAAGGCTGACAGTAGGCTAACTCTGCTTGGGGAGAGTGTCGTTGACTCTGGTGTAACTCATCGGGGAGTGAAGGTATCTTGGTCAAATTCTTCAACTGAATCTACCTTGTACCTGGAGGAAAACAGCTGCACAGTTTGGGTAACTCTTATTGCCCCAGCTTCTGTGGGAGAAGGTACCTGTAGAGGTGCTTGAGGACTGCCGATTTGACAAATCTTCTTCTGGTAGGCAAATGACAAGATGACGGGACATAGTCGTACGCTTTGATCCCTATCTTTTGCCTGAACCTCCCTTTCGGGTTTTCAGTCCACCGGGATACCCTTTTTTTCCCAAGCCGCCTTTTCAGGTTTTCGACTTGCCGGGTGTACTGATTTTTTTCATTTTCATCCCTTATTTTTGCCCGAACCCTTTTGGTTCGCCGGGAAGCCCTTATTTTTGCCTAGGGGTGTCAACCTAGCGGGTCTTTGATTATGCGTAGTATTTTTTTTCCGACTATGTCCATGCTCTCAGAATGTAGGGAGTTGTCACTGTCAGTAGTATTGTGTTGCCACACCACCAGAAGATCTTCGTTTGATCGTCCAATGCCCCAAGTGATCCAGATGGAGATTTTCCCCAACCTGGCTGGCCTTTCGAGAGATTCTCCGAATCTTGACTTAACTGCCCCAGATGACAGACAATGATCGTGCCGTGCCCCTTGATTGGAAGTGCTTTTGTTCATTAGATATTCTTTGCGCGAATTTCTCTGTTGTTCGAACAAAAAGTCATATGCAAACAATGTTATATTAAAAATGCAAAGCTTATGTCTGTCTTGAAGTTTTTTGAAAATGCATTTTCAGTAAAACAAGCAAATTACGCGACACGTGATGTCAACTCAAGATTTTACAGTGAGCCTTAAGGAGTCAGGATACCTTTGTAACAATATGCTTTCGAACTAACCCATGCTTCAGCTAGGACTTTTAAGGGTTATAACGTGGTCTGGTTCACGGTTTAAGAAACAAAGGATAAAGGCTCAAATTTTATTTTTACCCACCCGCTCTTCGTGATGTTCTTCAAACCTAAACTCAGCTGATCGTGCGTTAGACCTTGTTTGAGTCTTTGTTCTGACATTCCGGTGATGGTTTGGATATTGACAATTTATTCTGAATAGGCATTCATTTCTTTTTAGTTGAGGGTTTGTAGGACCTCCTTTTTTTTATTTTGTTATCCCTGTTTTTTGCCTAAAGTGTTCCTTTTTGTGATTACTGTCAGCGGGATGCCCCAGTTTCTGTAAGTCTCCTTCATAGGTTTTGACTTGTTGGGCTTTTATTTTGAGAAATGATGACTGCCTGTCTTTATGATTATTCGGAGCCATCATTGTCTTTTGTCTTGGAAGGAATCCTTTGATGCCATTTGTTGTGCACCTGGATCAACTGAGAAAACTACCCCGCCCCAGGTTAAGATTAAGGGTTTTAATTTTCGAAAAGAAAACTCCTACTTCTTTGGCTCAAAGGGGTTGACGAGGGATTATCATCCTTATAACTCCAGTGTTTAGGAATTGAAACAATGCCTGTACCTCATCAGCGGGGTCTGTTCAAAAGCATACTGTAAGGATCGTGGTATCGTTTTCGTCATCCTCCCTCAAGAGGCTTAGAATTATTAATTGAGAGTTGATCATCACAAAAATATGAAAACAGTTTGCATATAGTAAATACGAAATAATTACTTTAAAACAGACATGTGTAATGCATTAATGAAATACAACGTTTGACATGAATACAATGTTTTGAACAATCAAAGAAAAATACAACTTGAACATTCGAATGAGCAAAAAAATTTCCAATCCTAGCCATATTTTGGCAAGGGAGCAGTGGTCACATCGGGAGTCTCTGGAGAGTCGAACCGGACTTCCTTTGCGTCGATCAGATCCTGAACCTTGTTTTTCAAAGTCCAACAATCATCTGTAGCATGTCCCGGACTGTCAGAATGATAGGCGCAACGAACGTTGGGGTTATACCTTGAAGGTGTCCTGTTGGGATTCTTAGGAGGGTCCCTTAGAGTTACCAACATGGTCTCCAACAGCTGTGGCAATATCTGGGACAAGGTCATGCCGAGGGGAGTGAATTGCCTTTTAGGTCTCTCTTCCCTTTGTTGGTGGCGATGTTGAGGAGCACCGGCCGATTTTGAGATAACAACTGCGTTGACAGCACTATATTCTTTCTTGGACGGTTTCTTCTCAGTGTTCGAGGAATCACTATTCTGTATCTTCCCCGACTTGATACCGGCTTCAATTCTTTCCCCAGTCAAGATTAGGTCTGTAAACCCAGCAGAAGAATTTCCAATTAGATGGTTGAAGAATGGACCAGATAGGGTCCCCAGGAACATATCCACAAGATCACGGTCAGTCAGAGGTGGCTGCACCCTTCCAGCAAGGTCTCTCCACCTTTGCGCATACTCCTTAAAATCTTCACCCGTCCCAAGTGACATACCCTGGAGTTGGGTACGCGTAGGAGCGAGGTCGGCATTATACTGATACTGCTTATAAAAAGCAGTTGCCAAGTCCTCCCAGTTACGAATATTGGTTTCATCCAACTGATAGAACCATTCGAGTTGAGTCCCTGAAAGACTCTCCTGGAAGAAATGGATCCATAGATTCTTGTCTGTCGTGTAGGGCTGGATCCTCCTTGCGTATGATATGAGATGCAGCTTAGGACAGGAAGCCCCGTCGTACTTCACAAAGGCAGGCGCCTTGAACTTGTGTGGGATCACCACCCCAGAAGATAACCCCAAGTCTCCGAAATCCAACCCAGGCACACGTTGAATCTCCATAGCGTTTAACCTGTCCTCCAACTGTTTGTACCGGTCCTCAGCAGGAGGGTACTGTTCATCGTTGAAATCTGTCTCGGTGTCAGAGACCACAGGACTAGGAACCCTTCCCTCTTGGTGACTGCCTTCCCCAACAGATGGAGTAGTCCGCTCAGCTTCATTCTGCCGTGTATTCCCAGATCTGCGTCTAGGGTTGAACAAAACAATCCTCTTCTTCTTTTTCTTCAAAAGCAGAGTCTTCAATTCCTGTTGTCCTTGGGCTAAGCTCATGACCAGCTCCTGGAACTGGGCGTTCTGGGCCTGGAGGGCTTGATAGCCTGTCCATTGGATGATTCAGGATTCATGATGACTGCTGAAATAAACAGTGAAGAAGGTAAGTGACCTATAAAAGGTTACCTGTAATGCAATGATATGTATGTATGCATGCAATGTTTTCAAGGATCTCGTGGGGTAAACAAGGAAAGTTGTTAGAATTCGAATTTGGGTAGTTCGATTGAAGGAACTTCATTTTGTTGAGAGTCCTTCTTCAAGAGTAAAGGCTCACCATATCGAGTGGGTCATAGCCCCTGACTCAAGTCATTAACCTTGGCTAGAGGAAAATAAATCCCCTTTGCCCCTTGCTAGACTTTTGATTCATCATGACCTGCATCACAAACCCTTGAGATCCTTGAAATGGATTAGTCCTTATGTAGGATGTATGCAATGGTATGATGTTATGCTATGCATGGAGTGATGTAAGTAAACCCTGTTACGAGTCCAGGTTAAGGACTGTAAACAAAACCTGCAAGAAACTCAAGTGTCAGATAACAAGTATGCAAGTAGTCAAGTTTGAAGGCACACAAGTCACATAAAGAGTCCTTAGAGTTTAGGCCAGCATGAAGTTTGGGATACTACCCTCTTGAAGTTGGTGGGCTCAAAACCTATCCTATCAAAAGTAACCGGGTTCTAAGGAGCTCAATATCATAGGGTTGTTTTCTATGTTCATTGTTTTGATTTAGCCACTGAACTGGCGATCAAAATATTCCAAGAAAACAACCCTCAATGAGTGTAGTATCGAGTATCAACCAACTTCGGACTGCACCAAAGTGAGTCATCTCACTACCCCTAAAGAGGCCAGGATGGTCAAGTAAGGTTCCTAAGGTCAGTTGATGCTTCACGACACCATGCGGCGGCCCCGTACTCTCCTTGACTTGACTCAAGGGTTACCGGTACTCACCAAAGTGCCACATCAACGTAGCAAACTGCTTCAACCGTGTCGGTATACCCCGCACAGTTCCCTCACAGTTTGTTGCTACTTTCTAAGAAGGTATCCCCCAGATCTGGGTTAGGATCTATGAAACTCCCAAAACAGGCCCACAATATTAAAGCAAACAGAGCAAGCAATTGAAAACATAAGAGTGGTCTAATTCCTAAGGTACACCTCACTTATAAGTATCCCCAGCAGAGTCGCCAGTTCTGTGACCGGTAGAAATAGAACTGACTGTTTAAAGCTGGTTTCGCGAAATGTCGCGGTAAGCAAGAGTCGCCACCGTCTTTTATGTTCTCCAACATGGAAAGGACAAAAGCACAACAAAATTCCTTATTCGAGAATGTTTCTCGGTTCAGGAGGTAGATTTATAGAAAGGGAAGGTGTTAGCACCATTTCTATCCGTGGTTATCCACGGGCTCTTAGGTACTTGCTCTTATGTTTTCAAAATTTGTTTGCTTTTCAAGTGTGTGTGGGTTTTGAAAAAGTTCATTTGAAAACTTCTAGGTAACTCTTGTATCAGTCCTCAAGAGTGTATGAAGTATTATTTGAAAACTTTTTGAAAGTGTAAGGTGTGAAAAGTATTTTGTTTGTTTTTGAAAAGAGCAAGTACCCATGAGTCATCTACCTACCCTAAGGAATTAAGCTGTGTAAGTGTCCTTTAGATAGTGCTATCCCACCATTGAGAGGTAGGTAGCACCATCGTTGGAGGTGTTCGGGTCAATTCGATTATCAGGACAGTGTGGTCACCGAAGCAACGGTAGGACTCCTTAGAAGTAACCCTAATGTCCTAGATCCTTTTTTATCCGAGGCAACCATTTTGAGGCAACTGGATCTTTAGACAAAGGGTGACCTCTAAGACGTCCTATACTTGATGACCACGTTTCGAGGCAACCAGTGAGGCGTACCCTAGGAGTGGCATGTGCTTTGTGTGTTGTTTTTCAGTTAATGTTTTTGTACATGTTATTTGTGAGCTACGGATTAATTTTATTTACATACATTCTTTCATGCGTTGTTAACAGTTAGGGGTGCGGAAAGTAAATTGCAGAAATATAAATTCTACGCTATTACAAGGCGCGGGTCTATACATCGCCAAAAATACAAAGACCCGTTTTGATAAAGTGCGGAAAATTTAAATAAAGCGGCAAACCTAATTACTATTACATTCTTGAAGCAGTTACATAATAATCAAAATAAAGTAAATGCGCGCGAATAAAAATTAATCGGGAATATCCTAAGGGTTTTGACCCTTTTAAGAAAAGAAATTGATTTTTTTGTCTTTTTTGTGATTAAATAAAATTAATAACTAATAATTAAACTAATTAATTAATTTATTAAAAGAAAATATTTTTTGTATTTTTATGTTTTTTTTAATGAAAATAAAATAAAAGAATTAAAATTAAAAGTTAACCTAATTCTAAATTATTTTTATTGATTGTAAAGAAAAAGAAATTAAAGTTGACCTAATTAAACTATTTCAATTTATTAATGTTTATTTACAAAAAATAAAATGAAATTAATAATGTTAGTTCTTTTTTTTTGATTTTTTATGAAAACATTAATTGGTTAATTGTTAATAAAAGGGAAAAATAAAATAAGACAAATAAAATATAAAAAAGAAAAAATGCAAACCCAGGGGGGGGGGGGGGGTTGGGCCAAATAGGAGGTGTGTTGAATTCTGGGGTTGGGCCACGTTTGACTCTCCTTGATTGTCCAGAGCGCGTTTGACTTGGAACATGGTATTCCTCCCTCTCCTGGCCTTTGGATGACTGTCTGAGGACACATGGCATGTTGGATGTGTGAGTCTATGGTGGATTATTTGATGAGACACCGCACACAAGCATAGGAAGAAAAATAATATGAAATTTGGTGGGGACCTGGGATCGAACCCAGGTCCCAAGGGTCTATACACGTCCATCCAAGCCACTGAGCCAAGCGCGTTTGTTTGTAAACCTAATAAACAAAGAAAATTAAATATCAAAACAAGCGTTATTCTGGAAACTAACAAAAATCCGCGCGTTTATTTGAACTGGCCAATCACATGGAGGCACGTCCTTCATCTTCTTAGTTCCTGTAAAAACATAAAACACATAGCGGGGGTTTTAAACCCCCACAAAATGCAAGCATCTTAAAAATAGCGATTAGGCACTCGTTGCATATAAAAAGGGCGCGAGGTATGTTTCATGTTCGTCTCATCATGCTGAGTTTGGCCATGTATGTCTTGAGGCTTAATTTTGCAGTATAAGAAAAACCCCAATTCCAAAGCTTTGAAAACCTAGAACTCAACAATGGTACTTTGCGTTTTAGAGCATCATAATCAAATTAAATCATGTGGAAAGCTTCGTATGGATCCTGTGAGTACAATGCAATCAATAAAATATATTAAAAACGCATGAATGGATGATTGTAATTTTGAAAAAGAATGTAAACCGTATGACTTGTATAGCACGAGTTCTTGAGGTTTTTGACTTGTTCTTGGCTGCAAACGATTCCTGGGGATGTAAGGAGTGTGTTTGGATCAAAGGGAAGGATTGAATTGTGCTGCAAAGTGGTTTTCAGTTTCACACTTTTCCTTGGAATTTTGGAAATTGCTTTGGCCGTTTTAGGGAGTTCTCGGTCGTGCCAATGGTCTGGAGCCTTTGCATATATGTCTAGCAATGAGAATCAATCAAAATAATGATCCTTTAAGCCTTGCAATGAAGTTTTGATTTTCTCCATAACCACCATTGAACAACTTGCCATTTTTGCTCAAAGTTTGAATTTTATGTTTGAAATAAGCCTTACACGAATTTGGTATGTGTTTCATGATGCATCAAGGCTATTCAAACTCAAAGATATCCCTTAATTAATCTTCTTGATTTTTATTTGAATTTTAAAGATTTAAAATGAATTAAATCAAATAAAATTAAATAAAAATAGAAAAATTAATTTTTAATCTTGAAATAAATCTTGGGACACGTGGGAGGCATGGCAAAGCTGAACCAAGTGGAAAAAGTGGGCCCTTTTTGTCAAAAATGAAGTTTTATGGATAGTTTATTTTGGCCATTTCACAAAAATTTCCCAACTTCTCCAATGCATATCTTGCTCAATTTTGATCATATGAACATGTTGTTGGACATTTTGGAAAGGTCTTGAAGTCCTCTAACCAATGCCTTTGGTCCAATGTCATTTTGATTTACCAATCTCAAGTTATGGTCTTTGACTTAAAGTGCCTTTTTGTTGACTTTTGAAAATGACCTATAATGTTGAAATTGATAACCTTTTGTGAGAGCATTTCTTGGACTTGGAATGTGAAGATGAGTTGTAGGAAATGTCCTCCCCTTCAAAATGAGCATTGGATGGGATTTTTCTGATGAACCATGAAAAAGTTACGCCTTGGTCAAGTTACAGTTGACTTTTCAGCTGTCCAAAAATAGAAACTTTTGCATCTTGATGATTTTTGAGCCATTCTTGTGAAATCATGGTCAAGACTTGACCAAATGATGATTGTGGCTTCAAAATAAGATGTTGACCAAAAAAATTGACTTTTGACTGCCTAATGACCATTTTGCCCCTGCAGTTGACTGTGGAGCAATTAGGGTTTTTGACTGTGTAACTTGACCTTGTGAGCCTTGAAACTTGACATGTAGGTGCTTGACAATGTATATGAGCATATGGGACTTGATTGGACCCTTGGAAACCTTAACTTCCTTTGAAGAACCAAAACCCTAATTTGACTGGCTTAAGAGGATGGTTTGACTGTGCAACCCTTGAGTAGACTTGAGCAAATGCTTGCCAAAAACTTTGAAGAATATGGGAGGGCAAATTTTGGGGTACAACAATCGCCAACGATTCTTTATATGGTTGAATGGTACTTTCCTCGTGCTCAAGAAACTGTGAAACCTCTTCTGGGATTTTATCATATTCTTCTTCAACAGCCACATACACAGGACATTCAAATTTAGGAGAGGGTGCCGAGTCATTGTACTCAACATGTCTTTTAACTAATCTGCACATATGATTTATGACTGCTTTTAGAAACTGACACATATAACAAGTGATTATGCAGATTTATTAACAATAATTATTTATTTTAAAAGGATTTTTATGTTTACCATTTTCCAAGAAAAAGCATAGAAAAAGACACGATTTGGGAATCAAAAACAACTTTTATTAATGATTTTAAAGATCAAAACAACAGATATGCCCATACAATATCAGTACTTTCACCTTGGGTAGAGTGAAAGATTTTTTTGAAAATATTAACAAAAAACAAATTACTTTGAAATATGAATGCAAGAGGGAACATCAATAGTGATCCAATTTTTGAATCTGACTCCATGCGTCACGTAGTTCAACATCTCTTGCTTTGATTCAACTTCAAGAATAACATTGATCTTAGGAATAGTTGGATGAAGATAACCTCCACTGTGAAAGATGTCTTGATATTTTCCCAAACAAACTTCAGCTTCATAATCTCACATTTACTATTCTTCATAGAGAAACCCAAACCAACTCTATTCTTATTCACAGGTGGATCAACAATCTTCCCCCACACCTTGCTAGGGCCATTACGCATTATCTGTTGAGCATCGTTAAATGAAGCTATATAATTCTCATTTCCCCTTACATTATAAATAGATAAAGCTTGTAACTGAGTTCAAATAGTAGCTTCATCAGCTTCTATAACACTGAAAGAGGACAAATGAGATATTAACAAAGCCCGCTCTCTATTTACGATGACCACCTTTCCTTCACGAACAAACTTCAGCTTATAGTGCAAAGTCAAAGTAACAGCCCATGCCTCGTGGATCCACGGTCGTCCCAATAAACAACTGTAGGCGGGAACTATATCCCTAATCTGGAAAGTAATTTGAAATAAGTGCGGACCTATGTGAATAGGCAAATATATTTCTCCGATGATAGAATTTCTCGAACCATCAAAAGCTTTCACAATTATGCCACTCGGGCGCATGGGAGTTCCCTGGTATTTCAGCTTCATGAGTGTGCTCCTCGGTATGACATTTAAAAAAGACTCGTTGTCAATCAACACATTGGACAAAGATTCATTCTTACAATTCATGGAGATATGGAGAACCAAGTTATGATTCCTTCCTTCATCGGGAAATTCGTCATCACAGAAATCAGGTTATTACAAGATGTGATATTCCCTACAACACTACTAAATTGGTCAAGAGACATATCACTTTCCATAAAATCCTGATCCAATACTTTCATCAAAGATTCCCTATGGGCAGAGGAGTTCATTAACAATGCTAGAATGGATATCTTAGATGGGGTATACAATAACTGATCTACAATCTTGTAGTCACTCATCTTGATAATCTTCAACAGGTCATCCACATCTTTTTCCAAAGCAGTGCCACTAGATTCCCCCACATCTTTCTTAGGTTCAATACTTTCAGTAATCCTTTTATCAGCATTAACATTCCCTCGAATAACAGGGGCAAAAACCCGACCACTGCGGGTCACTCGGCTGGCTTCGGCAATATTCTTGACATCAGATAAAGGTTGGATGGGAATTTCCATACCATCCTCCAATATTGTTGCATTGTATTTATATGGCACGTCTTTGTCTGATTCATATGGTACAGGGCCTGGCAGGCAAATAACCACTAGAGCAACAACTGGTTTGCCATAGTACTCAATCTCTATAGGGCGGGAACACCAAAACATGGCATAATAACGTTCACCCCTTCTTTAGAATACTTAGACATCACCGAATCATTATTGGAGGACATTTCTTCATCAGAAGAAAATAACTCATCTGCAGAAATATACTTATCATCAGACATAGTCTCGGCCAAGCAATCTTCAATCACGTTAATCCCATTGTAATTATCATTGTTGCTTGAGACTTTGATAGTGCCATTGACTAATAACAACTGAACACCCATTTTCACAATGGAACAACCATGAGAATCTCTGCAGCAGATCTGGAAAGACCAATAATGGCGTCCTTAATGGCCATCCATGTGATAGAATGTAGTGCGCAACTGCACCTAATCATCATTCATATATTTCACGTCAAAAATACGAAATTAACTTGGACATCCATATACCATATTCACATCTTCTTTGTAATCTGCCCTAGGCCTGATTATATGAATGAGACCTTCGTCCATCATTTCCTGAAGATCAGATTTTATCTTATCACATTCTTGGATATTTGTACTGCAAATACTAAAACCAGCATGGTCGTGCGTATAGTAGCTAAATTAGTAGAGGTTATTATGCATCTTTACCAAATCTCCTCTAACCAAGTTGATATCAAAAACTAGAAAGTCCTCGGGACAACCAGCAACCATGTTTACAATAGTTGCTCCTCCATGTTTAGGCAAAGGATTATCTTTAACGTTAGGGCCAACATCTTTAAAGGATAGGAGATCAAATCTTACCATCTTTTTTACTTCAGATTTCAAGGGATAGAAATTCTCGATATTTTTCCCTGGGGCTCCTTCATGAAAAGCACATGTCTGATCTGCCTTATAATACTAGGGTAAAGGTGACGGTATAACACGGGGAGGCCTGGTTTGAACCAACTTCTTCTGAATCAATGCTGGGAATAACTCTACATAGCTCATTAGAATAGACTCAAAAGCTTCTGTCTTCTGACTTTGGCCTTGATTTCCCTGAGGAGATGGGATTTGATAGGCCATAGTGGTTGGTTCTACATTGACAACTGGAGTCACGGAAGCAACTTGTTACTGGTATCGATGACATCTTCTATGTGGTTTAATCTTCCTTTCCCAAATAAAAGCATTCATTTCACTTTCTTTCTTTCGAGAGAACCCATATGATGACTTCTTTGTCCCTTCATCTTTCGTCAAGCGTCCTTCCCTGATAGTTTCTTCTAAACGAACACCCATGCTTACCATTTTGGTGAAATCACTCAGTGCACTGGCGACCATCCTTTCATAATAAAATGATCTAAGGGTTTTCAGGAAGACCTTGGTCATTTCTTGTTCTCCCATAGGTGGTACCACCTAGGCAGTTATCTCGCGCCAACGCCACACACATTCTTTGAGAAAATCGTTGCCTCTCTAAGCCATCGCCCTTAATTGGTCACGATCAGGGGCCATGAACATATAGTACTTATACTGCTTGATGAAGGCTTCCCCTAGATCATTGAAGGTGCGAATATTGCTTATGTCCAAACTCATATACCACTTCAAAGCGGTACTGATTAAACTATCCTGGAAGAAGCGAATAAGAAACCACTGATCACCAGTATGGGTGGACATTTTTCTGATATACATCACCAGGTGATCACGAAGACAAGAGTTTCCCTTGTACCTCTCAAATTTCAGCACTTTAAACTTCACTGGCCCTTTAACATTGGGAACTGGGTAGAGTTCACTGACGTTATTTCCAAACAATTATTTTCCTCGAAGGGATTTCATTTCCTTCTGCATCTCGTTTAACTGATCCTGAAAATCACCCAATCGATCGTTGAAACCCATAATTTTACTCGATGGAGGAACATGACGATAAACTTCATCATTAACAAACATCATAACATTCACCGAAGAAGGTGCAATATAATGGATCTCATTTCTATCCACAGGAGTAACATGCACCACAGGAGGTGCATGAGTAGCAGCAGCTCGAGCAACTGGGGAAACTTGAGCATCAAGATTGTAACCCTCTGGCATGAAATTTTCAGTCCTTCCCCACGGGTAACCTTGAGGCATACGATTATGAGCAACAGTAACTGGAGTAACGAAAATGGGAATTGTCGGAGCTTTGGAAGTGACCGTTGTTTGTTGTGGCTGAGCAACTGGTGGCTGGGTATGAGAAGCTACAAATGATTCCATTAAAGCAGTCAGATTAGCCATACCGACCTTCAAAGCAGTAACCTCTTCGCGCAGCTCACGATTCTCTTGTTCAAGATTCTCCATTTTCTTCCTGGAATTAGCCCGAGTATTATACTGGTGAGATAACTTGTTTCTGAATGGAGTCAGAGAAACACAGTAAGACACCTGGTTATGAACAGACATGTAAGAAATATGTGCATGATGATTCATGATATGCAATGCATATGATTTATTTATCATTAATAATAATTCAAGGGACTCAAAGAATTATAGACGATTTGAAAATACTTAAATACTAACACATTTTGAAATACTGAAAATCTCGTTATAATAATTTCAAAATGGATTATAACTTTTAGTACAAGTTTCAATAATCCTAAGTACAAGAGAAAATAGAATCTAAAATCCTAAGAAGGCAAAGCTGATGAAGATCTCTCCACACACTGACGCTTTCCTGTGAGTCTTGCAATCTGAGCCTTCAACTGTTTGTTCTCTTCTGCATACTTGTCAGTGACCCCTTTCAAATCACCAGAATCAGGAAGTGAGTGATTAAGTCCTAATCGAGCTCCAGAGGAAAATAATTCATCTTGCCTCTCCATCATCTCCATTACACGACTCTCGAAAATTTCAATCAGGTCATCCTTCTCTTTTAAGTCTGCTCGGTAAGACATCTCTAAAGTTTGACACTTGTTCTTCCAAGCCTCATTCTCATGCTGCATCCTAACTAGGGCAAGCTGAAGCTCTTCCACATCATCTAAAAGGGGAGGAATGGTCTTCACAAACATATTCGGTATAGGTTCTTCACGGGAATATGGCATTTTTAGCTGAATTGCCCTTGCTTATACCCACCAGAGATGAGGCTCCAAAGAAATAACTCATCTTGGTCCCAAGTCTTTTTTACTCTTCCTGTGAATATGGCGTCAAGCCTTTGAAATTTCCTCCTTAGCTTCCTTATGATCCTCTCCTTCTTTGAGAAAGAAAATACTCAGATGAATACTATTTGGTTTGTCTCTCATCGGATATCCAAGCTGACGTCGTGCAATAACAGGATTGTAGTGAATTCCTCCCTTTGTACAGAGAAGGGGTACATTGGGGAAACTACCACAACTATCGATAATCTCCATATCATAGTAAGCCCGATGATACAAAACAATGTCGGAATGAGTAAGAGCCATAATCTTCGGAGCCCAATGAGGTTCCTTCTTAACATACCAGAAAGCATTGGACCGAGGTAAGTGAAAAATAAACCACTAATATAACAAATGCATGCAATAAACGATCATTCCTCCATAATAAGAATCCCGAAGATGAATGGAGTAATAAGCATCTCCTAATAATATAGGGACTGGATTCCCAATCAAAAAGATCCTGATGGTGTTAACATCCACAAATTTCTCGACGTTAGGAAATAAGAACAACTCATAGGCAAGTAGAGAAAAGATGGCCTCAAAAGCCACCGTACTCTTTATCCTGGAAAAGTAGAGAGCTTTCTCTAACAAAAACTTAGCGGGTAATCCTCTAATTCCTCCTTTGGTAGTCATGTTAGCCTCGATCTCAGACTTCCCCAAATGAATCATAGCAGCAATCTCTTGAGACTTGGGCTCTCCCTCTAAATCGGTGAAAGGAACACGATCGGTGACAGGTAAACCCAGTAGTGTAGCGATAAAAAATGTAACGGTGTAAATTGGAGATCGAGCTATTTAATTAAATTGACTCACAAAAGCAAGAGTCGCCACCACGCTTTATTATTTCCAAGGGAAAAGGGAAAAGAGAAAAATAAAACCCTTAAATATGCAATGTAAAGTAATACTTAAAAGTAATGAAAATACAATGCGTTTTTGAAAGAGATCTAAAGTTTGGGGGTTGGTTATGCAAAGGGAAGGTACTAGCACCCAATGCATCTGCGATACTCCGCAAGAACCTTTTGAAATATCTGTTTTTTTTTAAAATTATTTATTTGGTTAAAATTGTTCATTTGGTTAGAATGGGTGTGAATGAGATTTTGGAGATACGGCGACCTAGTGTCGAAGTATTGGCTTAAAAGGTGTGAGTTTTAAAATTGAGTTTTTTTTAGGAAAATTAACTTAAGGTTAACAAAATAGTAAAACAAAAATGAATGAAGGGATTCACACAATCGTATAAGATGTATTTGATGACATGAAGCCAACAAAATTAAAACATTTCCCTTGGAATTTAGACGGATGAAAGATATAAAGATTAAACAAAGTTAATTAGAATTGAATAAATAGCAAAAATTAAATTATACTAGCATGTATTTAAATAAACAACACAAATTAAATAAAAGACTAATTTATACTAGCATATATTTGAATAATTAAATAAATAGCATAAATTAAATAAAAGACTAATTTAATAACATGTTTTCATATTTTATAATGGCATGAAATAATTATATGTATAAAATAAAGTAAAACTAATATTATTGGGAAATAAGGCTAAAAGAACAAAATAAAAAATACCCCAACAAGGGTAGAACTCGAGTCCCTTAAGTTACTAGTGGTAAGCCTTGCCAACTGAACTATGATATTTATCTTTTATTCCTATGTTTTAATTTAAATATAAGGGGGACATTGATAGTGATTGGGCCAACAGGTCCAATGGGGCTGACCCGGTTTTGAAGAGAGAAATGAGAGTTTTTTAAAACCCTAAAACAAGAGAAAGGGGTGCCGGATTTGTTGACATTGGGAAGGGAATTATGCAGATTAAATTATTACTATTGTTTCCAATAAAACAATTAAAGGAAAAGTTGAAACAATAAAAAATAACGATCCCCCTCTCTCTCTCTCTCTCTCTCTCTTATTCGTATCAACACCATATTTGTTCATCAAGTCTATTCCAACCGTTTCATCTTTTTTCTCTCGCTTAAACAAACCATCACCATAAACTTTTCCAGAAACTGCAAAGTCCCATGAATTCTTAGCAACATCATAGGTAGGTTCAATTATAGTAAAACCCTTATGCTTATAGCTATACTTCAATTTATATTTCCCAGATTCAACAACGTAGTTCGCTGAAACCTTGTTCGATGGGTCCCACACCAATGTTTCGTCCAAAATTGCTCTGTAATCTCCTTTGCTGTGTATGTATGCCAAATTCAACGGTTTCTCTACAACCCTAATAGTGTTGATAAATTGAAACTGAAAATCCTTTTGGGGACGTTGTAGTTGACACTGAAGGAGTTGGGTTTCTCTACGGCGAGGACTAGGCCTGTTAAGCTGGGGCCGTTTTTGAAAGTGGCATCGGTTATGGATGCTTGGAGTTTGACGGTTTGGACAAGAGGGAGATGCGGGTATGGTGGCTGAGGAATCGGTGGCCATGTTAGAGTCTAGTGCCTGGACGGTGACGAGGGGTCTAGCGGCTTCCATTTCTGGGAAAGGAAATGGACAAAGCTGAAATTAGGGTTTTCTATTTTAGGTACAATGTTCTTCTAATCTCTGCATCTTTCTTCTTCCATTCCATCTTTTCTATGATTTTGAGTGTGTTGTTGATGCCTTTTTTCATACAATCTTAAGTTGCCATTTTGATGCAATTTCTTGGCTGTTATGATGCAGGGAAGCAGACAGTAGCAGACTGGTCTAGGCTGATTTTTTAGCAGTTTTACAGCTATTTTTTGGACTGTTACAAGCTGCTGTTTTTTGGACTGATTTGTAGCATTTCTGAGCAGAATTGGGATTGTTATTGTGTTGAAACAGGGCTAGAAAATGGGCTGATTTGCATGTTGCTGTTGGGCTAATTTACAATAACTTTTGGCAGAATTTGGAGCAATATTTTCATCCTTGAAATTAGTATCAATAGGTCTAGAACTTATCTTTATATGTAACATTGAATGGAAAACTTGTCTAAATATATTTCTCTCAATTCCTTTGTAATTGTAAACATTTTGAATCTTTATTTGTCTTGATGAAAATTTGAAATCTTCCACTTGAATTTGGAAAGGAATTGATTGATTCTTGAATGAGTTTTTGAATGATGAATAAATAATGATGCAAGCCTTAATACCTCAATCTTGCATCTTGTATTAGAGATCCAAATGAATTACATGAATTGATCTTGTAACCATCATGTATTTGTTCTTGTGATGAATGACTATTTGAATCAAGTTTGTCTTTTAAATATCTCCTTTAATAAATGCCTCATGGGAATTCAAAAGGCCATGGTGTGAATCCATCAAAATAATCACACAAAAATAATCTTGAATAAATATTAATGTGATGAACGATTATTCTTGAATGAGCCGTTTTGATAACTTTTATTTAATTAACACTTGAATTCACATGATGAAAATTCCAAGTATTCTAAATAAATTCATCCAAAGCAATCTTGAATTAAATCACTCCACTCTAACGAAATTCACCCCGCGTCATGTAAGTATAAGAAATTGAACCATACTTAAAAGCTTCGAATGATCAATAGAAGAAGGATTTGAAGAGAAATGTTATCGCATTGAGAAATTGGCACAATGAACTGAACTTAGAGATCCAGAAACTCTTAAATCATGACAGGCGTCCCATAAAGGCTTTTCATGGCTTTCTAAACACAATTCGTCTTCAACTTCTAAAGAAAACTTACAGATGACTTTTGGTCGAAGTGTTTGGAATTGAATTGCATAGCTTGATCTTTTCTTGTATTTCAAGGCAAGGTGAAACACACGTGAACTAATGGTCATGGAACCTTGACTGTTCTTATGAATAATTTCGGAGACGCTTGAGACCACTTGTTGAACAGAGCATGGAAATAAACACACGGTTCTCTTGATGAATCAGTCTTCGAGAATCAATGATCAACGGTACTTTTGGCTTGAGAGACTTAAAACCCTAATTGAAGCATGACGCCTGATGCTCTTGATTCAGACATGTTTCTGCATATGAAATCAAAGAAACAAAAAACATACACTTCGTGCTTAATTTAGAAGTTAGTCATGCATAAGATAAAATGTTCACAACACTCGATAATCTCTGCATAGGAAATGATTGAAGGTGAAACGTTCGAAATCGACCATATTTTGTGACCTTGCTGTATATATAAAAGATGCAAATGAAGATGGGATCTTAGGTCAAAAATTGGGGTATGACAGCTGCCCCTATTTAAGTTTCTTCTATCCGGAGATATGAAGATTGAAATCTTCGTCTCGACGAGATTGAAGGGACTTAAATACAGAATATGAAATTTTTGGCCAAAAGATACCGCCATCGTGTTTGTGATATGATATGAATGTAATATTCGAATCTTATGGGGAATGATGCCACATGAGACAAACTAATGCTAGAGAAACCAAGCACATGATAAAATAATCCACAGGGGAAGAGATTATGACTCTACTGGAGAAGCAGAGCCACATGCTTCGAATGAGAGACTCTTATTGGGGAATAACTTAGAGATAAAGCAACTTTATGACTCTAACAAAGAAAATGCCTGCATAGGCCGCGAAAAAATAAATGCTACCGACTCAAGATGACAGTGAGTTTACAACTCAGGGTCAGAGGTAGACAAAAAGATACACCAACTTTTACTGATAGTGAACTACTGATTTTTACTGAAGGTAGAGATTTTATAACAAACTTCCGTGCAGGATTTTTCTAGAGAGATACCATTTGCTACTGAAATAACATATTGTTGTGGATACACAAGCTGCTCAAAATAAAGAAGCCGCCACTTGCTGTCTTCAAAGGATATTAATAAACACACAAGCTGCTTAAATAAAGAGGCCGCCACTTGTTGTCTTCAAAAGATATCAATAACACACAAGTTTCTCATGAAGAGACCGTCGCTTGCTGTCTTCCAAAGATGTCAATAACATATAAGCTACTCATGAAGAGACCGCCGCTTGTTATCTTCCAAAGATATCAATAACACACAAGCTGCTCATGAAGAGATCGTCGCTTGTTGTCTTCCAAAGATATTAATAAACACACAAGCTGCTCATGAAGAGACCGCCACTTGCTATTTTCCAAAGATGTCACTAACACACAAGTTTCTCACGAAGATACCACCGCTTGCTGTCTTCCAAAGATATCAATAACACACAAGCTGCTCATGAAGAGACCGCCGCTTGCTGTCTTCCAAAGATATTAATAAACACACAAGATGCTCATGAAGCGACTGGCACTTGATGTTTTTAAAGGATATCAATAACACACAAGCTGCTCATGAAGAGACCGCCGCTTACTATTTTCCAAAGATATTAATAACACACAAGTTGCTCATGAAGAGACCGCCACTTGTTGTTACATCGATATTCCAGAAGAATGTTGTGATAACACTACTAGGAAATAAAGTTCATCTTCAATGGGGAACCTTGAATAGGTCCTTCCTAAGGAGACCAAGTATTTTAAATGCGCAAAACAAATGCACTCTTCATTTAGGTTTCACAACTTAGAGAAAACCACGGGGTAGCCTATGCAAGAGACAAAGCTCAATCCAGGAATAAACCGGAGAGAAAACAATCAAACAATACTCCATCCAATGAGGAAACAACTCAATTAGGGATTTATCCTATCCAGAGATGGAAAAGAAAGGCTAAAGCAAAATTCTTCCACGAGGATTAACTCAGTTGGGGAATTAGAAAGGAGGCACACTTTCTGCCTAAGTTGACATTTTATTTGGAAAGAGCAAATATGCTGTTTGAATAGACATAACCAAGGTATACGAACCTAATAACATTGACAAATACGAATGTGCATGCATGATGCAAGTGTAGATGGATAAATGAATGTCATGTATATGCTGACAAAACAGATAGAGGAGATAAACTAAAGATGATAAGACATCACAAAACAATCAGATACTCGACTAATTTCAAAGAGATGGGAAAATAACTAGAGATATAACAAAAGGAATCGTCATAGCGTATCATATTACAAAGCTCAAGTCTCTTTGAAGAGGATCATACCCAAATTTTAATCTTCTACATCAATAAACCACTGACATGATAATAAAAATGTACTTCACTTCAGTTAGGGAGAAAAGTCTTGCTTAACTAGAGATAGCTGAATCAAAGCTTAGCCGAGATTGCTTAGGAGTCACCAAGTTTAGTACTCTACTGGGAACACAAGATCACACAAGCAACACCTCATGATGATTTTGAAGGAAGAAACCATTATTCATCATACAAGGATGAATTACCATGTTGTTTTGCATTTCAAGGCTTAACCTTTCTCGGAGAAAGTGTTAATATTCCTTCCAGTATTCATGACACATTTCAAGATAGGAATAATCTATTAACTTTGTTTCAAATATTGCTATAAAAACTGAAATTTTGCCCGATAGAAAAAAAACACAAAAAAGATAATTGCTCAAATTTCATTAATAAGATGGTAATCCGCTAATGGCGCGATTCCAAAGGTTTGCAAAAATTTGGAAAATGGTACATGAAAGAAAAAGTTACAAAAAAAATGACCACTATTCTCCCTAACAACTTTGGATTCCAAGCTGTGTTCAAATTTATTGTGACTAGTCTGATCAAAAGCCTGCTTAAGCCGCTCCTTCGGGTTTTCAACTTAGTATGCTGTCATCTCAATTTTAGGCGAAGTACTTCTTAACTGCATCAGCATTCACGGAGCGCGGGAGTTCCTCACCGTACATATTTGTAAGAATCATAGCGCCTCCAGAGAAAACCTTCTTAACAACATACATTCATTTATAATTCGGAGCCCATTTTCCCCTAGAATCAAGTTAGAAAGATAATATCTTCTTAAGCACAAGGTCACCTTCTTTGAATTCGCGTGGACAAACCTTCTTATCAAATGCCTTCTTCATTCTCTACTGATATAGCTGGCCATGACACAACGCTGTCAATCTCTTTTCTTCAATCAAATTCAACTGATCATATCTACTTTGACACCATTCAGCCTCAGAAAGCTTAGCTTCCATAAAAAATCTCATAGACGAGATCTCAACCTCCATGGGGAGTACTGCTTCCATTCCATATACTAGAGAAAATGGAGTTGCACCAGTTGAAGTTCAAACTGAAGTATGATACCCATGTAGAGCAAATGGGAGTATCTCATGCCAATCTTTGTAAGTTACCACCATATTATGGATAATCTTCTTGATGTTTTTATTAGAAGCTTCAACAACCCCATTCATCTTTGGTCCGTGGGGAGAAAAATTATGATGTTCGATCTTAAACTCTTCACAAATTTCTCTCATCATCTTGTTATTATAATTCGAACCAATATCAATGATGATCTTGCTCGGGGTGCCGTATCGATTGATGATCTGATTCTTGATAAATCTGACTACCACCTGTCTGGTTACATTAGCAGATGATGTTGCTTCCACCCATTTAGTAAAGTAGTCAATGGCCACTAAGATGAAACGATGACCATTTCAAGCCTTGGGTTCAATCATTCCAATCATATCAATGCCTCACATAGAGAAATGCCAAGGTGAAGAGATAACATTGAGGAGGGTCGGTGGCACATGTATCTTGTCCGCATAAATTTGGCACTTATGGCATTTCTTCACATATTTATAGAAATCAGATTCCTTCGTCATCCAATAGTAGCTCACCCTCAACATCTTTTTAGCCATTGCATGTCCATTGGCATGAGTTCCAAAGGATCCTTTGTGTACTTCTTGCATCAACATGTCTACTTCGTGTCTATCCACGCATCTGAGCAAAACCATGTCATAATTCCTATTATACAATACTTCTTCATTGAGGAAGAAACTACTTGCCAACCTCCTCAACGTTTTCCTATCTTTATTGGATGCCCCAGGCGGGTACTCTTGAGTTTGAAGAACATGTTTAATGTCATAGAACCATGGTTTATCATTGGTGACTTCTTCTGCTGAGAACAAATGAGTGGGTCTGTCGAGGCGCATAATTTTGATTGAAGGCATATTGTTCCAATGATTCACTTAGAACATAGAAGAAAAATTAGCTAAAGCATCAATCATTTGGTTATCATCTCCAGGGATATGATGTAATTCTACTTTGTTAAAGAAAGTTAATAGTCTTCTAGCATAATCTCTGTAAGGGATCAAACCAGGATGATGAGTCTCCCATTCTCCTTTGATTTAATTGATTACTAAAGCTGAGTCTCTATATATGTCAAGAATCTTGATCCTTAGTGTAGCGATAGAAATGTTCATGACTAAGCCATTGGATTGACTAGACTTTATACAAATCAAAATAAAAATCGCAACCGCGCTTTATTGTTTCCAAAGGAATGGGAAAAGAGCGAATGACCCAAAAGAGGGGGAAATATTCAAGGTAAGGGGGTTGGTTATGCAAAGGGAAGGTATTATCACCCTAAACATCTACGGTACTCCGCAGGAACCTCTTTGTAAAAATCTGTATATTTTGGCTTTAAAAATGGGTTGTAAGTAAAATGGATGGTGGAGGTGAGAAGAGAAATATATTTTTTATGATTTTTGCACCAGCCACGGTTGTGAACCTTTAGTGCCTACGTACCACCTTTCGTACAATAAGGGATCAGGGTACACGTAGTTCCTCTTTTAAAAATTTGAAACACAAGTGTGTTGATTAATTTTAAGATATAAGACATCATTGTCATTGTCCGTTTGGAAAACATACTTACTACCCACAATCATGAGAAAGGAGAATTTGCATCATCTCAAAGTGGAGGATATGGCTTGAATCTTAAAATCAACAATGCCTCACTCAACACCCAAGTGGAAAATATCTCACTTCACTACATATTGTATAAGTATAGTTGTTTGCATCACTACAAGGATTGACAAGAGTATAATCTTTTTAGAAAAGTTTAAAGATAAAAGCCAAAGTGGCAAAATGGTTTGAAATGAGATTGATTGACTTTTAGTCTTCTCACAAAAATGTTAAGGTATTATTAAGTTGATTGAAGTTTAATGATGAAAATGTTTTGAACACGCATTGACCTAAGTCCAAGTTTATTATGAAAGTGTTTCAAGTTTCAAAACAAGAATGGTTTTAAAAAGGAGGGAGAAGATTTTTGAAATTAAAGAAAATGAGAGGAGAAGAAGGGGCTATCCTAAAGCATAAGGTAAAAGCTAAGGATAAGGATCATCTAACCAACAAGAAGCCAAAGCTTGACATTATGAGCTAAGATAGAATTCCCATTATTTGGATTGAAACTAAGCAAGCAAAGATACTAGACCTCTTCAAGTGTACTAAGTCTTCACAAAAATTGGGCAGAGTAATGGCTGTATACGGGTGAATTCCAGATTACAAACAGAAAATGTAATCACAAAAACCTGCACACAAAAGCAAACAAACAACCCAATGTCTTTAGGTAAACCTCAAGAACTCCATACAAAAATAATCAGATAAGATCACAAAGTCTCCAAGATAGACCAAGGTTTCTAATCCTAAGTCCAAGAAAAATTCCCATGCTCCATCATGCCAAGGATAGTAACTAAATAGTCCAAGTGCCATTAAAAGTTTTTTAGGGTTTATGTTGATTATTAAGTATCTTAAGAAAGGAAAAGAAAAGCTCAAGTGAGCAAAGTAAAAATGACCAGAAAATAAATGCTCAAATGAGCAAAGATGAAAATGGCATGAAATATAAATACTAAAAAAATAAATAGTACATAAAGCATAAAAAGAATAAAAGCATAAGATAAAACAAGTCAATAATTAATGGTTAGTTGGATTACGATCTTGAAACTTGCATTTGGAACTCATTAGAGGATTGGTAGAACCAAAGCCTCCACACAACAAGTTGCATTTGCTTTTTGTCAAGTATATCATCCATTTTGAGTTCTCACAAGTACCATTTAATGATCAACGATATTTAAGTGATCCGTGTTGACCAAAGGTGTTGTAGATCCATTAGAGGATTGGTAGAACCAAAGCCTCCACACAATGAATCTCAAGGTTATTGGATCAAAGAGATCAAATTAACATAATTGGGATTGCAATCATAAGTTTGGGCCACGAATGATCATTTATTCGAATCGGGACAAAATTTAGCGCTATGTTAAGCAATCGTAAGTGGACTTATATAGAAGTTGCACCTATTTTGAGGTCGGTCAATAGCAATCAATGCACCATTTGTTTTGAGACATGATATAGAGATCATGCCCCAACAACACTTAGTGCAATAAGAAGGGGATGAGATGAAGAGGATTAGGGCAAAAAGAGGGATAAACCACTTTTGAATTAAAAATTTAATCAAACTATTATTAAAATCATTCATCCATTTTGGTGGAGTTGAACTCAACACCCAAGATCTAATAATGTTAATAAAGTCATGATTAAAAAATCAACTCAAGACAGCCAGAAAATAATCACAAAATAATAATATATTTAATATATACAATAAAAGGGTTAAAAAATGTTTTAAAAAAAGAAAATAATGAGGAAAAATTATCAATTATGTTCAAATTAATCAAGAAATGAAAAATAAGGCCATAGAAAAATCAGAAGTGGATCCAAATATTTTTATAAAAAATTTTATAAAATTTTTGGTAATTTTTAAAAGTCAGAAACTATTTTTAACCTATTTAAAATTGATAAAACAAAATAAAATAGATCAAAAATAGTAAACCTCAACATAAAATTCCATAAAATTTTCAAAAAGTCAAAAATATGCAAAATAATATTTATGAATTTTTCCAGAATTAAAAAATGTCAAAAAGTATTTTTTAAGTAATTAAAAGAAAGTAAATAATACAAAAAATATAAAAAATACCAAATATTAAAATAAAAATGTGAAAAAATATTCATGAGATCAGAAATAATTCAAAGTATTTTTGTGAATTTTTTCATAATTTTTGGATAAAAAATAAAAGAGTTATGAATTTTTAAATATTTAATCAAATAAAATATAAAATCAGAAAACAAAATAAAACCAAAAAGATGTGGACCATCAGATCATAGTCAAAACGCGTTAGTAAGCTAATCCAATGGACCAGACGCGCTGTGCTTTATATGGACCTTAGTGAAATACACATGGGATCAGAAAAAGGGCAACTAATGAAATTAAAACACTTGGCACACTATCATTGGCTGAGACGAGACATGTCATCATCTTCAACCACCAGACACCCTGCAATGGGGATTTTGTGAGATCCTTCAAATGGAAAAATTAGGATCCCTGGCTAGCATCATTGAACTCGTCTCTTCAAGACGATTCTAACACAACCATCGCGCCAAATTTATATAAGGTATGGAGAGAGCTATGAATCAAAAACTCAGAAAATAGCGAGCACCTTCAATTTGGGATTTCTCTCTCAATTCTCAATGGATTTAAAAATTTTAAGCAGCATTAGAATCAGACAAAGGAGTAGAACAAATTTGTGTTTGATTTAGATCCAAATGATGGAGAATTCTACCTTTTAGAAGTTCAAGTAAGAAGCTCTGAAATTGGACTTCTGTAGCTTGAAATATGGGTTGTTTTGATTGGTTTAAGTACTGGAGAGTTTGTATGATGCTCAAGGATGATGAATGCACAAAGAATTTTGGAAAAGGAAGCTTAAATTTCAAAAACTGAATTCAACAAAAGTGAGTTCCTGTGAAGTTTTGGCAGGGTGTTCTTGGCTCTCTAAGCTTGGGAAAATGAATGGGGGATGACCCTCTATTTATAGGGAAGAAAATGGGATCAAAAGGAAGAGTGAATGATGCGTTTTGGAGGGAATTCGTATGGGTCTGCATCATGAAGAAAGTGTGACTCAATTTTGATCAAAAAACAGCTAAATCGTGCGTTTCATGATGCTAATCACTCCTGGAAAGTTGCTAATCATGTTTAGAAACAAAAACGCTTGGAAAACTTGTGATTAGAAGCCCAAACAAAGATTTCAAAGTCCTGGCTTTGTGAAAAATTCAATTTCAAGTTACCAAATTCAAATCCATGGAATTTCCAACTCAAGGGGTCTTAGGGCATAATTCTTGATGCTTTGGAAAGATGAGGTTACAAGCTTTGCAATGGAAAAAGAATGGAATCAAATGGATGCTTGAGCTGAAAGTTAAATGGAGTCAAAGTTGAAGAAAAAGAGTTGACTTTCCATACTTAGAAATATTTCAAATTCTTCTTCAAAAATGACCTATAATCTTTTGTATCCAAACATGGCCTTCCACTTAGAATTTGATCTTGACCAAAAAATATGGAATGAAGTAGATCTCTTGAATGACATTTTGAAATTTGAACCACTCAAAATCTCCAAAAAATGAGCAAGTTATGACTTGTTGAAGTTGGCCAAAAATCATGAAATGACCTATAATCTTTTGCATTCATAAGGTAACTTCCATCCATTTTCTAACTTTGCACATAAAATAAGGCAACAAGTACACATATTCAAGATCATCATGGAAAAGGAATGGACTCAAGGTGATAAAAACTGACCAAGTTATGACCATTTGAAGTCACATATGGAAAATTGGGGATTTATTTGGATGACTTGTAATCTTTCTTCTTCACCAAGTTATTTCCACATGAGAACTCCTTGGAACTTTTGAAATTATTTGTTGGTAACTCTTTAAAGAGAAAGATTTCTTTGGAATCACTCAAAAATACTAAAAGGTGAGCAAGATATGCTCCTTTGAAGTTCAAAACCGTAGCCTCTAGATCAAGAGAATGCTTTGAGGAACTTTGGCAAGTTTGAAAAAACTTCTTATGCTAACATTCTTTCTTTGTGAATAGAAGTCTTTGAGGATGATGATGAGGACTCATAGCCACTAAAACCACTTCCATATCTTGAAATTTGAGAGAAATGTGCTCTTGTGACTCATATGAACAAGACCTTGTCCAATCATGACAACTTCTTCCCTCAACCCCTTGTACTTTTGAATCAATTTTGATAACTTTGAAATATGTTGAACCAAAATAAGCCTTTTCATGCCATTTATTCCAAAACAACTTCAATGGTGAGGTTTGAACTCCTCAAGCTATGTTGACTAGAGCATGGAAATAAACTCATGAACCCATGGAGCAATTTGCTAAACCTCATAGCCTTTACCTACATTATTAACAAGTAAGGCAAATCCACATTGCATTTTATTAATAAAAGAAAAATCTAAGCAAAATATTCATGATCATAAAAGAAAATAAGTCAAGGTGCTTGGTAATTCCTCAAAAAGAGCAAAGCTAAATGATAGGGAGAAGAACCAAAAGTCCTAATGTGATCTTGTTGTGATTGAATCAACATGGTATGATGAAGGGATCTTAGGGGGGGAAATTGGGGTACAGCAGCTGCCCTTATTTAAGTTTCTTCTATCCGGAGTACGAAGGTTGAAAATCTTCATGTCGACGTGATCGAAGATACTTAAATATAAAACAAACCCTATTTTTGGCCCTAAGATGCCATGCAAATGCTTATGCATATGAATGCCTATGAATAGTACCAAAGAGACGCAAATTATCAATGGGGATGCCACAAAAATTAAGAAACAAAGGAGCAACCCCACCAGGAAAAAAAATCACTGGTGGACCAAAATAACTGAATTACAGAGGAAGATAACAAGCATCGACATTCACTGACGACAGTCTACCAACGTTCACTGAAGGTAGAAAGAGAAAATATCATATCACCGCCGTTCACTGACGATGAACTATCAATGTTCGCTGAAGATAGCAAAAAGATAATAAACACCAACGTTCATTGCCAATGTCCTACCAACGTCCGCTGAAGGTAGAAAGAGAAAATATCATATCACTGCCGTTCACTGACGATGAACTATCAACGTTTACTGAAAATAGAAAAAAGATAATAAACACCGACGTTCACTGCCGATGTCCTACCAACGTTCACTGAAGGTAGAAAGAGAAAATATCATATCACCGCCGTTCACTGATGTTGAACTATCAACGTTCACTAAAGATAGAAAAAAGATAATAAACACCGACGTTCACTGCCGATTTCCTACCAACATTCACTGAAGGTAGAAAGAGAAAATATCATATCACCGCCATTCACCGATGATGAACTATCAATGTTCACTGAAGATAGCAAAAAGATAATAAACAATGATGTTCACTGCCAATGTCCTACCAACGTTCACTGAAGGTAGAAATAGAAAATATCATATCACTGCCGTTCACTGATGATTAACTATCAACGTTCACTGAAGATAGAAAAAAGATAATAAACACCGACGTTCACTGCCGATGTCCTACCAACGTTCACTGAAGGTAGAAAGAGAAAATATCATATCACCGCCGTTCACTGACGATGAACTATCAACGTTCACTGAAGATAACAAAAAGATAATAAACACCAACGTTCACTGCCGATGTCCTACCAACGTTCACTGAAGGTAGAAAGAGAAAATATCAAGTTTTCCACAAAATTCTGGTATTTCGCCTAGAACGGGTCTCAACTTCTTCTTTAACCAAGGGAATCTTCCTGGAAAGGGTCAAACATAAGCTATCTCAAATAAAGAGACTTGTTACTTGTTGTCATGGAGAATTGCAAAAAGAAATGACTTTCTAAGGATAGAAATATGACTTCCCGGGGAAATGCCACGATATTCCTACTGAGGAGATAAAGTCTTCTCGTGCAAAATAAATGCATAGACCAAAACTCGAAGTTTTCAGAAATCCAAAGTAAATAATATTGTCATGCAACCACAGATCCAAATCAGAAATAAACTGGAGCAAGACAACCAATGAAGATACATCCTTTGAGAAATAAACTCAAGAGGTAAAACCAAATCCATCTAAGCAAAGAGCGCTGCAGGAAGGTCATAACACAATGTCAATAAACAATGATTTGTCAATTTTAGCCATGCATGATGTATGTATGAATGTATGAGTGGTATTGTGCATATGCTGGTAAAACAGATGCACAAACAGTAGGAACAAACAAATAAAACTGCCTCAGGTACTAACAACGCTTGGTTAAACTTCAACCAGAAAGATCATTCCAAGAAAGGTAAAAGCCAGTTGCGGAAACCAAACCTATTGCCTGCCTTTAACTTTACTAAAGAGAAATATAATTTGGAGATAGACAAATTAAACAGATACCAAGATAGAACATCCTCCTTCCGGCTTCATCAGAGAAACCAGTTTTTCTTCAAAAGTAACACACCTACTGGAGATTGCAAGACCAACCTTAAACAAAGCAGACTGGCGCTAAAACAAATAGACCTCACTGGGGAATTCAAGCCTACCTCCCTGGAGAAAGATGTGGATTGAAACTTTACATCATGAACACTTATTCAAACAAAATATGCCTTGGGATAGCCTTCCCGGGGAATCAGAAAGTCATCAATATGGAAAGAGGTCAAACCTATGGGGATTTTAAATCCAACCCAACACTTGGTGGGTGAAAACCCAAAGGTTGATAATCATTTTAACACTTCTCAGAAAAGATACAACCCTGGTCTAGTTGCTTGGAAAAAAAGATACCAACAATAATGCCAATACTGCAGAAAGAGCGACACCTCAGCACACCAAGGGAATAAAACCTTTCATCATATGAGGGAAGACTTTGCTGGGGAATCTGGGACAGAGGCTTCTGACCATGCGAACCCAAAATCAAAAGTGAACCAAGACTTGACTGGAGCCAATGGGATCACGAACCCAATACTGCGTGTTACACTGATTATTATCGTCTTTAACTATCTGAGAAACATATAAAGATCGCGCACATACCAGCAAAATGACCTAAGAGAACCTTAAAAAAGGAAGTAAATATTCTCAAAATAACCGGAGTTTGTTCATTCTTGGGATCACCATTTTTTGTTGTCATTGTGTCATCACAAATCTCAAAGTAAATTGAATTGTAAAAAATCTCTCCTCTTTTTTTGAAAAGTCAATTTTGCTTTTTAATCTTTTTGCTTTGAAAGTTATTATCAGTAATAAATGGAGTCTTTGCAAGCTAAATAAAATAAGAACACAAAGAATTGGGTAAAAGCTCGAATTTCATTAATAGAATGGTAGTCTGCGAATGGAGAGACTCCATGGATGATTACAAAGTTTGGGAACTGGTAATATATAATGGGAAAGATACATTGAGATACAATGACCACTATTCCCCCTATCAACTTTTGAAATCCTGAGCAACAACTTTTGTTGAAGTATGGTGAGGATCCGAGAATATTGTTGCTTCAACGATCAAGTATTGTCTGACGTAGTTACTTGCCAAGAGAATCCCTAACTTTTGCCTAAGCTGCCCTTGCGGGTTTTCAACTTAGCGGGAAATTTATTCTGTTTATGTCTCTAATTTTTGCCTAGACCACCCTTTCAGGTTTTCGGCCTACCGAGACACTCCTTTTTTCCTAAGCCACCCTTTCGGGTTTTCAAATTAGCGAGCTGTTCTTTTATTTCTTTAGGCGAAGTATTTCTTGACTGCGTCAACATTCATGGAACGTGGGGACTCCTCTCCATCCATAGTTTCAAGAATTAATGCACCACCAGAGAAGGCTTTCTTGACAACATACAAGCCTTCAACATTGGGAGTTCACTTGCCCCTAGAATCAACGTTAAAAGACATGATCTTCTTGAGCACGAGGTCACCTTCTCTGAATTCACGAGGTTTGACCTTTTTATCAAAAGCTTTATTCATTCTTCTTTGATATAACTGCCCATGACATAAAGCCGTCATTCTCTTTTCCTCAATCAAGTTCAATTGGTCAAACCTGTTCTGGACCCATTCAGCCTCTGTCAACTTGGTTTCCATTATTACACACAACGGGGGAATATCTACCCCGACAAGGAGTACAACTTCCATTCCATACACCAGGGAGAATGGGGTTGCTCCTGTTGAAGTGCGGACAGATGTTCGATATCCATGCAAAGCAAAAGGGAGCATTTCATGCCAATCCTTATAAGTAACAACCATTTTCTGGATAATTCTCTTGATATTCTTATTAGCAGCTTCAACAACCCCATTCATCTTTGGCCTGTATGGAGACGAATTGTGATGGACAATCTTTAACTCTTCACACAGTTCTGTCATCATCTTGTTGTTCAAATTCGAGCCATTGTCGGTGATGATTCTTCTCGGCACACCATACCGGCATATAAGATTATTTTTGATGAAACGCACAACCACATGTTTGGTAACATTGGCATATGAAGCAGCCTCTACCCATTCGGTGAAGTAATCAATTGCTACCATGATAAAATGGTGCCCATTTGATGCTTTGGGTTCTATCATCCCAATCATGTCTATACCCCACATAGAGAAAGGCCATGGGGAGGAAATCACATTGAGAAGTGTCAGAGGCACATGGACCTTACCTGCATAAACTTGACATATATGGCACTTCTTTGCAAATTTATAATAATCAGATTCCATTGTCAACCAATAATAACCTGCCCTTAGCATCTTTTTAGCCATCGAATGTCCATTAGCATGAGTTCCAAATGAACCTTCATAAATCTCATGCATCAACATGTCTTCTTCGTGTCTATCCACGCATCTGAGCAAGACCATGTCATAATTTCTCTTGTATAACACATTTTCACTAAGGAAGAAACTGCTTGCCAATCTTCTCAGTGTCTTTCTATCTTTCCTCGATGCACCAATCGGGTATTCCTGAGTCTGAAGAAAATGCTTGATATCATAATACCAAGGTTTTTCATCTGGTACCTCCTCTGTCATAAACACATGAGTGGGCCTATCCAGCCATCGAAATGTAATTCGAGCTATATCATTCCAAGTATTCACTTGGTACATGGAAGCCTGAGTTGCCAGAGCATCCGCCATTTGATTTTCATCTCTAGGGATGTGATGGAATTCAACTTTATTGAAGAAGGGTAATAATCTTCTTGCATAGTCTTTGTAAGGGATTAAGCCAGGGTGACGAGTGTCCCATTCTCCTTTGATCTGATTTATTACCAAAGCTGAATCACCATACACATCTAGAATTTTGATTCTGAGATCAATAGCTTCCTCAAGACCCATGATGCAAGCCTCGTATTCTGCCATATTATTAGTGCAATCAAATTTTAACCTTGCAGTAAAAGGAATGTGCGATCCATGAGGAGTGACAATCACAACACCAATTACTTTACCATAAGCATTCACTACTCCATCAAAAATCATACTCCAATGAGATTCAGGGTCAGGGCCTTCCTCAGGAAATGGTTCATCACAATCTTTCACTTTCAAAAACATCACATCCTCACCGGGGAATTCATATTCTGCAGACTGATGATCTTCCACCGGTTGGTGGGTAAGGTAATCTGCCAACACACTACTTTTAATAGCCTTTTGAGTGCGGTACTCAATATCATATTCCGATAACAACATCTGCCATTGGGAAATTCTCCTAGTAAGAGCAGGCTTTTCAAAAATATACTTGATTGGATCCATTTTAGAGATCAACCAAGTTGTATGATTTAACATATACTGCCGCAAACGCTTTGCCGCCCAGGCCAAAGCATAACATGTCTTTTCTAGCATGGAATACCGTGACTCACAATCAGTGAACTTTTTGCTGAGATAATAAATGGCAAACTCCTTCTTCCTTGTTTCATCCTGTTGTCCCAGAATACAACCCATGAATTTATCTAACACTGTTAGATACATAATCAACGGTCTTCCTTCTATGGGAGGGAGCAAGATAGGAGGTTCAAGCAGATATTCTTTAATACTCTCAAATGCCTTTTGACAGTCATCCATCCATACACAACCTTGTTCTTTCTTTAACAACTTAAAGATCGGTTCACATGTTGCAGTCATGTGGGAAATAAATCTGGAAATATAATTCAAACGCCCGAGGAAACCCCTGACTTGCTTTTCAGTTTTTGGTGCTGGCATTTCTTGAATTGCTTTGACTTTATCAGGGTCAACTTCAATTCCTTTCTGGATAACAATGAAACCCAACAATTTCCCCGATCTAACACCAAAGGTGCATTTATTTGGATTTAAGCGGAGACGATAGTTCCTCAAACGCTGAAACAACTTCAACAAATCTTCTATATGACCTTCTTTAGTCTGGGATTTGGCAATCATATCATCAACATATACTTTGATTTCCTTGTGCATCAGATCATGGAATAGGGTTGTCATAGCCCTCTGGTACGTTGCACCAGCGTTCTTCAACCCGAAGGGCATCACTCTGTAACAAAATGTTCCCCAGGGTGTGATAAACATTGTCTTTTCCATGTCCTCTAGAGCCATTCTTATTTGATTATACCCAGAAAATCCGTCCATGAACGAGAATACCTTGAATTTTTTTGTGCTGTCCACTAACATGTCGATGTGAGGCAATGGAAAATCATCTTTTGGACTAGCTTTATTTAGATCTCTGTAATCTACGCACATGCGGACTTTTTCGTCTTTTTTCGGTACTGGGAAAATATTGGCAATCCATTGAGGATACACTGATGTCACAAGAAAACCGGCATTAATCTGTTTTAGGACCTCCTCTTTGATCTTTACTGTCATATCTGGGTGGGTTCTTCTCAACTTTTGTTTAACTGGCGGACACTCTGGCTTCAACGGAAAACAATGCTCAACAATATCTGTATCTAGCCCAGGCATATCTTGATAAGACCAAGCAAAAATATCCACATACTCTTTCAACAACTCAATCAACCCGCTCTTCACTTCGGGATGCAACGATACTCCAATCTTGACTTCCTTCAGATCTTCTTTTGAACCCAAATTAATAACTTCCAAAGGCTCCTTATATGGTTGAATGGTATTTTCCTCGTGCTGAAGCAACCGTGAGACCTCTTCTGGAATCTCATCATAATCTTCTTCTTCAGCCCCAAACACAGGACATTCAAAGTTTGGAGAGGGTGCAGGGTCATTGTACTCAACAGGTTTTTTAGTTAATCTGCACATATGATTTATGATTGCTTTTAGAAACTGACACATATAACAAGTGATCATGCAGATTAATTTTTAGTTATTATTTATTTTGAAAGGTTTTTTTATTACCATTTCCTAAGAAAAAGCAGAAAATAAAGACATAATTTGGGAAGTAAAGACAACATTTATTAATGATCTTAAACGTCATAGTAAACAAATAAGCCCTACAACATGAATACTTTCACCTTGGGCAGAGTGAAAGCTTTTCAAAATAAAGAAACAAATTAACAAGAAAAATTACTTTGAAACATGCATGCAAGAAGGAACATCAATGGTGACCCAGTTCTGAACTCAGACTCCATGCATCACATAAATTGGTACTTCCTGTTCTGCTTCATCCTCTTCGACATCATTAATTCCAGAACCAATAGGATGAAGGTAGCCTCCACTGCGGAAAAAATCCTGATAACTGTTCACAGTAGACTTTGACTTCAAACCTTCGCCTTTGCCAATCTTCGAAGAGAAACCTAAACCAGCTTTGTTCTTGTTCACAGGTGGATCCACAAGTCATCCTCAAACTGTATTATAACCATTGCGCACAACCTGTTGTGCGTCCTTCAGCGAAACCACATAATTCCCATCTCTCCTTATGTTATCAATGGATAGGGCTTGGAACTGGGTTCCAACAGTAGCCTCATCCGCTTCTACAATACAAGAGGATAGATGGGATATCAACAACGCCTGCTCCCCGTTTATGATCACTACCTTCCCTTCACGCACAAACTTTAGCTTCTGATGCAGAGTTGAAGTGACAGCACCTGCTTCGTGTATCCATGGCCGTCCTAGCAAACAACTATATGCGGGAATAATGTCCATGACCTGGAAGGTTATCAGGAGCAAATGTGGTCCTATATGGATGGGTAAGTCCACTTCACCAATGACTGATTTCCTCGACCCATCAAATGCCTTCACAATGATGCCACTCGGGTGCATAGGTGCTCCTTGATACTTTAACTTCATGAGAGTACTCCTCGGTATAACATTCAGCGCAGATCCATTATCAATTAGCACATTGGACAGCGAATCATTCTTGCAGTTCATAGATATGGGGAGGGCCAGGTTATGATTCCTCCCTTCATCTGGTAACTCATCATTGCAGAAACTCAAGTTATTACATGATGTAATGTTTCCAATTACGCTTCTGAATTGATTTAATGGCATGTCACTCTCCATAAAAGCTTGGTCTAGTACTCTCATCAATGATTCTCTATGAGCAGAGGAGTTCATCAATAAAGCTAGGATGGATATCTTTGAAGGAGTCTGCAGTAGCTGATCTACAATTCTGTAGTCGCTCATCTTAATTATCTTCAAAATATCATCCACATCTTTCTCTAATGTAGCTCCACTAGTCTCTCCTGTAGCCTTCTTAGGCTCATCATTCTCAGCAATTTTCTTTCCAGCAACAACATCTCTTCGAACAACCGGCGCAAACACACGACCGCTACGGGTCACCCTGCTATTTTCAGCTATATTTCCAATATCAGGCATTCACTGGATGGGAACTTCCACCCCATATTCTAAGATTGTAGCGTTGTATTTGTAAGGCACAACCTTATTTGATTGGTAGGGAATAGGACCTGGCATACTAATTACCAATGGGGTAATAATTGGTTTTCTATGGTACTCCACTTTAAGATGAGCGGGTGCACCAAAACAAGGTACAATAACATTTACCCCTTCCTCAACACAGCCAGGCATCACAAAGTCATTTCTGGAAAACAAATCTTCGTCTGAAGAGAAATACTCATCCACAGAGGCATACTCTTCCTCTGACTCTTCTTCCATTAAACAAACTTCAACCATATCAACCTCATGATAATCATCTCTCTGACCTATGATCTTGATAGTCCCATTGTCTAACATCAACTGAACACCTTCCCTTACAATTGAACATCCTTGGGGGTCTCGACAGCAAACTATGCAAGACCCATATTGGTGTTCCACCTGACCAGCAGTGCGACAGAAGATAGCATGCAACTGCACGAGATCCTCATTCAAGTACTCCACATCAAAAAATTTGAATTCACCAGGACATCCAGAAACCATATTCACTCCCTCTTCATACTCTGCCCTAGGCCTGATTATATGGATTAAGCCCTCATCCATCATCTCCTGTAAATCCGCCTTTATCTTCTCACAACCATGTATGTTTGTACTGCAAACAGCACAACTGGCATAGTTATACGTATAATAGCTGAATTCACAGAGGTCTGCGTGCATTTTCACCAATCTCCTCTAACCAGATTAATGTCAAAAATCCGGAAGTCATGTGGACAACCGGCCACCATATTTACAGTATTCACTCCCCCGTGCTTGGGTAAAGGATTGTCTTTCACATTAGGTCCCATGTCTTTGAAAGATAGAATTCCAGACTTCACCAACCTTTGCACTTCAGTCTTCAAAGGATAAAAATTCTTAACACTATGCCCTGGTGCTCCCTGATGAAAAGCACACGTTTGGTCTGCCTTGTAATACCAAGGAAATGGTGATGGTACGAAGGGAGGTGGTCGTGTCTAGACCAACTTCTTCTGAATCAATGCTGGCAGTAGCTCTGCATAGCTCATGGGAATAAGGTCATAGTTCTCCCTTCTCTGATTATTCCCTTGGTTCCCCTGCTGGGATGGTCTTTGATAAGCAACGGTAGTCGGAGCGGCATACATAACAGGAGTAACCGAGGCGACTTGCTGGTGACGCTGATAATTCCTTCTAGGAGCGTTTACCCTCTTCTCTTGTATAACAGCATTTGTATCCCCTTCTTTCTTCTTGGTAAACCCATAAGATGTCTTCTTCACACCTCCGGACCCTTCACTCTTCGTCAAACGACCTTCTCTTACAACCTCTTCTAGGCGGACACCCATTCCTACCATCTCCGTAAAATCACTTGGTGCGCTTGCTACCATCCTTTCTTAGTAGAAAGCACCCAACGTCTTCAGAAAAATCTTAGTCATTTATTTCTCTTCCATGGGAGGAATCACTTGGGAAGCTACCTCCCTCCATCTCTGTGCATACTCTTTGAACGATTCCCTGTCTTTCTGAACCATTTCCCTAAGTTGGTCACGGTCGGGCTCCATGTCCACATTGTACTTGTATTGTTTGATGAATGCTTCTCCCAAATCATTAAAAGTATGGATGTTGGCGTTGTCCAAGCTCATATACCATTTCAACGCTACACCGGTCAAACTATCCTGAAAAAAGTGAATCAGCAGACGCTGATCATCAGTGTGGGTAGACATTCTCCTCACGTACATTACCAAATGGGCACGAGGGCAAGTGTTGCCCTTGTACTTCTCAAATTCCGGGACCTTGAACTTAGCAGGTATCTTTACATTCGGGACCAAACACAACTCATTCACATTCCTCCCAAATAGCTCTTTTCCCCTAAGAGCTTGCATCTCTCTTTGCATTCTATCAAACTGCTCTTGAAAATCATCCATTCTATCATAAAGACCCAAGTCTTCACTCGGTGGAGGGAAAGGACAACACACATCTTCATTAACAAACGGAACCAAGTTCACCGAAGGAGGTGCAGTAGGAACAATATGCACCACGGGAGGTGCAGGAGTAACAACAGTCTGAACCGCTGGAGCATCTTCAGGATTAAGATTGAAACCTTAAGGTGCAAAATTCTCTGGTATTCCCCATGGATAACCTTGAGGCATAAGGTTTTGAACAACAGCCAGAGTAGCAGATACAGGAACAGTCAGAACTTCACTACTTTCCCTTGTTGGTTAAGGTTAAACACTCGATGGCTGATTCTTTGCAGCCACTAGAGCTTCCATCAGAGTAGTCAGATTGGCCATGTCGGCCTTCAAAGCAGAAACTTCTTCACGCAGCTCACGATTCTCTTGTTCTAAGTTGTCCATCTTCTTTTTTAAATTAGCCCGAGTGTTGTAGTGATGAGTCAGCTTGCTGAATGAAGTAAAAAGCTTGGTAAGGCACCTGGGTATGCATAACAAATGCAAGAAATATGTGCAATATGATGCATGACATGCAATGCACATGATTATTTTTACTTCATTATTTAATATTTCAAGGGATTTAAGATTTATAGGCATATTGCAAACATCCAAGTAATAAAGCTTTTGAAATACTGAAATTTTTTATTATAATAACTTCAAAATGGATTACAAGTTTCAATAATCCCGAGTACAAGATGAAAATACAATCTAAAATCCTGAGAAAAGGAACTAGTGGAGATCAATATGTACACTGGCGCTTCCCTGTGAGCCTGGAAATCTGAGCCCTCAACCTCTGGTTTTCTTTCACATGTCTAATGGCAACCTCCTTCCAATCATCTGGATCATAAAGTGAGTAATCAGCATCTGGTTAAGGCTTAGGGGAAAATAAATCCCCTTACCTCTCCATAGACTCCACCGCTTGACTCTCAAGGATCTCGATCAAATCGTCTTTCTTCTTTAGGTCTGCTCTGTAGGAACTCTCTAAAGTCTGGAACTTGTTCTTCCAAGCATCCCTTTCCTGTTGCATCCTAACCAACGCGAGTTGCAGCTCGTCTAGATCATCTAATAAGGGAGGGGTGGTTTTCACAAATAGGTCGGGCATGGGTGTCTCCTGAGTATACGACATCTTCAACTGAATGACTCTCGATCGGACCCACTGAAGATATGGCTACAAAGAAACAACACCCCTAGGTCCCAAATCCTTCCTACTCTTCTTATGAATGTGACGCCAGGCCTTCGCAATCTGCTCCCTAGATTCCCTATGGTCTTCTTCTTCCTTTAGAAAGAAACTAATCAAATGAATACTATTCGGTTTATCCCTCATCGGATAACTAAGCTATCGCCGTGCAAGAACAGGGTTATAATTAATTCCTCCCTTTGTACCAAGAAGAGGCACATTGGGGAAACTACCATAATTGTCAATAATCTCCACATCCTGGTAAGCTCGATGATACCAATCAATATCCGAGTGAGTAAGTGCCATGATCTTAGGAGCCCAACGGGGTTCCTTCTTGACATCCCAAAAAGCATCAGACTGAGGCATATGAGAGATGAACCACCAGTACAACAAAGGCGTGCAACAGATAATCATTCCCCCATGATAAGAATTCCGAAGATGAAGAGTAATAACCATCACCCAACAGTGTAGGAACCGGGTTTCCAATCATGAAAATCTTGATAGCGTTAATGTCGACAAACTTGTCCACATTAGGAAATAAGAACAGCCCATAAGCAAGTAGAGCAAAGATGGCCTCAAAAGCAACCGTACTCTTCATTCTGGAAAAGTATCGAGCTTTCTCCAATAAGAACTGAGCTGGTAATCCTCTAATCCCTCCTTTAGTAGTCATATGGGCTTCCACCTCAGACTTCCCCAGATGAATCAAAGCAGCAATCTCATGTGATTTTGGCTCATCCTCCAAACCAGTAAGAGGAACACGATCGGTAACAGGTAAATCCAATAGATAAGAATACTCCTCCAGTGTAGGAATCAACTGATAATCGGGAAAAGTAAAGCAGTGATACACTGGATCATAGAACTGGACCAAGGTCGAGAGAATACCCTCCTTCATCTTCAGCTTCATGAGAGGAATAATGGATCCATACTTCTTCCAAAAGTCTGCAGAACATTCGATCTTTGGAATTAGACTGACCAACTCATCTATCTTGGGATCCTTGAAACTGTATTTCCCGGTCTTTCTCTTTCCAGAATCCATGGTTAAAAGTACCTGAGATATTCACAAATAGTCAACCTTTAAATCCCTTGAAATATTGTTTTCTTCAAAAGATGCTTATGAGTGCATGGATGCATGATGCAACAATCACACACAAGATCACACATATAGGGTTCATAGGTTTAACTTCACGAGCATGAGGTCGAAGGTACTACCCATAAGGTGTTGGTCTAAAAAGTTATCACCTGTCGAACAAGGTTCTAGAGGTTCCCAGAGTCTACATCCTTCTTTTGGATATTACCAACTTCCCGATTAACTCGGTAATTAGTGATATTCTCAAGAAAGACTCATCCGAGCGTAGTATCACGTGACAACTATTTCCAGATTACTCCGTCATAGCTTCCGCACTACACCTAAAAGGCCAAGATGGGTTTGGTATTATACAATCCTCAGCTTCAGCAGGCTCCCAGGTCGAAAGTAGTATGTCTTCCTGATTACTCGGTAAACGACACTACATTCAAAGGGGCCTCCACTGAGTGGGGGATCTCATGTATCCTTTTTTGGGATTACTCCCTCAATGTTAACATGACTATACCGCCCGTCCTATCTTAAAGTTTTCCCAAGTCCGGGTATAGGACTTATGAGTAATCATCAAGCACCCTGAAAACCAGGAAAATCCAAACAAACATATATACAAAATATAACAAATAAACAACAATAACACATATACAGATATAAACAAAGATAGACTCAACCCACTTAGGGATGGACCAGCAAGAGGTCAATCTTTCCCCAGTGAAGTCGCCATTTTTCTGTAGCGGGAGAAATGTTCAAGACCAAGCCATTTGATTGACTAGACTTTTTACAAATCAAAATAAAAATCGCCACCGTGCTTTATTGTTTCCAAAGGAATGGGAAAGGAGCGAATAACCCAAAAGAGGGGGAAAGATTCAAGGTAAGGGGGTTCGTTATGCAAAGGGAAGGTATTAGCACCCTAAACATCTACGGTACTCCGCAGGAACCTATTTGTAAAAATCTGTATATTTTGGCTATAAAAATGTGTTGTATGTAAAATGGATGGTGGAGGTGATAAGAGAAATATATTTTTTATGATTTTTGCACCCGCTGCGGTTGCGAACCTTTAGTGCCTACGTACCACCTTTCGTGCAATAGGAGATCAGGGTACACGTAGTTCCTCTTTTAAATATTTGAAACACAAGTGTGTTGATTAATTTTAAGAGATAAGACATCATCGTCATTCTCCGTGTGGAAACATACTTACTACCCACAATCATGAGAAAGGAGAATTTGCATCATCTCAAAGTGGAGGATATGGCTTGGATATTAAAATCAACAATGCCTCACTCAACACCCAAGTGGAAAATATCTCACTTCACTATATATTGTAGAAGTATAGTTGTTTGCATCACTACAAGGCTTGACAAGAGTCTAATGTTTTTAGAAAAGTTTAAAGATAAAAGCCAAAGTGGCAAAATGGTTTGAAATGAGATTGATTGACTTTTATTCTTCTCACAAAAAATGTCAAGGTATTATTAAGTTTATTGAAGTTTAATGATGAAAATGTTTTGAACATGCATGGACCTAAGTCCAAGTTTATTATGAAAGTGTTTCAAGTTTCAAAACAAGAAGGGTTTTCAAAAGGAGGGAGAAGATTTTTGAAATTAAAGAAAATGTGAGGAGAAGAAGGGGATATCCTAAAGCATAAGGTAAAAGCTAAGGATAAGGACCATCTAACCAATAAGAAGCAAAAGCTTGACATTATGAGCCAAGATAGAATTCCCATTCTTTGGATTGAAACCAAGCAAGCAAAGATACTAGACCTCTTCAAGTGTATTAAGTCTTCACAAAAATTGGGCAGAGTAACGACTGTATACATGTGAATTCCAGATTACAAATAGGGAATGTAATCACAAAAACCTGCACACAAAAGCAAACAAACAACCCAATGTCTTGAGGTAAACCTCAAGAACTCCAGACAAAAATAATAAGATAAGATCACAAAGTCTCCAAGATAGGCCAAGGTTTCTAATCCTAAGTCCAAGAAAAAGTCACATGCTCCGTCATGCCAAGGATAGTAACCAAATAGTCCAAGTGCCATTAAAAGTTTTTTAGGGTTTATGTTGATTATTAAGTATCTTAAGAAAGGAAAAGAAAAGCACAAGTGAGCAAAGTAAAAATGACAATAAAATAAATGCTCAAATGAGAAAATATGAAAATGGCATGAAATGTAAATGCTAAAAAAATAAATAGTACATAAAGCATAAAAAGAATAAAAGCATAAGATAAAACAAGTCAATAATTAGTGGTTAGTTGGATGACCATCTTGAAACTTGCATTTGGAACTCATTAGAGGATTAGTAGAACCAAAGCCTCCACACAACAAGTTGCATTTGCTTTTTGTCAAGTATATCATCCATTTGGAATTCTCACAAGTACCATTTAATGATCAACGATGTTTAAGTGATCCGCGTTGACCAAAGGTGTTGTAGATCCATTAGAGGATTGGTAGAACCAAAGCCTCCACACAATGAATCTCAAGGTTATTGGATCAAAGAGATAAAATTAACATACTTGGGCTTGCAATCATAAGTTTGGGCCACGAATGATCATTTATTCGAATCGGGACAAAATTTAGTGCTATGTTAAGCAATTGTAAGTGGACTTATATAGAAGTCGCACCTATTTTGAGGCCGGTCAATAGCAATCTATGCACCATTTGTTTTGAGACATGATATAGAGATCATGCTCCAACAACACTTAATGCAATAAGAAGGGGATGAGATGAAGAGGATTAGGGCAAAAAGAGGGATAAACCACTTTTGAATTAAAACTTTAATCAAACTATTATTAAAATCATTCATCCATTTTGGTGTAGTTGAACTCAACACCCAAGATCTAATGATGTTAATAAAGTCATGATCAAATGATCAACTCAAGACAGCCAGAAAATAATCACAAAATAATAATATATTTAATATATACAATAAAAGGGTTAAAAAATGTTTAAAAAAAGAAAATAATGAGGAAAAATATCAATTATGTTCAAATTAATCAAGAAATGAAAAATAAGGCCATAGAAAAATCAGAAGTGGATCCAAATATTTTTATAAAAATTTTGGTAATTTTTAAAAGTCAGAAATCATTTTTAAACTATTTAAGATTGCTAAAACAAAATAAAATAGATTAAAAATAGTAAACCTCAACATAAAATTCCACAAAATTTTCAGAAAGTAAAAAATATACAAAATAATATTTATGAATTTTTCCAGAATTAAAAAATGTCAGAAAGTATTTTTTAAGTAATTAAAAGAAAGTAAATAATACAAAAAATATAAAAAATACCAAATATTAAAATAAAAATGTGAAAAAATATTCATCAGATCAGAAATAATTCAAAGTATTTTTGTGAATTGTTTCATAATTTTTGGATAAAAAATAAAAGAGTTATGAATTTTTGAAAATTTAATCAAATAAAATATAAAATCAGAAAATAAAATAAAACCAAAAAGATGTGGACCAGCAGATCATAGTTAAAATGCGTTAGTAAGCTAATTCAATGGACCAGACGCGTTGTGCTTGATATGAACCTTAGTGAAATACACATGGGATCAGAAAAAAGGCAACCAATGAAATTAAAACGCTTGGGACGCTATCATTGGCTGAGACGAGACATGTCATCATCTTCAACCTCCAGACACCCTGTAATGGGGAATTTGTGAGATCCTTCAAATGGAAAAATTAGGATCCTTGGCTAGAATCATTGAACTCGTCTCTTCAAGACGATTCTAACACAACCATCGCGCCAAATTTATATAAGGTATGGAGAGAGCTATGAATCAAAATTCAGAAAATAGCAAGCAACTTCAATTTGGGATTTCTCTCTCAATTCTCAATGGATTTAAAAGTTGTAAGCAGCATTAGAATCAAACAAAGGAGTAGAACATATTAGTGTTTGATTTGGATCCAAATGATGGAGAATTCTACCTTTTCGAAGTTCAAGTAAGAAGCTCTGAAACTGGACTTATGTAGCTTGAATCATGGGTCGTTTTGATTGGTTTAAGTACTGGAGAGTTTGTATGATGCTCAAGGATGATGAATGCACAAAGAATTTTGGAAAAGGAAGCTTAAATATCAAAAACTGAATTCAACAAAAGTGGGTTCGTGTGAAGTTTTGGCAGGGTGTTCTTGGCTCTCTAAGCTTGGAAAAATGGATGGGGGATGTCCCTCTATTTATAGGGAAGCAAATGGGATCAAAAGGAAGAGTGAATGATGCGTTTTGGAGGGAATTCACGTGGGTCTGCATCATGAAGAAAGTGTGACTCAATTTTGATCAAAACTTAGCTAAATCGTGCGTTTCATGATGCTAATCACTTTTGGAAAGTTGCTAATCATGTTTAGAAACAAAAACGCGTGGAAAACTTGTGATAAGAAGCCCAAACAAAGATTTCAAAATCCTGACTTTGTGAAAAATTTAGTTTCAAGTTACCAAATTCAAATCCATGGCATTTCCAACTCAAGGGTCTTAGGGCATAATTCTTGATGCTTTGGAAAGATGAGGTTACAAGCTTTGCAATGGAAAAAGAATGGAATCAAATGGATGCTTGAGCTTAAAGTTACATGGAGTCAAAGTTGAAGAAAAAGAGTTGACTTTCCATACTTAGAAATATTTCAAATTCTTCTTCAAAAATGACCTATAATCTTTTGTATCCAAACATGGCCTTCCACTTAGAATTTGCTCTTGACCAAAAAAGATGGAATGAAGTAGATCTCTTGAATGACATTTTGAAATTTGAACCACTCAAAATCTCCAAAAAATGAGCAAGTTATGACTTGTTGAAGTTGGCCAAAAATCATGAAATGACCTATAATCTTTTGCATTCTTAAGGTAACTTCCATCCATTTTCTCACTTTTCACATAAAAGAAGGCAACAAGAAAACATTTTCAAGATCATCATGGAAAAATAATGGACTCAAGGTGATAAAAATTGACCAAGTTATGACCATTTGAAGTCACATATGGAAAATTGGGGATTTATCTGGATGACTTGTAATCTTTCTTCTTCACCAAGTTATTTCCACATGAAAATTCCTTGTAACTTTTGAAGTTATTTGTTGGTAACTCTTTGAAGAGAAAGATGTCTTTGGAATCACTCAAAAATACCAAAAGGTGAGCAAGATATGCTCCTTTGAAGTTCAAAACCCTAGCCTCTAGATCAAGAGAATGCTTTGAGGAACTTTGGCAAATTTGAACAAACTTCTTGTGCTAACATTCTTTCTTTGTGAATAAAAGTTGTTGAGGATGATGATGAGGACTCATAGTCACTAAAACCACTTCCATATCTTGAAATTTGAGAGAAATGTGCTCTTGTGACTCATAGGAACAAGACCTTGCCCAATCATGACAACTTCTTCCCTCAACCCCTTGTACTTTTGAATTAATTTTGATAAATTTGAAATATGTTGAACCAAAATAAGCCTTGTCATGCCATTTCTTCCAAAACAACTTCAATAGTAAGGTTTGAACTCCTCAAGCTATATTGACTAGAGCATGGAAATAAACTCATGAACCCATGGTGCAATTTGCTAAACCTCATAGCCTTTACCTACATTATTAACAAGTAAGGCAAATCCACATTGCATTTTATTAATAAAAGAAAAATCTAAGCAAAATATTCATGATCACAAAAGAAAACAAGTCAATGTGCTTGGTAATTCCTCAAAAAGAGCAAAGCTAAATGATAGGGAGAAGAACCAAAAGTCCTAATGTGATCTTGTTGTGATTGAATCAACATGGTATGATGAAGGGATCTTAGGGGAAAAAATTAGGGTACAACACTTAGATCCACCTCTTCTTCGAGACCCATAATACATGCTTCATATTCATCCATGTTATTCATACAGTCAAACTTCAACCTCGCTGTGAACGGGATATGAGTACCTCAGGGAGTGAGGATGATTTCCCCAATTCCGTTGCCATAAGCATTTACACCCCCGTCAAATATCAAACCCCAACGGGATTCAGAATTAGGTCCTTCTCCAGGTAATGGATCCTCACAATCTTTGGTTTTCAAGTACATAACATATTCATATGGGAAGTCAAACTTGATGGATTTATAGTCATCAATTGGTTGGTGAGCCAAATGATTGGCTAAAACACTTCCTTTGATTGCTTTCTGGGTGTGATACCCAATGTCATATTCAGATAATAACATCTTCCAACGAGATATTCTTCAAGACAAGGTGGGCTTATCGAAGATATACTTGATCAGATCCATTTTAGAGATCAACCAAGTAGTGTGGTTAATCATATACTCGCGTAGACGGCGAGAAGCCCAAGCTAAAGCACATAAGGTTTTCTCAAGAATTGAGTATCGAGACTCACAGTCTATGAATTTCTTACTCAGATAATATATGGCATGTCCTTTTCTCCTAGTCTCATCTTATTAACCAAGCACACATCCCATGGAATTTTCCAATATGGTCAGATACATAATCAGAGGTCTTCCTTCCACTGGAGTAATCAAGATGGGAGGATCAACTAAACATTATTTGATGCTATCAAAATCTATCTAACAATCTTCTATCCAGACACATCCTTGGTTTTTTCGAAGAAGCTTGAAAATCGGCCCACAGGTAACAGTCATATGAGATATAAATTTGGAAATATAGTTCAACCTTCCAAGGAATCCTCTTACTTGCTTTTATGTTTTGGGAGCGGGCATCTCTCGAATAGCTTTGACTTTATTAGGATCTACCTCAATACCTCGTTGGCTGACAATAAAACCCAGAAGTCTTCCAGGACGCACACCAAAAAGGCACTGGTTAGTATTCAGACGAAGTTTATACTTTCTCAAACATTGTAATAATTTCAAAAGATGCTCCACATGATCTTCTTCAGTCTGCGATTTAGCAATCATATCATCTACATAAACTTCAATCTCTTTATGCACCATATCATGGAACAGAGCGGTCATGGCTCTCTGGTACGTGGAACCAGCATTCTTTAAACCAAACGACATTACTCGATAATAAAATTTTCCCCAAGGTGTATTGAAGGTTGTCTTCTCCATATCTTGAGGTGCCATCTTGATTTGATTATAACCAGAGAAACCATCCATAAAAGAGAAGACTTTAAATTTTACGGTGCTGTCGACCAATACGACAATGTGTGGTAAAGGGAAATCATCCTTTGGGATGGCTCTATTCAAATCTCTGTAGTCCACACACATTCAAACCTTTCCATCTTTCTTAGCAATAAGAACTATATTGGCTAACCACTAAGGATAAACTGATGTAACGAGGAAACCTGTTGTTGTACTTGAAATGACTGGCTGAAAATCATCAATCAATAAAGTCACCATCGAACATCTTTTATCCCATATGGAGGGAAAGGTAAACATCGAGAAAACCTGGAAAGGGAGAAATCACAGTCTTTCAACCAAGAGATTGGTTAAGGGAGTCTGTTACGCGAGGGGAATGTATTAGCATCCCAAACGCCCGTAGTACTCTACGATATCCACTCTTGTTGTCTAATCTAACGGGTGTGGTCAAATCCTATGTCTATGACTTAAGACTGAAAAGGGAATGCATGCAAAAGGAAGAAGAAAATAATGTAGGGAAAATAAAAAATTGTGCTCGGTTGGGCCCTACCCCAATGCCTACATATCCCTTTTAAGGAATCAGAGCAGCCGTAGTTCGGCTTACATATTTTGGTTGGTTTGTATTTTTTAGTAAAGACAGACAAAAACAATCAAGATGGTAAAACATCGAATAAAACAACAAACAAATGAGGTGGTCAAACATCGACTAAGTAATAACATAGCAACATGTTAAAGATGACGAAACATCGAATGATAAAACAACACACCTAGTAGTGACAATGAGAGTCAAAGTTAGATATCAAACATGTGCGATGGCGAAACATCGGCTTCCAAATAAATATGCAATGGAGAAACATTGGCTAGAAGGTAATAAGTCATCATGGAAAATATGGCGAAACAACAACAAAGCGAATGACAAAACATCACACCTGACAATGATATTGGGCATCAAAGTAGGATAACAAACATGTGCGATGGTGAAACATCGGCTTCAAGATGACAAGATATCATGGCAAAGATGGCGAAACATCGATAAAACGAATGACAAAACATCACAACTGACAATGATATTGGGCATCAAAGTAAGATAACAAACATGTGCGATGGCGAAACATCAGATGTGCGATGGCGAAACATCGGCTAAGAGATAATAAGATATCATGGAAAAGGTGGAAACACATCAATAAAATGAATGATAAAACATCACACCTGACAATGATATTGAGGATCAAAGTAGGATAACAAGCATGTGCGATGGCGAAACATCAGCTTCAAACAAATGTGCAATGGCGAAACATCGGCTAAGAGATAACAAGACATCATGGCAAAGATGGCGAAACATCGATAAAACAGATGACAAAACATCACACCTAACAATGATATTGAGGATCAAAGTAGGATAACAGACATGTGCGATGGCGAAACATCGGCTTCAAGATAACACAGATAAAGTAAGATTGGTTTGTATGTTTTATTCTAAAGAGGAGTTTGAGTTTATTAGAGGTGTTTTTATGATTTGCCAAGAAAACAGTTTTTGTTTTAAGATGAAAAATGCAAAGAAAGGAAAAACAAATAAGGGGAACTAGCCTAGCACTATCCCTAGTGTTATCATACAATGGTTGACCCTAAAGTTGAGGATAAAGGAAAATCCTATCCTATGTTAGCATACATGGATTCCTATCTCAATCAGCATGTCAAAGAAGGCTTAACAAAACTATCCTATAGGGAACATGCAATGAGAGCGAAGTCGTGATCTCAATGTCTAAATTGAGTGACTCATCGATCAACAATTAAAGAAGAAAAGCAATAAACATCCTATAGGGAACATGCAATGAGAGCGAAGTCGTGATCTCAATTTCTAAATTGAGTGACTCATCGATCAACAATTAAATAAGAAAAGCAATAAACATCCTATAGGGAACATGCACTGAGAGCGTAGTCGTGATCTCAATTTCTAAATTGAGTGACTCATCGATCAACAATCACAACACATGCATCAGATAAAAAAAACCAGAGAGTCTCCTGACATATATCAGCAACAGAGATCCCATCATGCAATCAGAGAATTATGCAAAATGAAAATGAGAGAAAGGAGGTGATATAATACCAAACAGATAACTATATGTAGTAGTCAAGCAAGAATAAAAGAAACCCAGAGAAACTTCAAGCAAGCTGGCATCAATAAACAAATTGAGTCAGGAATTTGTCAGATATGAACAAGTCCCAGAGGCAATATATGCCATTCACAATCATATATATATATATATATATATATATATATATATATATATATATATATATATATATATATATATATCCTGCATAAACCATCAGACATGCCAAGCACAAAACAATGCCGGTATAATAGATTGTGTTTCACAAATAAAGTGAAACACAGAAAAGCCTCAAGCCAAAAGTGGAAACTTTCTCAGAGTACCTCGCACATTCAACAACCAAGTTAGTATTCCAAAAGTTGAAGAAGTGAGAATAACATGGTGGCAATTACCAAATATTAGACATGACAAACAAGAGGAGACAAGCATATGTACAAATTAGGTCAAAAGAATCAGAGGAATGGTGCTCTTTCCTATCACCATGTTGAATTGAAAATTTAGTGTCAATCAAGGATCATAAGAGCTTGAAAATAATATGAACAAGAGCCATGGAGATCAGTTGCAAACACATTTCAATCATGCCCAATTGATTCAAACACAAATTCATGAATACAATGGGAGATGAAACCCACATAAGGCATTAGATGGTTCAACATATTCAAACATGAGGCTTCTAAGTGGAATGGATTGAGCTAACATGGACAAGTCAGAACCAACATGATCATTAGGTTCCCAATTATAGGCCTAACTCAAGTTCATTGGCCATCAAACAAATTGTAACAAGACAGGCAAACATAATTGGGTACCTTCACTTCAAAATTACACCAAAAATAGAAACAAGGATCCATAATTCAAACCAAAAATATCTCAACATCTTGGAAGTGTTTAGAAGTCATAATGCAATCCCTAAGTTCATGAATGATCGAGGAAGAGGTCAAATGAAATTCAAAGTTCAAGACTAGTTGGCAAAACTACCAAACTAGACAAGTTTTCAAATTTTTTTTTGTGGAAAAATACCAAACCAAGTCAAGTAATTCAAGAAAAATAGTTTTCAAATTGCCAATACATTCATGAACTATGATCAAGACCTGAAATCCAATAGAAGTCCAAGGCAAAGTGAATTTTGAAAATAAACTTGCATCATAAACAACAAAACCCTAATTTTTGACTTTTTATCTCAAATATTGATTAAATGAGATCAAAATTCGAACAAATTGAGTCAAGATCATACAAATCGTCAAGGAACCCTAAATGTCAGAATATACATATTTTCATATTTTTTAAATTAATAAAAGGTCAAGAAAGAAATTAATATTCAAACAATTATGTAATTAACAAATATTCACAAATCAAAATGATATTTAAATCAAAAAGTCAAAAATGCCCAACAAAGGTTATATTCAAATATTAGGGTTTAAAACATACATCCTTGAATTTTTGTGATTTTTTGGATAAAAGGAAAATATTAAAAAGAAAAAAAAACAAACAATTAATAATGAAATTATTATTTAAGGGCAAAAAAATGTAAAACATAACCTAAAATCTCAAAAAATGCAAAACAAAAATATGACCAGGTTCCATAGTCAAAAACAAGGTTACATGATTTTTTCTGGAATTTTTTAATTAATAGAAGTATTAAAAATAAAAAAAACCAACAAATATTACAAATAACTTTGAAATTAAATGTTTAATCAAAAATTAAGAAAAATGATGAACCAAAGTCAGAATCAATTTTCACATTATTTTGGAAGTCTCAAATAATTTTTTGTGGATTTTTTAGGTCAAAGGAACTATTAAAATAAAAATTATCTTTGATCAATTAATTAATTAAACCTAACAATTTTTTAAACCAATCAGATAATTCCAAATAAAATCAAAAAAATACACAAAGTCAGAAATATTTTTTTGGATTTATGATAATTTTTTCAGAATTTTCCAATCATTTTTGAGCAAGAAATAAAATCATGGAAATAAAATTATAAAACAAAAATTCAAATAATCCAAAAGTTTCAAACGGACCAATCATGATGTGCCACCACATCATCTTCAACCTCCAGATGTTCAAAAACGCGCACATCTTCTCAGGCCTAGGGATCACTTTCAGATCAATGTAACTCACTCAATTTTGCATCATTTTTCATGAAATCAAAAGCAAATCAAAGCTAGCATGGCAAGGAATCCATAGCAATTCGAATCAAATCAAAACATCAATCATATTGTCCACAATCAAGCCATGAATATGAACAAAAGCATTCTACATCGCAAGTTTCAGAACATCCAAACATGCTTAATTCATCAAATTAAACGCTATAAAGCTCCAGACACATTCCATTAACATCATTGAACATGAATTCAAGCTCAAACATGTCAATAAACAAGTGCATCTCAAGAATCGAAGTTTGGAATCATTACCTCAAGGTGAAAAGTGATCTAATGTCTCCTTCACTCCAGATGCAAACAAATAGTGCTGGCTTGATCTACTTGCTTTGCTGAAGCAGAATCCACAAGAATTTTGAAGAAAGCACCAGGGAATTGAGAGAATCGAATCAAAATGCAGAAGAGGAAGATCTGGAATTCTTGCAAATGGTGCATTCTCTCCCTCTCTCTTTGCTTGCTTTCACTTATATAGAGCTTGTAGAGAAGGTTAGAAGTGGAAGTTTGTCCTTAAATCCGTTGGAGGGAAGGATTGGGAATTTTGGCCAAAAATGAGGTGCATACTGAATCAGCTCTTTTGCCCTTGCGTTCCCCTGCTTCTCATGCATTTTGTAAGCCAAATGAAGTCAGAAATGCATGCTTAAAAGGCCAGCCCATGATCATTTGAAATGAGAGAGTGTTGGTGAATTGGCCATTTTGAGCAAGTTTTGCATTTTTTGATTCCAACATGTGCAATATCATATGGGGAATGAAATAGAAAGTGTAAAGGGCCTCAGCATGTCACAAATTACCAATGGGCTTGATTAGAAGAATGAGGAATAACTAAAACTTGAGTTTGCAAGAAATGGCCATTTTGCATATTTGCCAAATTTCACTAAAATGCCACAAAATTCCAAAACTCATAACTTGCTCATACTTTTTAATTTAGGCACAAATGAACACAATTTGGAAAGGTATTGAAAATATCTACAAACCCTTAGTTTATAGTTTTTGAAAATTAATCCATTAAGGTTCCCAAAATTTGGCATGAAATTCGTTAATTTTGAAAAATGACCTATAATTTTGTAACTTCAAAAGGCCCTAACTCTTGATTCCTTGCCAATTTGGACATGAGACCAAAAGGAGATGAAATATCATTCTCTTAGCTTCCCAAGCATATTTCATTTGTATCTTCTTGATCAAGGATGAACAAAATATGATTTTTTGAAATTAAGTCCTTATTTTCCAAAACTTTTAGGGTTTCTTCAAGAATAAGTTTCAACCCAAACTTCAATCTCTTTAATCCAATGACCAAAATGGACTTGAAATATGAAAATTACATCCTTGGATTGATGGTTGGCCAAAAATTCACTTGGTCAACCTTGACTTTGACTGATTTTGACCAAAATGACCATTTTGCCCCTTTGAATCAATTGATCCACTTCCTTTTAAAATTGATGATTACAACTTCAAATATATGATCTCCAAAACATATAAAGGCCATGTGAAAAGTTACACTTCAAAATTCTCAAGAAAACCTGATTGAAACCAAAACCCTAATTTTGGTCAACACATTAGGAGACTGATGAATCATCTTCAAAACTTCAAATCCTCTGGGCATCAAGACCAATTCTTTGTGCAAGGACTTTTCAAATACCAATGAGATGTTGTAACTTCCAAACCAAGACTTGTATATTGACTAATAGCCTTGCTCAAACAAAACCCTAATTTGACTAGTGAATCCAAAGAGAGATTCCTCTTATAAATCAAACACAAACTTCAATCCTCTGATGATCCAAAGGGATGGATAAAACAACTTGAGATATGCAATAACTTTTGAGCTCAAAAGATTCAGAGGTTTAGATGATAAGATTCTTCTTGAGAAACTTGTCAATGCAACCAATCTTCAAAGCTTTGAGGAAAACTTGGTAACCAAAGTACTTTGATCCTATCACAATGTATGAATGCAATGCACTATGATGTTCATGATGAAACATAAGCCTAAATCAAGAGGGTAAATTTTGGGGTGCAACAGCTTCCCCTATTCAAATATCTTCAACATGATAAGTTAGAAAAGTGATAACTTTCGAGCGTTGAGGGTTGACGATGTTTGAATACGAAAGAACCCGAAAATTTACACTCTTGCAAGAAACGGAGACAAAACTCCCAAGACACGGGTCAGAATGGAGCCATAACACAGGTTGAAACAGAGAAAAAACAAAGAAGAGTAGACGCAACTAAACATCCGGAAAAACGTGCCAGGGAGAAACTGGGCTGTAAAAGGAATGGGTGAGACAAAACTCAACTAACAGAGTATAGACGAAACTAAGCTCCATAACAAAAAACGTACGCGGGTGAGGAGGCAAAACTCTGAGCTCGACCCAAAGCGAAGTGGATAGAGTGCGTGATTCTAGGAACACTTGCCAATCTCAACTAAGATAGACATTATGAAGGAACTAAAAGAATCTCAGAAATGAGGAACAAAAGCGAGACGAAACTCGACTCAATGACCAGTTAGGCGAAACTAAACCAGATGAGTACCAGGACGAAACTGGATTTCACGCACAGGTAACGAGGCGGAACTCGACCCAAAGTGAAGTGATGAGAGTGCATGTTTCTCAGAGAACCTGTTGGTCTCAGATCAATGGATAAACAATGACGAAAACTGATAGAAGCATCCAAGGAACAAAGGAGACATATTTTAGACCAGGGACGCAGCACAAACACTGTAATTGGTAAACGAACATCGTCAAAGAGTCCAAGGTAGGAAAGCAAGAACGAGACGAAACTTGACTCAATAACTAGTTAGACGAAACTAAACTAGATGAGTACCAGGACGAAACTGGATTTCATGCACAGGCGACGAGGCGAAACTCGACCCAAAGCGAGGAGATTAGGGCGTACACCTAAAAACCTGCAAAAAGCGAACATCAGGACAAAACTGGTATTCGAAAAGGTGCACCTAGTAGATATTGGAATGAACCAGAGAGGGTAGTAAAGACTAAACCTAAGAAGACCGAGCTAGGGCGAAACTGAACTACAGTCAAGAGTAGACACTCAAACAAACAAACGATTGAAGTTAGAAGGGTATTAGTATGGGGTGTATAATGAGGACGAAGACCTCGTTGGGGATGATATCCGAAGTATTAGCAAATCACTGGGGATGGCGGAAATAATAATGGCTTATGTTCCGATGCATGTTGGAATTCTTTTTTATAGCGCAATGCTCCATATAAAGGAAATGCTACGCGTTTTGGTAGATGAAATGTAATGATTCATGTTTGAAAAGTTCACTGGGGAATGGCCAATTGAGAAGCCAAAAACCAAGAAGTCTGAATCTGACATGACTTGCAAAAATGAATTGCGAAAATCCAAAGGAAAGGAGAAAACATGGGGAACCGCTAGAGAGGGGACCTCGAAATGATGGGGCTCCGCGGAGAAACAAACGAGCAACCAGCAGAAACAGGACACAAATAAAGAGAGGAGCTGCAAAAATAAATTGTGAATTCCCGGGGAAGATCAGGTCGACACTGCAACTTCCAGAAAAGAACAAAAACCTTTTGCTGGGGGAACAAAACTCTGCTGAAGAGGTGGGACTTCATTGGAGAGATAGAACTCTGTTGAAGATTATCTTGCTGGAGAGATATTCTATTGGAATGCAACCAAAGGACGAATCCTGCATATAATCACACGGTATCAACCTTACTGGGGAACAAGAGGAGATCCTTAACAAAGGATGCCCCAGTCAATAGATTGGCTGGGAACTGAGAGGTCGAAGCGAGGGATCCCGGCTGGAAAATCTGAAAGGGGAGTTGAAACTTCTTCAGAATATGGGTTCTTGCTTAACGACTTTACTGGGGGTAGGCAACATATCCCAATCTTGAAGTCTTAGAACGAAACTTTCTGAAAGAAAATCCTTGGAGTAACAAAACCTGCGGAAACGAAACTTCATCGGGGAAAGGCAACTTCACGGGGGAAACAAAACTTCATAGGGGATAAGAAGGAGAAGAAAGCCGAACATTCCCTTTTTGACCATCATTAAGCTCTTTACAGGTATTCAACGTGTAAACTTTTTTTGATGTCAAACAGCTGTTTTGCATACAGAAAAATGTTTATTGAGAATGATAGACCTGATGCGCTAATTATTTAAGCTTTGAAGCTGAAAACTTTAACAAGATGTCGCATCTCTATTGTGAACGAATCATTGGCTAGAGTGCAAAAAGGTTTTAAAACTTTTCTTTCCCCTGAAAAATGAGTTAAAATGCGAGCGATAAGATACCAACACGGCTATGCAACACATATTCAGGGAGTTTAGGAAATGTTATCCCGTTGTAGTATGCTTTCAAGTTAAACCCTTGTTTCAGTTAGGACTTTTAAAGGATGTAACGTGGCCTGGTTCAAGGTTCTTTTGAAAAAAAAAGTTTTTCAAGGCTCAAGTTATTTGGTGCCCACCCCCTTCGTGATATTCTCCTGTCCTAAGTTCAGCTGTTTTATCACAAATATTCATATTTCAAAATGATTTATGATGGTTGAGTGATCACAACAAATCCTCCAACATGATCGTTGCTTAACTTCTGCTGCTTTTGTTGTTGATATTATTGTTCCTCTTCTTTTGATGAAAATTTTATTGAATAATCTTTCTCTCTTCTTTTTTTTTGGCCTTTTAGGCTCTCTTTTCCCTAACTTTTGCCTGGACAAGATCTTTTGAGTTTCCATTTTTGGGAGTCCAGCGGGATGCCCTAACTTTTTCCTAAGCGACTTATTTTCAAGTTTCGACTTAGCGGGGCTTTTTGTTTCTTTCTTATTCATGCATTCTGCTTTGAACAAGTCAATGTGACTTTAGGTCTTTGAACTTTTTCATTCTTTCTCTTTTTTTTGAAGAAAACAAATGCCTCACTCCTTGATCAGCGAAGGATAACCATTATTGTATCGATTCGATCTCGACTTCAGGACTTTGTGAGGAAATGAACATCATGGTTCAGACATTTTTGATCTTATGATGTGGAAGATAAACTACAGTGATCCTCAGAGGGGACACTCCTTCTGAAATTTGAATGCTTGGGAAAATCAACTGAACATCAACCATGCCCCTGGTAAAAAAAGGTTTATTTTTCTTTTTCGCACAGAAAGAAAAAACTCCTACTTCGAAGGCTCAAAGGGGTTAACGAGGGTCTAACTCCCTTATATCTCCAGTGTTTGGGGATTGAAACAATTCCTGTACATCGTCAACGGGGTTCTACTCAAAAGCATACCACTATAGTCACCGTTTTCGGCTAAACTCCTTCCCCCAAATTCTTGGATAAGCAAAAGAATTGGCACAGTTGGTATCAAAATGCCCGAAAAAACAATTAAAGAGTGATTTTGTATGAAAAAACAAAAAAAAATTTTAGGCAAAAAAATTTAGCGCATCAAGACAGACATTCAGCTATAAACAAAATCCTATATGCAAACAATGCTTAAAAGAATCAAACAAGATGACACATGAATATGCGGCAAAGAAACATAATAAAAGCCATTATGGGGAAGAAGTATCTCCAACTAGCTTTGCTGATCCTGCCGACCTGCCGTAACCTTGACATTATCCCAACCTACGATCACTACCAACAACCCGGAGCTGTGAAACAAAATCGCAAGGCAAAAATGCCAAAAAGAGCGAAAGAGAAGTCCACTAAACAGAGAAACAAACATGCCCCTTGCACAGTAGCAGTGGTTGTGTTTTTTATCCGCATTTCAAGTGATCGACCAACCATGACTTGTATTACCATATCCGTGTAAAGTCCACGAAGTTTATATGCACATGCTTATCAAAAATATTGGACGTTTTCACAAACAAAATAAAATAATAAAAAAAAGAAAAGCATATGTATACTTGAAAGAAGATATTCTATTGATTTTGAGAAATATTCCTATGAAAAGGCATTTACATTGGGAGGCAAGAAATTGAAAAAACAAACAAGTGTTTACAAATGGAAATGTGAATGTGAATATCCATCAAGTCCCGACTCTGCCATGACTCTGATGACTCTCATCTTCCCGCTTTCAGACAAAACATTCTTGGATTAACTCCGAGCTTATGCCAGGGGATGGAATGAAGGAAAGAAACAAAGGGCTCATGCTGAACATAGTCATTTGCTTTAAGTCCCTAACTTTTGCCTGAATCGCCCTTTCGGGTTTTCGATTCACCAAGACACCCTTTTTTTTTTGCCTAAATCGCCCTTTCTGGTTTTTAGTTTAGCGGGTTATTATTTTTTATGCAAAGTATTTTTTAACTACTTCAGCATTCACAGGGAGAGGGAAGTACTCTCCATCCATAGTCGTGAGCATCATTGCTCCTCCAGAGAAAACTTTTCTGACCACGAAAGGACCTTCATAAGTCGGAACCCACTTGCCTCTGGGATCTCCCTGGGGAAGAATTATCCTCTTTAGCACAAGGTCACCTGGTTTGTAACATTAGGGTCGTACCCTCTTATCAAAAGCTTTTCTCATCCTTTGCTGATATACCTGACCATGACATACGGCCGTCAATCTCTTTTCGTCAATAAGTTATAAATGATCCAGCCGATTCTGAACCCATTCACTTTCATCCAGCTCAACATCTCTCATGACCCTAAGAGAAGGAATATCGACTTCCACCGGCAATACTGCCTCCATGTTGTAAACCAATGATAATGGGGTTGCCCCAGTCGAAGTACGCACAGTGGTGCGATAACCATGTAAAGCGAAAGGCAGCATCTCATGCCAATCTTTATAGGTTACTACCATCTTCTGCACGATTTTCTTGATATTCTTATTGGCTTCTTCGACAACACCGTTCATCTTTGGTCTATATGGGGAAGAGTTATGATGCTTGATTTTGAAGTACTCACAAAGCTCCTTCATCATCTTATTGTTCAGATTAGACCCATTATCAGTAATGATCTTCTCGGGCACTCCGTAGCGATAGATAATATTATGCTTAATGAACCGAGTTACCATCTGCTTAGTGACATTGGCATAGGGTGCAGCTTCGACCCACTTTGTAAAATAATCAGTGGAAACCAGAACAAAACGGTGCCCGTTGGATGCAGTCGGTTCAATTTTGCCGATCATATCAATTCCCCACACCGCAAACGGCCAAGGGGAAGTCAAGACATTCAAAGGTACTGGCGGTACATGCACCTTGTCAGCATAGACTTGACATTTGTGGCAAACCCGTGCATGATTGTAACAGTCAGTCTCCATGGTGGACCAATAATAACCTGCCCGCAAGATCTTTTTAGCCATAGTATGCCCGTTGGAATGGGTCCCGAAATCACCTTCATGTATCTCCTCAATGATTCTAGCTGCTTCTTTCTTTGCAACACATCTGAGCAGTAAATCGTCATGATTCCTTATGTACAACACACCACCATTGAGAAAGAACTTGGCTGAAAATCTTCTCAAGAACTTCTTATCTGTGAAGGATGCCCCTTCAGGGTACTCTTGTGTCTCAAGATATCGCTTAACGTCATAAAACCAAGGATTACCATCTGGTTCCAAACTGGCCTCAAAATAGAAAGCTGGCTCACTCAAACTTCTGATAGTAATGGAAGGTGCCTCATTAGCCCACTTAACCTTGAACATGGAGGAAAAAGTTTCCAGTGCATCAGCTAGATTGTTTTCTTCTCTAGGAATGTGCTCAAATGTGATCTCTTTGAAGTACGGAATCAGCTTCATAACATGCTCACAATACGGAATTAGGTTCTGATTGCGAGTCTCCCAATCTCCATTAATCTGGCTGATAACAAGATTAGAATCCCCATAAACTTTCAAAAATTTGATGCGCAGGTCGATCGCTGCTTCAATGCCATAAATGCAAGCTTCATATTCGGCCATGTTGTTAGTGAAACCGAAACAAATACGAGCCATGAAAGGGATGTGGTATCCTTCAGGGGAAGTGATAATAGCTCAGACACCGTTACCCATGGCATTAGAGGCGCCATCAAAAATGAGCGTCCAACGTGATCCCGGCCCGGGTCCTTCGTCTAGGTCTGGTATGTTACAATCCCGAATATACACAATTTCTTCATCTGGAAAATCAAATTTCATCGGTTCATAATTGTTCAAAGGATGATGAGCAAGATGGTCGGCCAGTATGCTACCCTTAATTTCTTTTTGAGTAGTGTATTGGATATCATATTCGGTGAGTATCATCTGCCAATGGGCTACTTTGCCTATAAGAGTTGGCTTCTAAAAAATGTACTTGATTGGATCCATTTTGGATATCAAGTAGGTGGTGTGAGTTAACATGTATTTCCTCAGACGTTTGGTGGCCCAGGCAAGCGCATAATAAGTCTTTTCCAACAACAAGTATCTCGACTCGCATTCTGTAAACTTCTTACTCAAGTAGTAAATAGCCTGCTCTTTCTTCCCTGTCTCATCGTGCTGACCGAGGACACAACCCATTGAGGTCTCCAACACAGTTAGGTACATGATTAGTGGCCTTCCTTCCACTGGCGGCATGAGTATCAGAGGTTCTTGCAAATACTCCTTTATTTTGTCAAAGGCCTTTCGACAATCCTCATTCCATTTCACTGTCTGAATTTTCTTCAACAACTTGAACATAGGTTTACAGGTGGCTGTGAGATGAGAAATAAATATGGAAATATAGTTTAATCTCCCCAAGAAACCACGTACTTCCTTCTTTGTCTTTGGCTCAGGCATTTCCTGTATTGCTTTGACCTTGGCCGGGTCTACCTCGATACCTTTTTCACTTATAATAAAACCCAACAGCTTGTCGGATCTCACCCCGAAGGTGCACTTATTCGGATTTAACCTTAGCAAGAACTGCCTCAGTCTCCCAAACAATTTTTCCAGATGAACTAGATGTTCCTCTTCCGTGTCAGACTTAGCAATCATATCGTCTACATAAATCTCGATCTCTTTGTGAATCAAGTCATGAAAGAGAGTGACCATGGCACGCTGATATGTTGCCCCAACATCTTTCAAACCAAACGGCATCACTTTATAGCAAAAAGTTCCCCAAGGCGTGATGAATGTTGTCTTCTCCATATCCTCCGGAGCCATCTTAATTTGATTGTGGCCTGAAAATCCATCCATGAACGAGAACTCCTTGGAATGAGCAGTATTATCGACAAATACATCAATATGCGGAAGAGGGAAATCATATTTAGGGTTGGCCCTGTTCAAATCCCTATAATCCACGCACATCCTGACTTTTCCATCTTTCTTAGGCACAGGCACAATATTTTCAATCCATGGCGAATAATTGACAACCTTTAAGAAATTCGCGTCCAACTGCTTCTGGACCTCCTCCTTGATCTTCTTGGACATCTCAGGATGAGTTCTTCGGAGCTTTTGCTTGACAGGAGAACAACCCTCTTTGAGCGGCAATCAATGCACCACTATGTCTGTATCCAACCCAGGCATATCCTCATAAGACCAAGCAAAGATATCAGAATACTCTCGGAGTAGCTCAATCAATCTGACCTTTATACTTCCTTTGAGATCTGCCCCTATCTTGACTTCTCTTCTTACCTCTTCTTTACCAATAGTCACTACCTCAATCGAATCCTGATTTGGCTGGATAACTTTCTCCTCTTGTTTCAACAGTCTTGCTAATTCCTCAGGAAGATCACACTCCTCATATGTTTCTTCTTCAGCTTGATAAATAGGAGTATCAAAGTCATAATGAGCCATAGCAGAGTCATTATCAAGAATCGGTGGTGGGAGTGCATCTGCATGAATGACATTTTGGCGTTTTTTAGTGACAGTGTGTGAAAAGAGAAACATTGCCATTTAAAAAGAAAAAGAAAAAGAAACAAGGTTTTGAATGAAAAAACGTCCTTTATTTCATGATAAACTTGCAAAATAAACATGGTGGCCCCACAAAAATGATTCAATACGCCTTGGGCAGAGCGTAGGAATTATGATATGATTAAAAAGAAAACAAGAAAATTACTCCTCCGCGCTTGAAACTCGGATAACATCCACAGAAGTCCAATTGTTGAGTGTCTAGCCTGGAATACTCGGACGAATCTAATCTTGAAAATTGTAGCTATCAACCCTGTCGTCACCAATTGCATTGACGTGTCCTTCTTGAGTAGCACAAGGACGGGAAAACTTCACAGGAGTGGATAAACTAGATGCTCTGGGAGCTGCACTCTGCTGACCTGGGCTAAAACCAAGACCAAACTTATCAAACTTTGGAGTAACATCCAGCACCTGACCCCAACCTTCAGGGTTACCATTCTCCACCATAGCTCTCGCATCCTTGAGAGAAGACATAACAATTTCCGATTTCTTCTTCTGCTCTGGAGGAGGAAAATTGACAGTATGAACTGTCTCAAATGCCTGAAATGGAGTCGCATGTATCTCGCCTTCAACTTCAACATAGAGGAATGATGTCAAATGGCTTACAACGTACTCTTATTCACCGCATACATTTATCACTTTTCCCTATGCGGTATACTTGAGCTTCTGATGAAGAGTAGAAGTAACTGCTCTTGCTCTATGAATCCACGGCCTCCCCAACAAGCAACAGTATGCCGGATGTATATCCATCACAAAAAATGTAGTCGTGAAGGTGCGAGGGCCAACCTTGATAGGTAACTCCACCTCCCCAAATACTGACCTTCGAGACCCATCAAACGCCTTCACCATCAAATCGCTAGGGCGCAACTCTAGTCCAAAATAATCAATCTTCATCAATGCTGACTTGGGCAGTACATTTAAAGACGATCCTGTGTCTACCAAAACCCGGGATAAAGTAGTGCCCCTGCACTCTATTGAAATATGCAACACTTTGTTATGGTCTGGTCCCTCTGGAGGAAGATCAAAATCGGTGAAGCCCAAACCATTCCCAGCAGAAATATTAGTGCAGACATTCTCAAATTGATTGACTGTTATCTCATGTGGCATGAACGCATTCTTCAACAACTTCATCAAAGCATTTCTGTGAGGTTCTGAATAAATCAACAGAGACAGGATAGACATCTTAGAAGGAGTATGGCTCAAATGATCAATTATGCTATAATCACTCTTTCTGATCATTCGCATCAACTCTTCAACCTCATCGGGAACTGAAGAAGCTTCTGGTATCAGAATTGTTTGAGTCACATTGGCTGGCATAACCCTCGTATTTCCAATCGTTACTTGTTGCTTTCCTTTTTCTCTTGCAGAAGCATCTGCTGCATCTTGCACATTAGAAGGATAAAATACTCTCCCGCTTCTAGTCATTCGACCCACACCAGAAAAGTTATGGACTTCCTCTTCATCACCTTCAACACATTCTTCCTCAGACAAACGAGCATTAACCTCCTGCTTTACCCCGTGGTAATAAACATCGGCACCGTAATGCCACGGGATGGACTTCTCACTGGTATACGGCATATGACCAGGTACTGTAATCATTAGAGGGGGTGCCCTTGATGGGGCAGGAATGTGTGTGGGGGTGTAAGGAATAGATATCACAACAACATCTTCTTCGGTGACCTCGCGGTAGCTCGGTTTTCTATCAAACTACAGGGAACCCTCATTTATCAACAACTGGATACCAGCTTTTAGATTATCACATCCCTTCGGTTGCCCTCTACACTTGGCACACTCTAAAGTACAACCTGGGAAAATAGAATTGTCAAGCAAATACCTCTTAACAAAGCTCAACGGAGTAGCTACTTGTTCCACATTCATAATCAAGTTCAACATTTCACCATTATCATCAATCATATTAACAACACCCCCTCCATTCCTAGGCATTGGGTTCTGAGTAACATTCGGACCAGTTACTGGAGTAAATTCAATTGCCTTAGCATCCAACAAGTCTTGTACCTTACATTTTAACGCAAAGCAATTGTCAGTAGAATGAACAACTCCTCCCGAATGGAATTCACATCTTGCGTTAGCATCATAGTTAACAGGGAGTCTTGCGGGTGGCGGCGGCATATTTCTCAAGCTGATCAATTTCAAATCAAGCAAATGGTGGAGCGCTTCAGTAAGAGTTACCGGTAAGGGATCAAATTTTTTGGGTTGTCTCTGTTGTTGATTATTATACTGACGGGGAGCATCTTGCTGCCTTTGTTGTTGCGGCACTGTATTTGGTCTCTGCTGCGGAGGAGCATTAACCGGAATAGAAACAACATTGATTTGTTGGTGCTGACGATCCTCTCTTTGTCCTCTATGAGAGTAAACCGCACTTGCGTCGCCTTCCCTTTTATTAGGGTAATTGTTGAATGGTTTCTTACTGCCCCCTGATGAGCTGCTAGAACCTCCAACCTGGATCTTCCCCAATTTCAAACCCACTTCAATTCTTTCACCAGCCATGACCATGTCTGCAAATCCTGCCGAAGTACTTCCTATCATGTGCTCATAGAACGGCCCTTGCAGGGTACTCATAAACATATCAATGAGCTCTCTCTCCATGAGTGGAGGTTGAACCCTCGCAACCAACTCACGCCACTTCTGAGCATATTCCTTGAAAGATTCTTTCGGTCCTTGCAACATATTCTGCAACTGAGTGCGATTGGGTGCCATATCCATATTGTACTGATAATGTTTGACAAATTCCCGAGCAAGATCATTCCAGCAACGAATATGAGTTTTCTCCAGCTTCATGTACCATTCTAGGGATGCCCCATATATGCTATCCTGGAAAAAGTGAATCAAAAGCCCTTGATCCTCAGTATGTACTGACGTCTTCCGGAAATAAGCAGTTGCATGATTAATAGGACATGACGTTCCGTTGTACTTCTCAAATCTAGGAGGCTTGAACTTTGGAGGAACTTTCACCCCAGACACCAACCCGAGATCATTAGCATCCATACCGAGGACTCATTGCCCTTCCACAGCCTTCAGACGTTCTTCCAACAAACGATACTTCATATCCTTAATCTGAACCCCCGGCTCTGAACGCCGCAAAGAAAACTGATCTTCATCCTGGTCAAAGTCAAAATCCTGATCCTGATAATTCCTTACACCGCCCTGATTAGCTCTTCTGTTCCCCATAAGACGAGGTCCAGGTGACGGAGGAAACTTCCCTATGTTGCACAAAAAAGGGTTTCCCGGTATCCCGTGAAAATTTCCACCAGGCTGATCTTGCACATCCCCCAATCCTACATAAATGTCCTGATAAAGCCCTTGATTTCCACCATCCCCCAGATGGCGGCGCTGGTTGTTGATAATAGCAGCTAGTTCCTCCTGTCGGAGATTCATGTTGGTGATGACCTCCATGAACTGAGTCATCTGAGTAGCCATCTGGGCCCTTATTTCAGTGAGTTCAGCTTGAACATGTTCCATCTGTCTTGAGAAGTTGTTTCTGGTGGAATACCGATGAGTAGTCGTCTTGAATTCTGGATAAGAAAAGCAGCTGAATAAGAAAACTGTCTTGGGATAACCTGTAATGTTATGAAATGCATGATATGCATGATATGTTTGTCATTTCCTAGTATCCAAGAGTCATTTTACTCATTAGTCACGGCGTGCAACCATACAATCAAAAGAGAAAGGATAATAGGAAGAACACCTCAATTATCTATAAAAGAAACGATGTCCAAGTGACTTCGGACAATTAAGGGTAAAATGATAAACAACTAAATACATGTCTTAATAAAAAGTAAAAAGAACTGAATAATAACAACAATAAATTGGCCCCTTCCAACAATTCTGGGGGTAACCAAATACACCAAAAGCAAATAACAGAACTAAATCTCTGGAACTAAACATGCTTCAAGATGTTGATAGTACTCCTCAAGTCTGGCTTTCTCCTTCAAAAGTTATGATGCGACCATTTTACTTTCTTGGAACCGATCTTGTGCGACACGCTTCTGGGCTACTTCCTTCTTAAGCTGAGCATCTTTGCCTTTGAGCTATTTTTCCAAGTCTTGAATCTTCTTCTTGTAACTATTTTCTGAGGCCTGAAGCTTCCGACACTCTTGCCGATTCTTGTTCAGTTCTTCTTCTATTTCAGCATGAGATCTCTTCCTAGAACTGGTTGCATCGAAAGTTTCCCCTTGAGCTTCCTTGAGTTTGCGAGCTAAATCAGACCTTTCTTGATCTGCCCAATAAAGTTTCATCCCCGCCTCACGGTCTTTTGCATGAAGCTGAATGTTCTCAACATGAATCTGGGTAAACACCTCGGTAGGCACCGTGTTACTCAGAACAGTAGGAGGTTGCTCGTATAGAGGAGCCGACCTCACAAATGGTAACCGTAAGATCTTAACCCTGGCTTTAACCCACTTCATGTAAGGAACCCTAGCAATAGGAACCTTCTTGCCCAAAGTAGTTCTATCCTTCCCGTGAATGCCTTTCCAAGCACTTGTCACTCTCTTCAACATCTCAGGATCACTTCCTCTAGCGAAATACACTGATTCAGACACCTCCTCAACCTTTGGAGGTCCATCCATTGCATATCCCAACTGACGATAAGCAAGCACGGGATTATAGTTGACACACCCCTTAGTTCCTATGAGGGGAACATTAGGAAAACTTCCGCAACTAGTGGCAACACTTCACACTTCCCCCATATCATAATTCCACTGGATATTGAAAGAAGTAAGGTTGATGAGCCTTGATGACCATCGGAGAGAATGCCTGGTATCCATGAAAGGACCACTTACTGGTAGATGCAACCTAAACCATTGATACAACATCGAATGACATAAACTTACATTACCACCTTTTTCATGCCTTGAATGAATGGTATACAGAGTATCTGCCAAGAGTGTCGGTATCGGGTTCTTATTTCTGAAAACACAAATGGCCGCCAAATCCACAAAATTTATCTTGTGAGGGAAGAGGATAATCCTGTATATCATGAGAGCGAACAGATAATTGAAGTCACTCCAATTGCCTTTCTTTGCCCAATTTTAAGCTTTCTTCACTAAGAAATCCAAATAAAACCCTGCAATACCCTCACTGGACATCCAATTGTCTTTCACCTCTTTCCAACCCAAATGAAGAATCTCTGTAATAACTTCGAACTTCGGCTTCTCTGGTACTTGGACAAAAGGAACTTCATCGGACAATCTGATATTAAGCAGGTACACGTACTCTTATAGGGTAGGAACCAGTTGATAATCTTGGAAAGTAAAGCACCGCAATTCTTTGTCATAGAACTGGAAGAGAGTGATCAAAGCCATCGGGTCAACTGGAGTATTAAGGACCAGTAATAAGTTGCCATAATTTTTGTTGAAGTTGTTCAGAACATCACCCTTCAAATAAGAACCCAACCTCTTCAATTCGGACACATCAATAGGAGGAATCTGATAAGAGAAAGTATGCCTGGCCTGGTAAGCTCTTTAACATGAACTGAATCACACTCAATTGGAGGGAGACCGGCCATTTCTGATGAAAAGGAGACTCTTGAATGTCCCTGGAAAATGACACGCGTATGCTAGTTATTTTTTTATCATTTTTTTAGAAATAAACATGCTATGATGCAATCATGACAGGATCAAAGTTTCACACTGGATCGTGGCTGGACCATTTCAGAACAACACCGCTCAAGATCAAAGCTTCAAAAACATCATGGGAACCTGAGTCACCTTCGCAACACAAAGTCACCAACAATACCTATACCTGTAAGAAAAGTTTTCCCGCCCCTCTCACGGGTGTAGTCTAGGTCAAGGTAAGGTTTAAAGCCAAATCAGAGTACGGGAGCTCAAATGTTGGTATCATCATACGATGACACCTATCCGAACTACCTTCGAAGTCATAGATCTCATGGTCAAGTCTACAAAGCATCCGCTTCATAGCTTCCATGGCCACTCTATTCCTAGTTCCTATGGATTTCACTCATAGCCTGGGTACGAGGCCTTTTACCTCATGGAACAACCCACCCACCAAGAAAATCCAGAAACTAAACAGTCCAGTCAAATCCAGTATGCAGAAAGTAAAGCGCACATAGGATGCAATGCAAACAGATAAATATGCAAAGCGATAAAATGAACACCCAAAAAGAAAACAAACAAGAGCTAGGATCGACTCCGGGATGGACCAGCGAAAGGTCAATCTTTCCCCAGTGAAGTCGCCAGCTGAAACGACCGGCTGAAAATCATCAATCAATGAAGTCGCCATCAAACGTCTTTTATCCCATATGGAGGGAAAGGTAAACATCGAGAAAACCTGGAAAGGGAGAAATCATGGTCTTTCGACCGAGAGATCGGGTAAGGGAGTCTGTTACACGAGGGGAAGGTATTAGCACCCCACACGCCCGTAGTACTCTACGGTATGCACTCTTGTTGTCTAATCTAATGGGTGTGGTCAAATCCTATGTCTATGGCTTAAGACTGAAAAGGGAATGCATGCAAAAGGAAGAAGAAAATAATGTAGGGAAAATAAAAAATTGTGCTCGGTTGGGCCCTACCCCAATGCCTACGTATCCCTTTTAAGGAATCAGAGCAGCCGTAGTTCGGCTTACATATTTTGGTTGGTTTGTGCTTTTTAGTTAAGACAGACAAAAACAATCAAGATGGTAAAACATCGAATAAAACAACAAACAAATGAGGTTGTCAAACATCGACTAAGTAATAACATAGTAACATGTTAAAGATGACGAAACATCGAATGATAAAACAACACACCTAGCAGTGACATTGAGAGTCAAAGTTAGATAATCAAACATGTGCGATGGCGAAACATCGGCTTCCAAATAAATGTGTAATGGAGAAACATAGGCTAGAAGGTAACAAGTCATCATGGCAAAGATGGCGAAACAACAACAAAGCGAATGACAAAACATCACACCTGACAATGATATTGGGCATCAAAGTAGGATAACAAACATGTGCGATGGCGAAACATCGGCTTCAAGATAACAAGATATCATGGCAAAGATGGCAAAACATCAATAAAACGAATGACAAAACATCACAACTGACAATGATATTGGGCATCAAAGTAGGATAACAAACATGTGCGATGGCAAAACATCAGCTTCAAACAAATGTGCGATGGCGAAACACCGGCTAAGAGATAATAAGATATCATGGCAAAGGTGGTAACACATCAATAAAACGAATGACAAAACATCACACCTGACAATGATATTGAGGATCAAAGTAGGATAACAAGCATGTGCGATGGCGAAACATCGGCTTCAAGCAAATGTGCGATGGCGAAACATCAGCTAAGAGATAACAAGACATCATGGCAAAGATGGCAAAACATCGATAAAACAGATGACAAATCATCACACCTAACAATGATATTGAGGATCAAAGTAGGATAACAGACATGTGCGATGGTGAAACATCGGCTTCAAGATAACACAAACAAAGTAAGATTGGTTTGTATCTTTTATTCTGAAGAGGAGTTTGAGTTTATTAGAGGTTTTTTTATGATTTGCTAAGAAAACAGTTTTTGTTTTAAGATGCAAAATGCAAAGAAAGGAAAAACAACTAAGGGGAACTAGCCTAACATTATTCCTAGTGTTATCATACAATGGTTGACCCTAAAGTTGAGGATAAAGGAAAATCATATCTTATGTTAGCATACATGGATTCCTATCTCAATCAACATGTCAAAGAAAGCTTAACAAAACTATCCTATAGGGAACATGCAATGAGAGCAAAGTCGTGATCTCAATGTCTAAATTGAGTGACTCATCGATCGACAATTAAAGAAGAAAAGCAATAAACATCCTATAGGGAACATGCAATGAGAGCGAAGTCGTGATCTCAATTTCTAAATTGAGTGACTCATCGATCAATAATTAAAGAAGAAAATAAATAAACATCCTATAGGGAACATGCAATGAGAGCGAAGTCGTGATCTCAATTTCTAAATTGAGTGACTCATCAATCAACAATCACAACACATGCATCAGATAAAAAAAATCAGAGGGTCTCCTGACATATATCAGCAACAGAGATCCCATCATGCAATCAGAGAATTATGCAAAATGAAAATGAGATAAAGGAGATGATATAATACCAAACAGATAACTATCTGTAGTAGTCAAGCAAGAATAAAAGAAACCCAGAGAAACTTCAAGCAAGTTGGCATCAGTAAACAAATTGAGTCAGGAATCTGTCAGATATGAACAAGTCCCATGGGAAATGTATGGCATTAAAAATCATATATATATATATATATATATATATATATATATATATATATATATATATATATATATATCCTGCATAAACCATCAGACATGCCAAGCACAAAACAATGTCGATATAATAGATTGTGTTTCACAAGTAAAGTGAAACACAAAAAAGCCTCAAGCCAAAAGTGGAAACTTTCTCAGAGTACCTCGCACATTCAACAACCAAGTTAGTATTCCAAAAGGTGAAGAAGTGAGAATAACATGGTGGCAATTACCAAATATTAGACATGACAAACAAGAGGAGACAGGCATATGTACAGATTAGGTCAAAAGAATCAGAGAAATGTTGCTCTTTCCTATCACCATGTTTAATTGACAATTGAGTGTCAATCAAGGATCATAAGAGCTTGAAAATAATATGAACAAGAACCATGGAGGTCAGTAGCAAACACATTTCAAACATGCCCAATTGATTCAAATACAACTTCATGAATACAATGGGAGATGAAACCCACATAAGGCATTAGATGGTTCAACATATTCAAACATGAGGCTTCTAAGTGGAATGGATTGAGCTAACATGGACAAGTAATAACCAACATGATAATTAGGTTCCCAATTATAGGCCTCACTCAAGTTCATTGGCCATCAAACAAATTGCAACAAGACATGTAAACATAATTGGGTACCTTCACTTCAAAATTACACCAAAAATAGAAACAAGGATCCATAATTTAAACCAAAAATATCTCAACATATTGGAAGTGTTTAGAAGTCAGAATTCAAGCCCTAAGTTCATTAATGATTGAGAAAGAGGTCAAATGAAATTCAAAGTTCAAGACTAGTTGGCAAAACTATCAAACTAGACAAGTTTTCAAATTTTTTTGTGGAAAAATGCCAAACCAAGTCAAGTAATTCAAGAAAAATAGTTTTCAAATTCCCAATACATTCATGAACTATGATCAAGACTTGAAATCCAATATAAGTCCAAGGCAAAGTGAATTTTGAAAATAAACTTGCATCATAAGCAACAAAACCCTAATTTTTGAATTTTTATCTCAAATATTGATTAAATGAGATCAAAATTCGAACAAATTGAGTCAAGATCATACAAATTATCAAGGAACCCTAAATGTCAGAATATACATTTTTTCATATTTTTTGAATTAATAAAAGGTCAAGAAAGAAATTAATATTCAAACAATTATGTAATTAACAAATATTCACAAATCAAAATGATATTTAAATCAAAAAGTCAGAAAAATGCCCAACAAAGGTTATATTCAAATATTAGGGTTTAAAATATACATCCCTGAATTTTTGTGATTTTTTGGATAAAAGGAAAATATTATAAAAAAAACAATTAATAATGAAATTATTATTTAAGGGCAAAAAAATGCAAAACATAACCAAAAATCTCAAAAAAGGCAAAACAAAAATATGACCAGGTTCCATAATAAAAAACAAGGTTACATGATTTTTTCTAGAATTTTTGAATTAATAGAAGTATTAAAAATAAAATAAAAACAAATATTACAAATAACTTTGAAATTAAATTTTTAATCAAAAAATAGGAAAAATGATGAACCAAAGTCAGAATCAATTTTCACATTATTTTGGGAGTCTCAAATAATTTTTCTGGATTTTTTAGGTCAAAGGAACTATTAAAATAAAAATTATCTTTGATCAATTAATTAATTAAACCTAACCATTTTTTAAACCAATCAGATAGTTCCAAAAGAATATCAAAATATACACAAAGTCAGAAATATCATTTTGAATTTATGATAATTTTTTCAGAATTTTCCAATCATTTTTGAGCAAGAAATAAAATCATGGAAATCAAATTATAAAACAAAAATTCAAATAATCCAAAAATTTGAAACGAACCAATCATGATGTGCCACCACATCATCTTCAACCTCCGGATGTTCAAAAATGTGCACATCTTCTCAGGCCTAGGGCTCACTTTCAAATCAATGTAACTCACTCAATTTTGCATCATTTTTCATGAAATCAAAAGCAAATCAAAGCTAGCATGGCAAGGAATCCATAACAATTCGAATCAAATCAAAACATCAATCATATTATCCATAATCAAGCCATGAATATGAACAAAAACATTCTGCATCGCAAGTTTCAGAACATCCAAACATGCTTAATTCATCAAACTAAACGCTATAAAGCTCCAGACACATTCCATTAACATCATTGAACATGAATTCAAGCTCCAACATCTCAATAAACAAGTGCATCTCAAGAATCGAAGTTTGGAATCATTACCTCAAGGTGAAAAGTGATCTATTGTCTCCTTCACTCCAGATGTAAACAAATAGTGTTGGCTTGATCTACTTGCTTTGCTGAAGCAGAATCCACAAGAATTTTGAAGAAAGCACTAGGGAATTGAGAGAATTGAATCAAAATGCAGAAGAGGAAGGAAAATTTTAGATATGGAATTCTTGCAAATGGAAGATTCTCTCCCTCTCTCTTTGCTTGCTTTCACTTATATAGAGCTTGTAGAGAAGGTTAGAAGTGGAAGTTTGTCCTTAAATCCATTGGAGGGTAGGATTGGGAATTTTTGCCAAAAATGAGGTGCATACTGAATCAGCTCTTTTTCCCGTGTGTTCCCCTGCTTCTCATGCATTTTGTGAGCCAAATGAAGTCAGAAATGCATGCTTAAAAGGCCAGCCCATGATCATTTGAAATGAGAGAGTGTTAGTGAATTGGCCATTTTGAGCAAGTTTTGCATTTTTTGATTCCAACATGTGCAATATCATATGGGGCACCAAATATCAAGTGTAAAGGGCCTCAACATGTCAAAAATTACCAATGGGCTTGATTAGAAGCATGAGGAATAAATAAAACTTGAGTTTGCAAGAAATGGCCATTTTGCATATTTGCCAAATTTCACTAAAATGCCACAAAATTCCAAAACTCATAACTTGCTCATACTTTTGAATTTTGGCACAAATGAACACAATTTGGAAATTTATTGAAAAGATTTACAAACCCTTAGTTTATAGTTTTTGAAAATTAATTCATTAAGGTTCCCAAAATTTGGCTTGAAATTCACTAATTTTGAAAAATGACCTATAATTTTGTAACTTCAAAAGGCCCTAACTCTTGATTCCTTGCCAATTTGGACATGAGACAAAAAGGAGATGAAATATCATTCTCTTAGCTTTCCAAGCATATTTCATTTGTATCTTCTTGATCAAGGATGAATAAAATATGATTTTTTGAAATTAAACCCTTATTTTCCAAAATTAGTAACTTTTAGGGTTTCTTCAAGAATAAGTTTCAACCCAAACTTCAATCTCTTTAATACAATGACCAAAATGGACTTGAAATATGAAAAGTACATCCTTGGATTGATGGTTGGCCAAAAATTCACTTGGTCAACCTTGACTTTGACTGATTTTGACCAAAATGACCATTTTGCCCCTTTGAATCAATTGATCCACTTCCTTTCAAAATTGATGATTACAACTTCAAATATATGATATACCAAACATATAAAGGCCATGTGCAAAGGTTCACTTCAAAATTCTCAAGAAAACCTGATGGAAACCAAAACCCTAATTTTGGTCAACACATTAGGAGACTGATGAATCATCTTCAAAACTTCAAATCCTCTGGGCATCAAGACCAATTCTTTGTGTAAGGACTTTTCAAATACCAATGAGATGTTGTAACTTCCAAACCAATACTTGTATATTGACTAATAGCCTTGCTCAAACAAAACCCTAATTTGACTGGTGAATCCAAAGAGAGATTCCTCTTATAAATCAAACACAAACTTCAATCCTCCGATGATCCAAAGGGACAGATAAAACAACTTGAGATATGCAATAAATTTTGAGCTCAAAAAATTCAGAGGTTTATATGATAATATTCTTCTTGAGCAACTTGTCAATGGAACCAATCTTCAAAGCTTTGAGGAAAACTTGGTAACCAAAGTACTTTGATCCTATCACAATGTATGAATGCAATGCACTATGATGTTCATGATGAAACATAAGCCTAAATCAAGAGGGTAAATTTTGAGGTGCAACAGTACCCCAAAATTTGCCCTCCCATTTTCACACAAGACATACTCCTAGAGGTCCTCAATTTCTCAAGTTGACTAAGGATTGACCAGACAAATCCTCCTCCTAAGACAATGAGCCTCAAACTAGGGTTTCACTTATCATCAAGATGTTTGAGTTCCAAGGGCCCTAAATGTTTACCATGGCCCTAATATGTCCTCAAGATCATCCGTGCCAAATTTCATGCCTTGCACAAGAAATTTGCTCAGTCAACTGCTCAAATGACTGAAAATCAACTATACTAGGTCAAAAGTCAACTGTGACCCACATACAGTCAAACTTCAATATTTTTGGTCAACATCAAAATTTTGAAGTGATATCCATAATTTTATCAAGGGTTAATCATGATTCTTCAAGGAATGCTCCTAATTCATCAAAACTCAAAAGTTGCTAAATTAGGGTTCCTATAGGAAAAGTCAACCAAACTTTGACCAGGCATAACTTTCTCATACTTTATCAGAAATTTCTCATCCAAGGCTCATTTTGAAGATAATCCAATTCCCTATGACTCATCTTCAGCCCTTAAGTTCAAGAAATGCACTCATGAAAGGATATAAATTCAGACACTATAGGTCCTTTTAAAAAGTCAACAAAAACACCTTTTGGGTCAAAGCTTCTTACATGAACATGGAAGCTCCAATTGAGATGAAACCAAAGAGGTTGCTTAGGGGACATCCTAAGCTTTCAAAAAAGTCAAATAACACCCTCTTAGGGTCAAAATTGAGAGATATATGCATTATCAAATTTAGCCATTTTTGGAAATTTGCACAAAGTCAACAATACCCAAAATTGCATTTTTCCACATGGGCCCATCTTTTCAAGATTGAATCTCAGTCCTAGCATGGTCCACGACCTATGGGACCCTCCATGCCTTATTCACTTATTTATTTAATTTATTTTGATTTTATTTATTTAAAATTCAAATAAAATCAAATAAAATCAAAATAAATAAAATCAATGGAATGAGATTTGTTTTGCATTGAATTATAGATCATGTAAGTTGTCTATAGCCAAGAAAAATCATGCAAAGTTGAAAACAAGAGGAAATCTCCAAATTTGAAAAGATTGGAATCAAAATTCATGACCATCATATCTTGGATTTTTTTTCTAATTCTAATGACCTAGATTGATTCTACTACATATAACAAGGCATTTGCAACCCTAAGGGGAGATTTTTTATGCCCAGCCTGCCTCCCACAAAGCAAGAACAAGTGTCAATTTTTGTCAAAAAAGTGCAGATCAGATTCTTCTCCCTAGGCGAGTTCAAGGCATTTTAAGGATCAAGCAATGATCCTTGGACATCTAGGAAGCTATCATGGCCATTCCCACTGCTTGCAGTGTCCAGAACCGCATCCTTGCACTCACGGTTTGCTCTTATATTTTCTAATCTCGATTTCACTCATTCATCCATTATAAATATGATTTAACTGCATATTTGTGTTCATGATCATCATGTGAATGTTTCTGGATATTCTAATTCAAGCTTGAGCGCAGGTGCGACCATTCGCCATTGTTAGGGTTCCAATGCTCAAAATTGGGGAACCCTAACTAGAGGCAAAATTGGACAAAATTAAAGGTGGTATTGTATTCGGGAGGTCATGAGCAATTGATCCATGCCTTTGGTTCTGATTAATATTGCTTGCATTGCATTTTGAGATGTTGCGGGGTTATATCTATGGACAAAGACTATCACTATAGCTTTTAGTGACAATTTTGTCCGTAGGTAAAGGTTTAGCATAAAAATGACAGTTCCAGAGAGAAGACAATTAGGTGGAAGACTCCTATTGGGAGATTTGAATCCACGCGCGTTTTTTCTGGGCGTGCTACTTTGTTTGGCTTATATTTTATTTTGTTTATTATATTGACAAATAAGCGTTCTAGCACAGTTGGTCCAAGCGTTGCGCGTGTGAGAGGAGGGGCCTGGGTTCGATCCCAGGTCCAGACATTTTCTATTTTCTGATTTTCTTGTTTCAAATCCAGTGTGCTTCATAGTTAGGATTCCACCATACACCCCTGATCTCAACCATCATATCCATCCACCGATCAGATCCAACATACAACAAGCTAGGAGCATGGTGAACCCCCAGATGAGAGCCTCACTGGATCATGCGCCAGGCAGATGGGCCATCTATTCTGGGCCTGGAAAATTCTAATTCACACCCCCAAATCACTTCCAGCATCAGGCCCATTTTTTTTTATTTTTGTTTTAATTTCTCTTTTACTTCTTTATTTGTTTTAATTAATTTTTTTAATTGTTTTAAAAATCTTTTTTTAATTAAATCTTAAAATCATAAAAACACAAGAAAAAATTATAATTAGTTTTTTTTTAAATATTTAATTTCATTAATTAATTAGGTTAATTAGGATAATTTAAATTCCTTTTTTCATAATTAAAATTAATTAGAAATTAAGTTAATTTGCAAAATTAATTACTTTCTCAAAAAATCCAAAAACATATTTTTTCTTTATTCACTAATTAAATATCTTTGAATTTAACTTTAATTCCTCGTTTAATTTATTCTCGCGCGCATTTATTTATTTATTTTTCCAATTATTGTATTTGTTTCGAGTTTGTAATAGTTTTAACTTAGGTTTATTATTATTTTCATTTACCGTTTTCCCAAAGATTTTGGTTATGTAATCCCCTCCCCAAAGCTTTGTAATAGCTAGGTTTAAACTTCTTGCACTTTTACTTTCCGTCATTATAAACTATTAGATGATTGATAATAGGATTGTATGCAAAAGATCAATAATTTAAAACAGTAGAAAACCCTAAATGTGCAAAGATTAAATAAACTGAAATCAAACACTTGCACATGCTCACTCCTAGGGATTTCCCCCACTTCGATTGCCTTTGGAAAACGGTCACTATTCTCGAAACGTGAGTATTCTTAGTGGCTGGCTTCTAATTCAAAAGATCACTAGTCCCTCGATGACCCTTTCGACATTGCCTCGGTAAAAAAAAAGTGATCTTTGAGTTTTAGGACAATTACTAAAAGATCTTGCCCTGTTGCCTTAAGTGACCGTAATCGTCCCTTTCGATTGTCCCATAAACTCCAACGATGGAGCTACCTACTCCTTAATAGTAGGAGAGCACTGTCTAAAGGAAATAAGAAAATGAACAGTCTTTTTCGAGTAGGTAGAAACTCTTAAGTACTTGCTCAAACAAATTTTTACATTATACACTTTCAAACACTTTTCAAACAAAGTTTTTCCAAAACACTTTATCACACCCTTGAGGACTGATACAAGGGTTACCATAAAGTGAATCGCCGCACTATGGCAATTTAAAAACTTTTTAAAAGCACACAAACACACAAAAGCAATTTATAAATGAGCAAGTACCTAAGAGCCCGTGGAAAACCACAGATAGAAAGGGTGTTAACACCTTCCCTTTCTGTAACCTACCCCCGTCCTAAAAAACATCTCGAAAAAGGTTTTTTCTATTCTTTTTACCTTTTCCTTTGTTGGATGAAATAAAAGACAGTGGCGACTCTTGCTTACCGTACATTTGCGAACAAAAAATGCAAAACCAGTAGTAACAAAAAATAGTCAGTTCTGCCACCGTATTACACCTGCATTGATTTATTTTTGAACCTCTTCTTTGATCTTGTCAGCCATATCGGGATGTTTCCTTCTCAATTTCTTCTTAATCGGTGAACATTAGGTCTCAGTGGCAATTGATGCTCCACAATATTGTTATCCAAACCTGGCATGTCTTTGTAGGACCAAGCAAACACATATACATACTCTCTCAGAAGCTCCAACATTCTTTCTTTGACCTCTGGGATAAGCAACACTCCAATCTTGACTTCCTTTTGGTATTCTTCACTACCCAAATTGATTACTTCCACAGGCTCTTTGAACGGCTGAATGATATCTTCATCGTGCTCAAGTAAGTGGGAAATTTCATCAGGGATCTCTTCACTATCTTTTTCCTCAGCTCTGAACACAGGGAATTCGAAGTTGGGATGGGGCATAGGGTCATCGTTTTCAATGGTTAGGTCATGGATTAATCTGCACATATGATTTATGCTTTATTTTAGAAATCAATTAATGTGAATGTTGTATATATATATATATATATATATATATATATATATATATATATATATATATATATATATATATATATATATATATATATATATATATATATATATATATATATATATATATATATATATATATATATATATATATATATATATATATATATATATATATATATATATATATATATATATATATATATATATATATATATATAAGATTATTATATTTCTTTATTATTACTATTTTATTTTTGTTACCATTTTCCAAAAAAAGTGAAAAGTAAAGTCAGTATGGGGGACAAAATAACATTTGTATTTATGATTGGCAATACTTGAAACAAAAGCCTAATTATCTTCTCTTTTTCCTTGGGCAGAGCAACAAGATTTATTTTTAACATAACCCAACACAAATACTCTTTCTCCTTGGGCAGAGAAAAAGGTTTTTCAAAATAGAACAAAGCATTACTCAGAAATGTGCATCACAGAAGGAATATCAATAGCAATCCAGTTCTGGAAAACCACTCCATGCGTTACAAAGTCAGGTAAATCCTCTTCAGAATCATCTTTCATTATAGCATCAACTTCGGGCGGAATCGGATGGATAAAACCTTCATTTCGAAAAACTTCTTGTATCGTACGGGTAACTGTATCCTGCTTAGCTCTTGCAGACATAGAATAAAAACCAAGACCTTCTCCAAACTTATTCTTAGGCAAAGTCAACACCTGGCCCCATCCTTCAACTGAACCACTCTCAACCACTTGTCGCGCATCTTCAAGAGAAGAAATAGATGCCCCTTGCTTCTTTACTTCATTATTAGCGACAGATAGAGCTTGGAACTGGGTTCCAATAGCCTCATCAACATCAATATAGGAAAAAGATGACAAATGGCTTACCACCATAATCTGTTCTCCACCAACTATTACCAACTTTCCATTCCTTACAAACTTCAATCTTTGATGTAGCATGGAAGGGACTGCCCTTGCATCATGGATCCATGGGCGACCCAATAGGCAACTGTAGGCAGCATGAATATTCATTACTTGGAAAGTAATCTAAAAGGTATGAGGACCAATTGTCATAGGGAGATCCATTTCACCGATGACAATTTTCCTAGAACCATCAAACGCTTTCACAATTACCCCAATAGGTCTCATAGGAGCACCTTGATGTGATAGTCGAGATAATGTAGTTTTAGGCAGTACATTTAATGATGAACCTGTATTTACCAGCACATTTGACAAAGTATAATTTCAACAATTTATTGAGATATGAAAAGCCATATTATGGTTCCTCCCCTCTTCCGGAAGTTCTTCATTGCTGAAAACAAGATTATTACATGAGGTAATGTTTCCCACAATTCCATCAAACTGGTCTACCGTCACATCATGATCTACGAACGCCTGGTCCAAGAACTTCATTAAAGCTTCCCTATGGGCACCAAAATCTCTTAGTAAAGCGAGCAAAAAAATCTTGGAAGGAGTTTGCAATAGTAAGTCCACGATCTTGTATTCACTTCTCTTAATGAGTTTCAAAATATCATCATCATCAGGAGGTGGGTTAGGCCCACTGGATCGGCCTGCCTCGAGCCTTGGCTCAACATTCATCATCGGAACTTCCACTGGTAGAGGTCTTCTAACTTTAAGTTCATGCCTTTTCGATGGTAAAGCTGCAAAGATACGCCCGCTCCTTATGACTCTACTCACATCAGCAATATTGACAAAAGATGGCATCGGTGGTATAGGGACTTCTACTCCATTCTCAATCATTGTGGAATTATATTTGTATGGTATGGTTTGTACAAGTTATAAGGCATGGGACCAGGTGGACAGATAATCAAAGGAGCAGCAGATGAAGTTTGACTATCATATGCAATATCTACTGGCTTAGGCATGTCGAACTGTGGCACTATAACATTCACCTCATCATCTGGATCTTTGTCGTATGTGATGGTAATGACCCTTTGATCTAACAACTTATGAATGTCTTCTTTCACAATAGGGAAACCACCTTCTATTGAGCAAAATTTGCAAACTTCATAATCATGTCGATGTTTAAAGAAGGTAAGTCTACTTAAACTTTGATGCATTCTAATTAGTGAGTCCTTTATATGCTCAACCTGGTAGACTCAAAACTTTCCAGGACATCCGTGCACCATATTTACTGACGCTGCCCCATGTTGAGGCTATGTATTAGCTTGAGCATTTGGGTTAACATCTGTGAAAGATAAAATACCACTCTTGATTAACCTCTGGACATCTGCCTTCAAAGTAAAACAATTTTCAATATAATATCCTAGTGAACCTTGGTGATATGCACATAATTGACCAGCCTTGTACCAAGGGGAAGTATAATTTGCTACAATAGGGAGGAGCTTTCATTGTTATGAGATTCTTCTGGATCAAAACGGGGAACAACTCGGTGTAAGTCATTGGGATTACATCAAACTGTGGTTTTCTCGGTGAACGATTCTAATTGTTGAATTGAGGAGCCTGTTGTCAAGGCCTGTTGCTGAAACTGTCGTTTTTGAATTGGAGAGGATTGATAGGTTGGAGATACCATTGTTGGGTGGATAGCAAGAGTGACTGTTGCAATGTGTGAATATCCTCTTCTCGGCCTTCCAGAAAAAACTGCACTAACATCTTGCTCCCTCTTCTTGGGGAAAACACTCCCAAATTTCTTAACACCACTAGATGTACCACCTTCCTTGGCTAGACGTCCTTCATGGATTCCCTCTTCAAGTCGTATGCCCATGTTCACCATCTTAGTGAAGTCGTTAGGCACACTTGCGATCATTATCTCATAGTATAAGGGACTCAATGTTTTCAGAAAACTCTTCGTCATTTCTTTTTCTTCGAGAGGAGGATAGATTTGAGCGGCAATCTCACGCCACCTTTGGGCATATTCTTTAAAAGATTCTCTATCCTTCTCGGACATAGCTCAGAGTTGACCTCGTTTCGGGGCCATGTCAACATTATACTTGTATTGACGAACAAAAGCCTCACTGAGGTCATTGAAGTTGTGGATTTGGGTGCTATCCAAACCCATGAACCATTTCAAGGCGACACCAGTTAAGTTGTCCTGGAAGTAGTGAATTAATAGCTTGTGATCATCAGAGTAGGTGGACATATTCCTCACATACATGGTTAAGTGACTTTGCCGACATGAGTCACCTTTGTATTTTTCAAAGTTCGGCACTTTGAACTTAGCTGGAATTTTCACGTTTGGGACCAAACACAAGTCGTGAGCATTTTTTCTGAACAAGTCTTTCCCTTTAAGTGCTCTAATTTCCCTCTGCATTTCTTGAAATTAGTCTTGGAACTCCTCCATCCTATCGAAGATGCCTAAACTTTCAGCAGGTTCAACATGATAAATGGGTTCATTTTTATATGGAATAGTATTAACCATGGAAGCAGCAGTAGTCATTACAGGCTGAGGGAAAGATACCATAGGCTGGATCATAGGTTGCACAGTAGTTATCTCAGGTTGAGGAAAAGACAGAATAGGTTGAATCATGGGTTGCACAGTAGACTAGTACCCTTCTGGCATGAAATTGTAAGGCATACCCCATGGAAAACCTTTCGGCATTTGATGTTGCAGAGGGTTGACTTGAGCCAAAGAGGCTGGAGCAGTGACGACCTCAGAAACCACATTAGTTTAAGCTTGAGCTTCAGTGGCCGAATTCGATGGCTGATTTTGAGTAGCCATCAAGCTTTCCACCAAAGCGGTCAATTTTTCCATTCCAGTACGAAGAGTAATAACCTCTTCGCGAAGCTCATGATTTTCTTTCTCTAGATCTTCCATTCTTTTTCGACGATTGGCTCGAGTATTATACTGGTGAAACAGCTTGATGATCTATCGGAGTGGAAAAAGAAGCAAGAATAAGACTCTAGAAAACATGTAATATTGAATGTTGAATGATGCATGATATGCAATGAAAATGATTATTTATTTTGATAGTTCTTCAAGGAACTTTAAAACTTGATAACTTTGCAAACATCAATGGTAAAGAACTTTGGAACAACAAAACTCATTTCATTAATAAAAGGCAGAAAATTAAAACTTTGGAACATAAAAGCCCTTTAAAGAGTTTTACAAAATGACATAAGTAATAAAAGCTAGGGACTATGATCACTCAGAATCATCACCGGACGAAGGACCAAATGCTACTTGTAACTTGAGCTTCCTAATCTTCTTTTCATAGAAGTCTTCCATCTTTGTCTTCTCGGCTATCAGCTGATCAATAACTTTCTTCCATGGATTAGGAACAGGAGTAATGCATACCAAACCTTCCTTCTTTCTCTTCTTTTCCTTAGCATATTTCTTGAGCAATGCATCCTTTTGACGAAGCTTCTCATCACGATCAATAAACCAACCATCTTGGATAAATAGCATATCCTCCTCCTTCTTCAGCTGTCTAGTCAGGACATTGTTTTCGTATTCTGACATGCTATATTTTTCCTTCCAAGCATCTCTTTCAGACTCCATTGTAGCCAGATTTTCCTGATACTCTTTCATGTTCTCAATAGGAATGGCAGTAGATGATGTTGTAGCAACAGGGAATAAAGGTTTCTTGGGATAATAAGGCATCTTGAGAACATAAGCCCTAGCACGAACCTGTTGAAGGTAAGGTTCCAAAGAAACAACACCTCTCTGCCCTAACATGTCTCTTCCCTTTCTATGGACATGGCGCCAAGCCCTTTCAATCTCCTTCTTAGCTGCTTTGTGATCCTTTCCTTCTTGGAGAAAGAAACCACTCAGATGAATGTTATTTGGCTTGTCCTTCATTGGGTATTCAAACTGGCGACGTGCAAGAATAATATTGTAGTTAATTCCTCCCCTCGTACCAAGAAGAGGCACGTTGGGAAAAACACCACAGCTATCAATGATGTTCACATCAAAATAAGCTTGATTGTACCAATCTATGTCGGAATGATTAAGAGCCATAATTTTTGGTGCCCATCGTGGCTCCTTCTTGAGATCCCAAAAAACAGCAGACCCAGGTAAATGGGAAATATACCACTGGTATAACAATGGTGCACAACAGATAATCATCCCACCTTGGTAGGAATTCCTAAGATGGATGGAATATAAGGTATCTACTAACAACATAGGGATTGGATTTCTAATTAAAAAGATTCTAATGGCGTTGACATCTACAAACTTATCAATGTTAGGGAACAAGAACAACCCATAAGTAAGAAAAGCAAGGACGGCTTCAAAGGCGATAATATCCTTTATCTCAGTGAAGTAACGAGCTTTCTTCAACAAAAACGGTGTAGGTAAGCCTCAGATTCCTCCCTTGGTAGTCATGTTATCTTCTATCTCTGACTTCCTGAAGTGGGTAACTATTTCTATCTCATGAGATTTGGGTTCCCCTTCTAAATTGGAGAAAGGAACACAGTCGGTGATTGGTAAACCAAGTATATAAGAATACTCTTCCAAAGTGGGAATCAATTGGTAATCAGGAAAAGTGAAGCATCGATACAACAGATCATAGAACTGGACCAACATAGTAAGGATACCCTCCTTCATATTGTGCTTCATAAGAGGAATAATAGATCCATATTTCTTTCGAAAATCCGTAAGGTTCTCAATTTTGGGAATCAAACTCTTCAACTCTTCAATCTCAGGATCCTTGAAACTGTAACTCTGAGTGTTTCTTTTTCCAAAATCTATAGTAAAAGTACCTGAGATGTGTGCAAAAATAATTTTTAAGTTCCTTGAAAAACATGTTTAAAGAATGCTTATGGATGCATGGATGAATGATAATGTAACAATTACACATAAGTTCATAAACATGGGGTTCAAAGTTTCAAGGCTACGAGCATGGAGTCAAAGGTAAAAACCACTCCTAAGGTATGTACTAAAGGTTTAATCGCACCTGTAAAACAAGGTTCTAAAAGTTCCCAGAGTCTATGATCCTCTTTAGGATATTACCAGCATTCTGATTACTCGGTAATTAGCAATATTCTCAAGAGAAACTCGTCTGAGTGCAGCATCGTGTGACAACTACTTCCAAATTACTCTGTTATAGTCTTCGTACTACACCTAAGAGGCCAAGATGGGTTAAGGGTTTTACGGTTCTCAGCTTCTCTGGCTCCCAGTTCGAAAGCAATAACGTCTTCTCGATTACTCGGTAAACGAATACTACAGTCAAAGGGGCTTCCACTGAGTGGGGATTTCATGCCTCCTTCTTCGGGATTACTCCCTCAAAGTTAACATGACTATACCGACCGTCCTATTCTTAAGTGTAACTTAGTCCGAGTATAGGACTTGTCGTTTGTAAGTATCATCAACACCCAAATAACCATAATATAACATGTAATCAAACAAACAAATAATAATAAAATAGATATGACAAATTAGGCTTAACCCACTTAGGGATGGACTAGCAAGAGGTCAATCTGTCCCTAGCAGAGTCGTCAATTCGGTAGCGATAAAAAATGTAAAGGTGTAAATCGGAGATCGAGCTATTTAATTAACTCGAATCACAAAAGAAAGAGTGGCCACCGCGCTTTATTATTTCCAAGGGAAAAGGGAAAAGAGCGAAATAAAACCCTTAAATGTGCAATGTAAAGTAATACTTAAAAGTAATGAAAATACAATGCATTTTTGAAAGAGATCTAAATTTGAGGGTTGGTTATGCAAAGGGAAGGTACTAGCACCCAATGTATCTACGGTACTCCGCAAGAACCTTTTGAAATATCTATTTTTTAAATTATTTGTTTGATTAAAATTGTTTGTTTGGTTAGAATGGGTGTGAATGATATTTTGAAGATACGCGACCTAGTGTCGAAGTTTTGACTTAAAAGTTGTGAGTTTTAAAATTGATTTTTTTTAGGAAAATTAACTTAAGGTTAACAAAATAGTAAAACAAAAATGAATGAAGGGATTCACACAATCGTATAAAATGTATTTGATGACATGAAGCCAACAAAATTAAAACATTTCCCTTGGAATTTAGACGGACGAAAGATATAAAGATTAAACAAAGTTAATTAGAATTGAATAAATAACAAAAATTAAATTATACTAGCATGTATTTAAATAAACAACACAAATTAAATAAAAGACTAATTTATACTAGCATATTTTTGAATAATTAAATAAATAGCAAAAATTAAATAAAAGACTAATTTAATAGCATGTTTTTATATTTTATAATGGCATGAAATAATTATATTTATAAAATAAACTAAAACTAATATTATTGGGAAATAAGGATAAAAGAACAAAATAAAAAATGCCCCAGCAAGGGTAAAACTCGGGTCCCTTAAGTTGTTAGTGGTATGCTTTTCCAACTGAACTATGCTATTTATTTGTTATTACTATGTTTTAATTAAAATATAAGGGGAACATTGATAGTGATTGGGCCAACAGGCCCAATGGGGATGACCCGGTATGGAAGAGAGAAAGGAGAGTTTTTTAAAACCCTAAAACAAGAGAAAGGGGTGCCAAACTTGTTGACCTTCAGAAGGGAATTATGCAGATTAAATTATTACTATCATTTCCAATAAAACAATTAAAGTAAAAGTTGAAACAATAAAAAAGAATGATCATCTCTCTCTCTCTCTCTCTCTCTCTCTCTCTCTCTCTCATCTGTATCAACACCATATTTGTTCCTTTATTCTATTCCAACCGTTTCATCTTTTTTCTCTCGCTTAAACAAGTCATCACAATAAACTTTTCCAGAAACTTCAAAGTCCCATGAATTCTTAGCAACATCATAGGTAGTTTCAATTGTAGTCAAAACCTTATGATTATAGCTATACTTAAATTTACAGTTCCCAGATTCAACAACGTAGTTCTCTGAAACCTTGTTCGATGGGTCCCACACCAATGTTCCGTCCAAAATTGCTCTGTTATCTCCTTTGTTGTGAATGTATGCCAAATTTAACGGTTTCTCTACAAACCTAACGATGTTCATAAATTGAAACCAAAAATCCTTTTGGGGGACGTTGTAGTCAAAACTAAAGGAGCCAGGTTTTTCTATAAAGAGGACTAGGCCGATTAAGTTGGGGTTGTTTTTGAAAGTGGCTTCGATTATGGATGCTCAGAGTTTGACGGTTTGGACAAGAGGGAGATGAGGGTATGGTGGATGAGGAATCAATGGCCATGTCAGAGTCCAGTACCTGTACGGTGACGAGGGGTCTAGCGGCTTCCATTTCTAGGGAAGAAATGGACAAAGCTGAAATTAGGTTTTTCGGTTTTAGGTATAATGTTCTTCTAATCTTTGCATCATTCTTCTTCTATTCCATCTTTTCTATAATTTTGAATGTGTTGTTGATGTAGAGATGTGGTTTGTGTATTATCGCTTTGTTTTGATTCTTTGAAGATTTATGAAGGTTGGATAGAGGTGTTTCAAGATCAAAGTTGGAGGAAGAATTCTGAGTTTTTTTTACTGCATAACCATCCTTTGATAGGGATTCAAATGAATAGTGATATTGATATTGTTTGATAAAAATAAGTTGTTGTAAATTTTGTTTGTTTTGGAAAGTTTATGTTTAGGTGTTGGTGACAGTTTACAAGTTATTGGCTGACATGGTGGATGAGGCTTCTGACTCATTAAATCTGTTCTGCCTGGGATCAGTCATTAGAGATGTGCTTATGGAGCTTCCCAAATGCCTTTGTTGCTCAAGAAGAGTTGCATCTAGTTATGCAAGTTGTTCTGGTTGAAGGGATCCCACAGGGGTTGAAGGATCGAAATTTCTCATTTTCTGATGCGATGACAAGTTACCGCCAAATGGAATACCAGAGTTTCCACTGGAATGTTGAGTTGAATTTATATTGCTGAGGATTGAAGGGTGTTGGTGGAATGGGTTTGTCCTGGTCTATTGGTGATAGACGGAGGGAGACTATAGTGAGGTGGATGAATGAAAACTGTGGGTTGTGTAAGATATACAACGAGGGGGTTATCAAATATTGATGGAAGCGGTTTATATTACAGTGGAACCGGAACTGGGTGTAGAAGCAGGAGGTTAGACGTTTCGGTGGCAGTTGGGTTCATTCAATTCACATTAGAGGTTTATTTGGTTATAGTTTCTGGTTAAAATAGGTTATAATTTTTTGTGTTAATAAGTTTGTTTTAATGAAACAGATTTTAACTTATATTAACAGGTTTTATTTTTGGTGTTGACAGGTTGTAGCATATATATAACATTTATTCTCTTTTTATTATAACAGGTTGCAAAAACTAGTGACCCAAGCATGAAAATTACTATGCAAATAAATCTAATAGACATGGATGTATATATGAAAAAAATATGCAGAAGTAATAGGGAGAAGAAATACCTATCGGAGTCTCTCTGATGAATCTTCAAAAAAAAACATTAAGTTCTCCCTTGATGCTCAAACTCCTTTTTACCTTGATTATTTACTGTGAGGCTTGAACAAACTTCCTCTTTTCTCTTTTTCTCTCTTGAGTGTTTCTTCTTGTAATTCTTCTGTCCATGAAGATGACTTTTATAGTGAAAGAACAAGCCATTTAGGGGGGGGGGGATAGTAGAACATTTGAACTATTTTGACAAACTATTTTGATGCCTTTTTTCATACAATTTTTAGTTGTCATTTTGATGCAATTTCTTGGTTGTTATGATACAGGGCAACAGGCTGGTCTAGGCTGATTTTTTAGCTGTTTTACAACAGTTTTTTGGATTGTTACAAGATGTTGTTTTTGGACTGATTTGTAGCATTATTGAGCATAATTGGGACTGTTCTTGTGTTGAAATATGGCTGGAAAATGGGCTGATTTGCAGGCTGCTGTTGGGCTGATTTACAACAATTTTTGGCAGAATTTGGAGCAAGATTTGCAGCCTTTAAATTAGTATCAATAGGTTTAGATTTATCTTTATATGTAACATTAAATGGAAAACTTGTCTTGAATATATTTCTCTCAATTCCTTTGTAATTGTAAACATTTTGGATCTTTATTTATCTTGATGAAAATTCGAAATCTTCCACTTGAATTTGGAAAGGAATTGATTGATACTTGAATGAATTTTGATTGATCTTGATGCCTTTTTTCATACAATTTTTAGTTGTCATTTTGATGCAATTTCTTGGTTGTTATGATACAGGGCAATAGGCTGGTCTAGGCTGATTTTTTAGCTGTTTTACAACAGTTTTTTGGATTGTTACAAGATGTTGTTTTTGGACTGATTTGTAGCATTATTGAGCATAATTGGGACTGTTCTTGTGTTGAAATATGGCTGGAAAATGGGCTGATTTGTAGGCTGCTGTTGGGCTGATTTACAACAATTTTTGGCAGAATTTGGAGCAAGATTTGCAGCCTTTAAATTAGTATCAATAGGTTTAGATTTATATGTATATGTAACATTAAATGGAAAACTTGTCTTGAATATATTTCTCTCAATTCCTTTGTAATTGTAAACATTTTGGATCTTTATTTATCTTGATGAAAATTCGAAATCTTCCACTTGAATTTGGAAAGGAATTGATTGATACTTGAATGAATTTTTGAATGATGAATAAATAATGATGCAAGCCTTAAGACCTCAATCTTGCATCTTGTATTAGAGATCCAAATGAATTACATGAATTGATCTTGTAACCATCATGTATTTGTTCTTGTGATGAATGATTATTTAAATAAAGTTTCTCTTTTCAATATCTCCTTTAATAAATGCCTCATGTGAATTCAAAAGTCCATGGTTTGAATCCATCAAAATAATCACACAAAAATAATCTTGAATAAATATTAATGTGATGAACGATTATTCTTGAATGAGCCTTTTTGATAACTTCTATTTAATTAACACTTGAATTCACATGACGAAAATTCCAAGTATTCTAAATAAATTATTCCAAAGCGATCTTGAATTCAATCATTCCACTCTAACGAAATTCACCATGCGTCATGTAAGTATAAGAAATTGAACCATACTTAAAAGCTTCGAATGATCAATAGAAGAGGGATTTGAGGTGAAATGTTATCGCATTAAGAAATTGGCATAGTGAACTGAACTTAGAGATCCAGAAACTCTTAAATCGTGACAGTCGTCCCATAAAGGCTTTTCATGGCTTTCTAAACACACTTCGTCTTCAACTTTTAAAGAAAACTTTCAGATGACTTTTGGTCGAAGTGTTTGGAATTGACCTGTATAGATTGATCTTTTCTTGTATTTCAAGGCAAGGCGAAACACACGTGAACCAATTCTCATGGAACCTTAACTGTTCTTATGAATAATTTCCGAGACGCTTGAGACCACTTGTTAAACAGAGCATGGAAATAAACACACAATTCTCTTGATGAATCATTCTTCAAGAATCAATGATTAATTGTACTTCAGTATTGAGAGAATCAAAACCCTAATTGAGGTGTGACGCCTGATGCTATTGATTCAGACCTATTTCTGCACATGAATCAAAGAACAAAAAACATACACTTCGTGCTTGATTTAGAAGTTAGTCATGCATAATATAAAATGTTCACAACACTCGATAATCTCTGCACAAGCAATGCTCGAAAGTGAAACGTTTGAAATCGACCATATTTAGTGACCTTGATGTATATATAAAAAATGCAAATGAAGATGGGATCTTAGGTCAAAAATTGGGGTATGACAAGTAGGTAAGAATATTCCTCTAATGCAGGCATCAACTGATAATCAAGGAAAGTAAAACATAGATACATAGGGTCATAGAACAAGACCAAAGTCGAGAGAATACCCTCCTTCATCCCGAGCTTCATAAGAGACACGATGGATCCACATTTCTTCCTAAAATCAGTAGAACTCTCGATCTCGGGAATCAGACTCACCAAATCATCTATATTAGGATCCTTGAAATTGTACTTCCAAGTTTTTCTTTTTTCAGAATCCATGGTCAAATAATACCTGAGATATTCTCAAAAAGTCAACCTTAAGTCCCTTTTAACAAATGTTTTAAAGGATGCTCATGGGTTCATGAATGCATGATGCAACAATCATACACAAGATCACAAACATCAGAGGTTCATAGGTTCAACGTCACGAGCATAAGGTCAAAGGTACTAGCCATAAGGTAATGAATAATAGTCTATCACCTATCGAACAAGGTTCTAAGAGGTTCCCAGAGTCTACATCCTTCCTTCGGATATTACCAACGTCCCGATTGACTCGATAGTTAGTAATATTCTAAGGAAAAACTCGTATGAGTGTAGTATCGCACGACAACCACTTCTTAATTACTCCATCATAGTTTCCGCACTACTCCTAAAAGGCCAAGATGGGTTAAGGGTTCTACGGTCATCAGCTTTAGAAGGCTCCCAGGTCGAAAGCAGCACGTCTTCCCGATTACTCGGTAAATGATACTACAGTTAAAGGGTCCACCACTGAGTGAGGGATCTCATGTCTCCTTTTTTGGGATTACTCCCTCAAGGTTAACATGACTATACCGCACATCCTATCTTAAGTTTGCCCAAGTCCGGATAGAGGACTTATGAGAAATCACCAAGCACCCTGAAAACCAGGAAAATCTAGACAAACATATATACAACATATAATATACAAATAAATAATAGCACATACACAAATAAACAAAGATAGGCTCAACCCACTTAGAGATGGACCAACAATTGGTCAATCTTTCCCTAGTAGAGTCTTCATTTTTCTGTAGTGGTAGAAATGTTGAGACTAAGCCATTGGATTGACTTAACTCGCATAGATCAAATAAAAATTGCCACTGTGTTTTATTGTTTCCAAAGGAATGGGAAAAGAGAGAATAACCCAAAAAGAGGGGGTTGAGAATCTAAGTTCGGGGGTTGGTTATACAAAGGGAAGGTATTAGCACCCTAAACATCTACGGTATTCCGCAGGAACCTCTTTGAAGATTTTTGTATTTTGGCTATAAGAGTTGTATACAAAAATAGATGGTAGAAATAAGAAAAGAAATATTTTTTACAATTTCTGCACCCGCCGAGGTTGCGAACCTTTAGTTCCGATGTACCACCTTTCGTGCAATAGGGGATCAGGGTACTCGTAGTTCACCTTTAAAAATTTTAAAACACAAGTGTGTTAGTTAATTTTAAGAGACGAGACATCATCGATGTATTCGAGTGGAAAACATACTTACTACCCACGATTATGAGAAAGGAGAATTAGCATCATCGCAAAGTGAAGGATATAGCTTGGATTTTAAAATCAACAAAGCCTCGCTCAACACCCAAGTGGAAAATATCTCACTTCACTATATATCATTGAAGTATAGTAGTTCGCATCACTACAAGGATTGACAAGAATCGAATCTTTTGAGAAAAGTTTAAAGTAAAAAATCCAAAATGGAAAAATGGTTTGAATGAGATTGATTGACTTTTAGTCTTCTCACAAAAAATGTCAAAGTATTATTAAGTTGTTTAAAGTTTGATTAAGAAAATATTTTGAAAATGCATAGACCAAAGTCCAAGTTTATTGTGAAAGCGATTCAAATTTGGAAAACAAGAATAGTTTTAAAAAGGAGGGAGAAGATTTTTGAAATTAAAGGAAATGAGAGGAGATGAATGGACTATCCTAAAGCATAAGGTAAAAGCTAGGAAAAATAACCGTCTAACTAACAAGAAGCCAACACTTGTCACAATGATTCAATGTAGAGTTCCCATCCTTTGGATTTGAAACAAAGCAAGCAAAGATATTAAACCTCTTAAGAATACCAAACTTCTGATGCATTAAGTCTTCATAAAAATTAGGCAGAGTAACAGCTTTATACAGATGAATTCCCAATCACAGACAAAGCATATAATCAGAATAACCTACACATAAAGAGAAAAACAACCCAATATCTCGGGGTAAACCCCAAGAACTCCAGACAAAATAACAATAAAAGTCACAAGGTCCTAAGGATAGTCAAGGTCTCTACTCCTAAGTCGAAGAAGTCCATAACTCTATCATGCCAAGGATAGTAACCAAATAGTCCAAATAACATTAATGTTTTTTATTGTTCAATTTGGTTATTAAGTATATTTAAAAAGAAAATGAAAGCTCAAGTGAGAAAAATAAAAATGACATAATAAATTCTCAAGTGAGCAAAGATGAAAATAACATGAAATGAAAATGCTAAAATAAATGGTGCGTAAAAGTAAAGGCATAAAGTAAAAGCATAAAAATAAAAGTCAATTGTTAATGGGTTAGAAATTAGAGGTAAGTTGAATGACCATCTTGAAACTTGCATTTGAAAACTCATTAGAAGATTGATAAAATAAAAGCATCTCAACAACAAGTTTCATTTGCTTTTTGTCAAGTATGTCATTCATTTCAAATTCTCGAGGCGACAATAAATGATCAACGATGTTTAAATGATTCAGTTATACCAAAGTTTATGAAGGGTCATTAGAGGATTGATAAGACCAAAGCCTCCTAACAATGAACCTCAAGGTTATTGGATCAAAGGTTTCAAATTAAACATACTTGGGCTTGCAAACATAGGTTTAGGCCACGAATGATCATTTCTCGATTCGAGACAAAATTTAGCGCTATGTTAAACAATCGTAAGTGGACTTATGTAGAAATCGCACCTATTTTGAAGTCGGTCAATAGCAATCTATGTGCCATATGTTTGGAGAGATGATATGTAAAACCTCCTCTAACAACATGTAACACAAATAAGAAAGGGATAAGATGAAGAGGGAGGGGATGCATTGTATGAAATTAGGGTTTCAAATATCATCAACATCATTCATCCATTTTGGTGGATTTGGTTTCTCAACCTATCAAAACCCAAGATCCCATGAGGTTGAGGAATTTGTCACCAAATGAAGTCCAAGTCATAACCAAAATAAAAATAATAGAATAATATTTAGTAAAAAAAAAATTTAAATGGTTAAATAAAAAGAAAATAAATGGTAAAATACACAAAGTATATTAAAATACCAAATAAAAATCCTAAAAAATAATCAGAGGTCAAACATGATTCAATAAATGTTGATAAATATTTTCAAAAATTTTTAAAGTCAGAAACTATTTTTAGAAATAAAAGAAATAAGTAAAAATAAACTAAAAATGGTAAAAATAGTAAAATCAGAAATAAAAATAAAACAAAGTTATCAAAAATTGCCAAAATGCCAAAGGACCTTTCCATAATTTTTTCAGATTAAAATCAAGGAAGATATTTTTAATCAATTAAAACAAGTTAATTAAAGTGAAAAATTAGAAAAAATATCAAATCATAAAATAAAATTATGAAAAAATAAAAATCAAAAAGAGAAAAATCCTAAATATTTTAAAGCATTTTTTCATATTTTGAGTCAGAAATGAATTTTTGAAGTTTAAATCAATTAAAATATAAAATCAGAAAATAAAACCAAAAAGATATAGACCATTGGGTCAATGTCAAAACGCGTTAGTATTCAAATCCAAGGGATCTAGCGCGCTATGCATATCATGGTCATTAGTGAATAAACCACTGGATCAAATATTTAAATCAGATTTTAATAAAACAAGTGGCGCCTTGTCATTGGTTGAAAGATGACATGTTTTTCATCTTCAACCTCCAGCCACGCAGATTACAGGTCTCGTAAATTGTAAAATCAGGAGCTCAGACCAATGCCATTCGCTTCGTCTCATCAAGACAAAGACAAACGTACCTGTGATCGGTGGATCTGGAACTGACTGTTTAACGCTGGTTCGCGAAATGTCGCGGAAGCAAGAGTCGCCACCGTCTTTTATTTTCTCCAAATGGAAAGGACAAAAGCACAGAAAAATTCCTTAAAGAGATTGCTCTCGGTTCGGGAGGTAGATTATATAAAGGGAAGGTATTAGCACCCTTTCTATCCATGGTTATCCATGGGCTCTTAGATACTTGCTCAATGTGTTTTCAAAATTGTTTGTTTGCTTTTCAATGTGGGTTTTAAAAAAGTTTCTTTGAAAAATTTCAGTTCGACTCATACGTCAGAGTGTTTGAAAAATTTGCTTTGAAAGCTTTTGAAAAGTGTTGGTGTGAAAAGATTTCAGTTTGTTTTGAAGAGAGCAAGTATCTACGAGAACCTACCTACCCTAAGGAATTCGTCTGTGTAAATGTCCTTTAAAGTAGCGCCATCCCACCATTGAGAGGTAGGTAGCACCACCGTTGGAGGTGTTCGGGTCAATTCGATTTTTAGGGACATGGTGATCACCGGAGCAATGGGAAGACACCTTAGAAGCTACCCTCATGCCAGGTTCCCGGATCATGAGGACTTACTAAGACGTCCTCTACTCGACGACCACCTTTCGAAAGGCAACAGTGAGGCGTACCCTAGGGGTGGTGTGTGCGAATCGTGTGTCATGTTTCAATCATTTGTCTTGTCATGTTTATTTGTGATCTACGCTTGATTTTAATTAAGACATTCATTCTTGCATGCTTTTTAACAGTTATAAGTTTGCGAGAAAATAAATCTAAGACTATTACAAATGGCGCGGGTCCACATCGCCTAAATTTCCAGAACCCGATTTGACGGAAAAGTAAATAATGCGAAGTAAATAAAAGTGCGAAAAGTAAAGTTACATGGCTTTGGGAGAGATACAAAATTACAATGAACGACATAAAGTAAAATGCGCAAATTAAATAATTAAAACAATGGGCGTTGGACCCTTCTTGCAAAAAGATTAAATTTAATAAGACATCACAATTAAAACTGAAAAATTAAATGTTTTTTAGTATTTTATGTTTTTTAAGATTTAAGGAGAAAAAGGAAAATTGAAATTAAATTAAAAGGCAAACCCTAATTCTAATATTTTTTAAGTTTATTATGAAAGAATTAAATTAAAATCTAAATTAAATCTAATTTTTTTTTATGTACAATTTTTAATTTATGAAAATAAATAACTAATATTATTATTCTGAAAAAAGGGGAAAATTAAAAAGAAAATAAAAAGTTATTAAACCTAAATTCTATTTTTGGATTTTTATTAAAAAAGATTAAATTTGTAACCTAATAAAACTAAGTAATTACAAGCATTTATTTAAAATAAAAATTATATTTTTATTTGGGCATTTTTTAATTTTATGATGTTTTTGTATTTTGATTAAAAATTAAATAAACAATAATTAAAATAAACATAACAATTAAAATAATAATTGAAAAGATATGAGAAAATAAATAAAATTGGCAAACCAGGGTGGGGTAGCCCCAAATGTGAGGTTCAGGCCTAGCAATTCAGGCCCAATAAGCTGGAAATTGGTTGACTTTTTTGGATCATGTGTCAGCGTTTTGACCTGATGTATGATGCACCTTGAATCTTGGCCATGGATCTGATGCCCTTTGGACGCGTGGAGGTTGGATGAGGATGGAACATGGTGCACCTGGACGTTAGCAAAGCATAGGATTTTACGTTGAAAAATAACATGGAAATTTGCCAGACCTGGGACTTGAACCCAGGTCTTTGATGTTACATGCATCACGTGTTGCCACTGAGCCACTGAATGTTAATTAACATATTATGGTAAACAAATAATAAAAAAACAAAACCAACGCATAGCAATTAAAAACGCGCGCAATTCAAACCAGCGAACCACTGGCTGACAACGCATCGTCTCTTTCGTTTTCCTGAAACATAAAGAACGAAGGCAACGGTTTTCGTTGTGTTCTCTTAAGGGACTTTTGGAGAAATAGCGAATAGCGCTATAATGCATATAAATTGATCGCGAGGCTTGAGTTTTCTTCGTCCAGACCTGCTGCATTCAACCATGGTACTCATGAGCCCTAATTTTTCCTCTATGCGAAATCCCCAATTCAGAAAACCTGCAACCCTAATATTTGACAATGGCAAAAACGCATATATGGCACAAAAACACAATTGAATATGTTGGTTAGCTTAGAAACATCATTATGAGCAAGAATCCATAAAGAAAAATGCAAAAATATGCTTGAATCATGCTATACGATTTCAGAAGTTTTGAGGTACAGTTTGACTTATGGATACCAATTCAGGGCGTTTTGGTTGATGTTAGTGATTGAGAATCGTTCAATGATGTCTCAGGATGATGATGGGACAAGAATTGGAGCTTGAATCGACCTAGAACCCTGATTTCAGATTTGAGCTTTTTGAGAATTTTTGCAAGTTTGTATATTGATTTTCTGCGCAGCTTGGAGTGTTCAGGCATTAGGTCTTGATTCCTGAATATGTATAGAGCATATTAGGTTAAAAATATTGCACAAAATCCTTTGAATTCATTGTTTTCAATATTTGATTTCATGAAATCTTTTCCAAATTTTTTCCATGTGCATTTTGTGTTCAATCAGCTCAAATCTCATCAAAACTTGCCTAATTGGGATATGCACGTGATATTGAGAATAAACATGCATGAAAAGATTTTTTTAGGTCAAGTTTGATATTTTTCATGTATTTAATTAATTTAAATGAATTAATATTAATATAAATTCAAATAAATAATTAAAAAATGAGAAAATACTTCCCTTTGGGCCTAATGGTCGTGCATAGGCTTGGCATGAAGAAACTTGGAAGAAAAATGGGCCCATTTGCATTTTTAGGCCTTTTGCATCAATGTTGACTTTTCAAAATTCCCAAAAATTTCCCAACTTCCACAAGGCATAACTTGCTCAATTTTTAAGCTTTCCACATGTTCTTGGACATTTTGGAAAGGTCTTTGAGTCCTTTAACCAATGCCTTTGGTCCCATGTCATTTTGATTTACCAATCTCAAGTTATGGCCTTTGACTTAAAGTCCCTTTTTGTTGACTTTTGAAAATGACCTATAATGTTGAAATTGATAACTTTTTGTGAGAGCATTTCTTGGACTTGGAATATGAAGATGAGTTGTAGGAAATGTCTTTCTCTTCAAAATGAGCTTTGGAGGGAATTTTTCTGATAATCCATGTGAAAGTTATGCCCTGGTCAATTTCAGTTGACTTTTTCAGCTGTCCAAATATAGCAACTTTTGCATCTTGATGATTTTCTGAGCCAAATTTTGAGAATCATGATCAAGCATTGATCAAATGATGTTTGTGGCTTCAAAATGATATATTGACCAAAAATTTGAACTTTTGACTGTCAAATGACCATTTTGCCCCTACAGTTGACTGTAGTGCAATTTAGGGTTTTGACTGTGCAATCTTGAGCTGAATGCCTTGAAACTTGACATGAGGATACTTGACCATCTTTGTAGGCATATGAGACTTGCTTGGGTCCTTGAAAACTTTCAATTCTTGATCAGAACACAAACCCTAGTTTTGACTGTATAGGAGACAGTTGAACTGCATAACCCTTGGGGAATTTTGTGACCTTGACTTGACAAATCTTGGAGAATATGGGAGGGCAAATTTTGGGGTACAACAGTTGCCCCTGTTCAATCCTCTTAGACCTGAGGATGCAGATTGGCCGTCGTGCCTTTCGTAATCCGAGGGTAGAAGATGATTGGACACTAGAGTGCCCAGAAATTTGCGCTCACATAGTAGCAGTGATGGGGGAATGGGCTTATAGATGCCATCTGGATGTTGATCACGTAGGAGATTCCTTAGCGAGAACCTACGTACCTGCAAAAGAGAAAACGAGTACCTGACACGTTGCAGGAGCTGATTTTAGATGCTTGGTATAGATGTGTCCTGACTGGTTACAGGAACTGAATCTGGAGCTTCAAACGCTGATGAATGAACCAGGGATGGTTACTACCTTGGCATGCATGGTAAGAGAACCTTGGGTGACTTTAACTTCAACAACGCTTGTTGAGAAAAATCTTGGGTGTCTTTAACCTCAACAACGCTTGTCGAGAAAAATCTTGGGTGTCTTCTACTGGAATAAGAATCAGGGAGATCTTAGGGTCGATCTGACTGAACCAGAGAGGCCTTTGACTGGGTAGGAATCAGGAAAATCTTAGGGTCGATTTAACTGAACCGATCTAGGACTTGAAATATCTTCAACTGGATAAGCATCAGGGAGATCTTAGGGTCGATCTGACTGAACCAAGAGAAGGCCTTTGACTGGATAAGCATCAGGGAGATCTTAGGATCGATCTAACTGAACCAGTCTAGGTCTTGAAACATCTTCAACTGGATAAGCATCAGGGAGATCTTAGGGTCGATCTGACTGAACCAGAGAAGGCCTTTGACTGGATAAGCATCAGGAAAATCTTAGGGTCGATTTAACTGAACCGGACAAGGTCTTGGAATATCTTCAACTGGATAAGCATCAGGGAGATCTTAGGGTCGATCTGACTGAACCAGAGAGGGCCTTGGACTGGGTAAGAATCAGGAAAATCTTAGGATCGATTTAACTGAACTGGTCTAGGTCTTGAAACATCTTCAACTGGATAAGCATCAGGGAGATCTTAGGGTCGATCTGACTGAACCAGAGAGGGCCTTGGACTGGGTAAGAATCAGGAAAATCTTAGGATCGATTTAACTGAACCGGTCTAGGTCTTGAAACATCTTCAACTGGATAAGCATCAGGGAGATCTTAGGGTCGATCTGACTGAACCAAGAGAAGGCCTTTGACTGGGTAAGCATCAGGAAAATCTTAGGGTCGATTTAACTGAACCGGTCTAGGTCTTGAAATGTGATTGAGAATTTCAACTGCATCTTTCCTGAAAGGTAAAAGTCAGTCATATGCAATGCATGATATGGATCACGCAATGATGTTCTCAACATAAAGGAGACTTGTATGATGCAGTGCGTTATGCATGCTATGATGATGTATGTGAAGTTTTATGTATGTTTTCGTCTAGGAAAGTGAATTCTTGACGGGTGCCGGGAAGTTGTATCCTGGGCTGGCGTTGAAGAATAGATTTTGCTTCCGCTGGGGATGATAACTGCAAGAATACCGATAGGAGAAGATAACTCCGTTGAGGAATAAACTTGGCAAATGGAAGATTTTGCAGGGAGAAAAATGCTCTAGCGACCATGCTGGGAAGCAATACTCTGTGGGAAGAGGGATGCCTTGCGGAATGTTGATAGTTACTTGCTGGGGATACCCTTGTTGTTAGAAGTGTTGATAGACTTCGCTGGGGGTAGGAAGATTTTGTCAACGACGCTCTTTCCGTGGCTTTTGGCTGAGGATAACCCAGTTATATCCTGTTGAGGAGATAACTCTTTAAATAAAGCCGGACGACGCGTTCGTGCTCTGCGAGGGGATAAGCTTCCAGAATCTACTGGGGATAAGCTTATTGCTTGGGGATATGACTTCCAACTTTGCTGGTGAAGCTGGATTGGACTCTTCTGGGGGAGTTTTGGACTGTGGGGAAGTGATTCCTTTGAATATTTGAGGTATGCCGCCGGGGAACAATCTTTAGACCAAGACTGCCGGGGATGCTTGTTAAGAATATATGTATTGCTGGGGAAGTATTGAGATCTGCTGGAGGATACTCAATTTCCTTGATATTTGATGATTGGAGAGGAATGTACTGTTTTGCTGAACCACTCTCTGGGGAATTAAGATACGTTTGGCCGTGTTCTTTAGCTGAACCTACCTTGGTACCTTGGAGGATAGAGCAATTGGATTGCTTGGACAACTCTTTATTGCCCCTGTTTCTAATGTCACTTGCAATTAATTCCTTTGTTTCGTATGCAAATATTTATGAGTTAGCAAATTATTGTCAATGCATACATCACAAATTGAACCTTGGACGTTCTTCGCAAAACAAAACAGAAAAAAAAGAAAAACACTTGGTACGTTTAACTGAAAAATATATTTGTATTGATTTTTGAATGGCCCATGAATAGGCGTTTTGTATACAAGAGGCTGACATCCTAGTAAGAGGTACGTCGCCGAACAAAAGAGTTTTTGTGCAAAAGAAAATAAAACAGTTGTGTGAAAGATGAATGATCCACTGGGTTTCAACTCTGCTATTGCCTCTATAACTCCGAGCGTCTCATCACTTGATGACCTTGGTTGAAGGTGAAGCTGACTGATCGATGCCGTTGAACTTGATGTAGATACCGGATTCTGGATGCAAAGTGATCAATGAGACATAGTTTTACGCTTTATCCCTAATTTTTGCCTGGACCGCCCTTTCGGGTTTTCAGTCCACCGGGATACCCATTTTTGCCCAAGCCGCCTTTTTAGGTTTTCGACTTGCCGGGTGTACAGATTTTTTCATTTTCATCCCTTCATTTTGCCCGAACCCTTTTGGTTCGATGGGAAGCCCTAATTTTTGCCTAGGCATGTCAGCCTAGCGGGTCTTTTTTTTCATGCGTAGTATTTTTTAACTATGTCTGCATTGGCGGGGTGAGGAAGGTCGTCACCATCCATGTTGGTTAATATCATTGCTCCTCCTGAGAACACATGCTTAACCACAAATGGCCCTTCATACGTAGGGGTCCATTTGCCCCTTGGATCACTCTGAGGAAGGATGATTCGCTTGATAACCAGATCCCTAACTTGATATTCTTGTGGTCTGACCTTTTTGTTAAATGCCCTGATCATCCGTTTCTGATACGTCTGACCATGACAGATAGCAGCGAGTCTCTTTTTGTCAATGAGGTTGAGTTGATCAAGTCGTGTCTGGATCCAATCATCTTCGTTCAGATTTGCATCCTTCATTATCCGGAGAGAGGGAATTTGTACCTCGATCGGCAAGACTGCCTCCATGCCATAAACCAGGGAGAAAGGAGTTGCCCCGGTTGACGTCCTAGCTGAGGTACGGTACCCATGTAGAGCGAACGGTAACATCTCGTGCCAATCTTTATACGTCACTGTCATTTTCTGCACGATCTTCTTGATGTTCTTATTTGCCGCTTCTACAGCCCCATTCATCTTCGGTCTGTAAGGAGAAGAATTGTGGTGCTGTATCTTGAACTGTTCGCAGAGCTCAGCAATCATCTTATTGTTCAGATTGGTTCCGTTGTCCGTAATAATCCGCTCAGGGACGCCGTACCGACAGATCAGATTGTGCCGAATAAACCGTGCCACAACAGTCTTGGTTACTGTAGCATAGGATGCTGCCTCGACCCACTTTGTAAAATAGTCAATCGCGACTAGGATGAAGCGATGTCCATTAGATGCCGTAGGTTTTATCTCGCCGATCATGTCTATGCCCCACATTGCAAACGGCCAAGGCGCAGTCAGAACATTCAGGGGAACCGGAGGAACATGCACCTTATCTGCATAGATCTGGCACTTGTGGCATGTCCTGGAATGTTGGTAGCAGTCAGCTTCCATTGTGGACCAGTAGTATCCTGCCCGTAGGATCTTTTTAGCCATAGTATGTCCACTGGAATGTGTACCAAAGGTCCCTTCATGTAGCTCTTCCATGATTCGTTCTGCTTCAGTCTTATCCACACAACGCAGTAAGGTTGAATCATGGTTTCGCTTGTACAGGATGCCGTTGCTTAGGAAGAACTTGGCTGCGAACCTCCTCAGGAATTTCTTATCGTTGACAGAGGAACCTTCAGGGTATTCCTGAGCTTCCAGATATCTCTTTACTTCGTGGTACCAAGGCTTCTCAGTTACCAATTCGGTTTCGAGATCACAACAGTATGCCGGTTCGTCCAGTTTCCAGATGATGATCCGGGGAGCTTCATTATCCCATTTAACCTTGAACATTGAAGACATTGTAGCTAACGCGTCCGCTAACTGATTCTCTTCTCTTGGAAAGTGCTCAAAGGTTATCTCTGTGAAGTGGGGAATCAGGGTCAACACACATTCTTTGTAAGGAATCAAGTTTGGATGTTTCGTATCCCACTCTCCTTTAATCTGATTGATCACAAGAGCGGAATCTCCGAAGACACTTAGAAATTTGATCCTTAAGTCAATCGCAGCTTGAAGACCCATGATACACGCCTCATACTCCGCCATGTTGTTGGTACAGTTGAAACACAGCCGGGCAGTGAGTGGAGTATGAGTACCTTGAGGGGATATGATTATGGCGCCGATACCATTTCCTAAAGCATTGGAAGCTCCGTCAAAGTGCATAGACCATCGGGATCCTGGCTCAGGTCCTTCATCCGGTCCAGGTACTTCACAATCAGTTACAATCATGATGCTTTCATCCGGAAACTCGAAGTTCATTGATTGGTAGTCATCTACAGCTTGATGAGCTAAGTGGTCTGCCAATACACTCCCTTTGATGGCTTTTTGGGTTGTGTACTGAATGTCGTATTCCGTCAAGATCATTTGCCATCTTGCAATTCTCCCAGACAGAGCAGGCTTTTCGAATATGTACTTTATCGGACCCATCTTTGAGATTAACAAGGTAGTGTGAGTCAGCATATACTGTCTCAGCCGGCGAGCAGCCCATACCAAAGCGCAGCAAGTTTTCTCAAGCAGTGAGTATCGGGTCTCACAGTCGGTAAACTTTTTGCTAAGGTAATAAATGGCATGCTCTTTTCGGCCAGACTCGTCATGCTGCCCCAGCACACACCCCATTGAATTGTCAAGCACTGTCAGGTATAGTATCAGAGGTCTCCCTTCAACCGGTGGCATAAGGATAGGTGGTTCTTGGAGATATTCTTTGATTTTGTCGAAAGCAGCCTGACATTCATCGTTCCAACGTACTACCTGATCTTTCTTCAGCAGCTTGAAGATTGGCTCACAGGTAGCAGTCAGATGAGAGATGAAGCGAGCAATGTAATTCAGGCGTCCTAAGAAGCCTCTGACTTCCTTCTCTATCTTAGGAACTGGCATTTCTTGAATAGCTTTGACCTTAGCAGGGTCCACTTGGATGCCTTTATCACTGACCACGAAGCCTAGTAACTTTCCCGATCTTACCCCGAAGGTGCACTTGTTCGGGTTCAATCTCAGCTTGTACAATCTCAACCGATCAAACAACTTTTGCAGGTGATCTAGGTGCTCTTCCTCAGTTTGGGACCTAGCGATCATGTCGTCCACATACACTTCGATCTCATGATGGATCATGTCATGGAATAAGGCAACCATGGCACGTTGGTAGGTTGCCCCAGCATTCTTTAATCCGAACGGCATGACCTTGTAACAGAAGGTGCCCCACTGAGTAACAAATGTAGTCTTTTCCATGTCTTCAGGTGCCATCTTGATCTGATTGTAGCCTGAAAAGCCATCCATGAAAGAGAATACCTTGTGCTGAGCCGTATTATCAACAAGGACATCAATGTGAGGTAAGGGGAAGTCATCCTTGGGGCTGGCCCTGTTCAGATCCCTGTAATCAACACAAATTCTGACCTTACCGTCCTTTTTAGGTACCGGCACCACGTTAGCAACCCACTGAGGGTAAGAAGTCACTGCAAGGAACCCGGCATCAAACTGTTTCATGACTTCGGCTTTAATCTTCTCTGACATCTCTGGACGCATCCGACGGACCTTTTGCTTAACTGGAGGGCAGTCTTCCTTAGTCGGCAAATGATGGACAACAATATCGGTATCCAACCCGGGCATGTCTTCGTAGGACCAGGCAAAGATCTCCATATAGTCATGTAACATCTTGGTTAACCATTGCTTCACGCTGAGCTCTAGGTTGGCACCAATCTTTACCTCTTTTCTATCTGCCTCAGTACCCAGGTTTATTGTTTCTACTGGTTCTTCATGGGGTTGAATTGCCCTCTCTTCCTGAAGCAACAGTCTTGCAAGCTCGCCAGGCACTTCGCAATCATCTTCACCTTCGTCTTCGGCTAAGTTGATCGGATTTTCGAAGCTATAATTGGCATTAGCAGAGCTGTTATCAGTGAGATCCAGAGTGGATTGGAACCTGTATGAGTGAGTGTGTGTGTAAATACAGCTGTTTTTGAAAATTATGTAAAGGAAAAGAAAGACAGAAAAGGAACACAATATTTGCAATGCGAAAAGTACGTCCAAGATTTTCATTCATGATGTATAAAATGACAGTTTGTATGCCCTCACAAATAGAACCACGGTGCCTCGGGTAAGACACCGGGCCATAGAGTTTATCATTGTTTATTACAAAATAACAAAACATAGGAATTCATTACTGCGTCGCAAAGGTAACAGGGGTATGGTCCTTTGCACTCCAATTGTTCAATCCGTCTTCGGCCGTCGGATAAATCCAGCTGTTGAATTCTGCTTCGTCTACTTCCTCTGCATCCCCAATAGCATTCACTTCTGAGCTTTTAATAAATACCGGAGGCCTTCCAATCTTTGCTTTCCTCATAGCCTTCTGACCTTCTGAGGTGAAACCCAGCCCAAGTTTATCAGTCTTCTGGGTGAAGTCTGGAAGTCTGCCCCAGTTGACACATTCACCCTTCTGCACCACAGTCCTGGCATCCTTCAGAGAGGCCATCTTCAAAGGACCACTCGCTTCTGTTGTTTCTGCTGCAATTGGAAACACCTCCTCGAAATGCTGAAAGGGGGTCTCAATGAACTCCCCATCCATCTCAATGTATCTGAACGAGTTTAGGTGGCTCACCATATATTCTTCCTCTCCTTGCACCGTGACAATCTTCCCTCTGACGGGGTACTTCAGCTTTTGATGCAAAGTGGAGGTCACTGCCCCAGCCTTATGTATCCAGGGTCGACCCAGCAGACAAGAGTAAGATGGACGGATATCCATCACATAAAAAGTGGAGTCGAACACCTGAGAGCCCACACGAATTGGAATGTCAACCTCCCCGTGGACCATCCTCTTCGAACCGTCAAAGGCCCTGACAATGATGTTGCTGGGTTTCAAATCCAGGCCTTCACAATCTAGACGATCCAGAGCCTTCTTGGGTAGCACATTCAAAGATGACCCAGTATCAACCAACACATGTGCCAAGGTGGTGCCTCTGCATTCGATTGAGACATGCAGAGCATCATTATGATCTTTCCCCTTTGCGGTCAAATCAGCATCGGAGAAACCCAAGCCATTGTCTGCCGTTAGACTTGCCACGCAATCGGTGAACTGGACTGCAGAGGTTTCATGTGGCACATGGGCCGTCTTGAGGAATGAGATGAGGGCCTTTGCATGGGCCTCAGAGCACAGCAGTAAAGAGAGCATGGAGATCTTGGAGGGCGTATGCCCCAATTGTTCTACAACGTTAAAATCGCTCTTCTTTATAATCTTCAAAATCTCCTCCATCTCTTGTGGGGAGGCCTCAGCAGCTATGGGTATGGGTGCCTCCATCTGGGCAGGCTCAGCTTCAACTCCCTTGCCCCGAGCATTGGATGACTCGGCAGCAGGGGAAACAATCGGATCAGCAACAGGAACAACAACTTGGTCAGCAACGGGAGTAGGTGTACTTGCAGGAATTATTAGGAGCGGTCTTCGGGCAGCAGGTGGCGCAATGTCAGGCGAGAAGAGCCTGCCACTGCGGGTAACTTTGGCCGGGCCAGTGATGTCACAGATGCTGGCGCCAGCGTTGAGCTCTTGTTTAATCCCGTTTATATATACATCTGCCCCATAGTGCCAAGGGACAGCTTTATTAGATACATAGGGCAGGGGCCCAGGAACAGTGATAGTAACAGGTGCAACGGTCAGAATTTGAACGGGCTTCTTCTGGAGAGCCGGGATCGGATTATTGAAGATAGTCACCACAGAGACTTCTTCCATTGGAACCAAACGAACAGCAGACTTCTTGAATAGAATCTCCTTGCTATCCATTAAGCTTTGGATACCTAACTTTAGCAAGGGACAACCGGATGGGGACACAACACAGAACAGGCAACCCTCACTACAACCCGGAAATAAACCGGCCTGCAGTAGGTTCTTCTTGACGGTCTTTAGAGGAGTGGCTAGATCATCCACAGAAACAGCATAGACGTCTTCATCAACAGCATTTACCCCGTGCTGAGGCATTGGGGCAGTGACTACATTTGGCTTTGCAGGCGCTTCGAATTGTATCTCCTTAGCATCGATAAGGTCTTGCACCTTATTCTTTAACGCCCAACAGTCATCAGTAGAGTGCCCCGGGCTTTCTGAGTGGTAAGCACAACGAGCATTCGGGTTGTACTTGGGGGATGCAGTATTTGGGAACTTCGGCGCCTCCCTGACAGTTACCAAATTGGTTGCGAGCAACTGTGGCAGGATCTGCGACAAAGTCATGCCTAAGCGGGTGAATTCCCTCCGGGGTCTTTCAGCTTTCTGAGTATTGTTTGGCCGGGGAGCGGCAGCAGGCTTAGCAATCATGACCGCACTGACAGATTGGCGGTGCTCATGTCTTTCTGATCTTCTAGAACCATACACGGCACTAGACTCTTTTTTAAATGGTTTCTTATCCGAACTAGATGATGCAGCCTTTGCAATCTTCCCAGACTTCAACCCAGCTTCAATTCTCTCTCCAGTCAAGATCAAATCGGTGAAACCAGCAGAAGAATTCCCAATGAGATGGTTGAAGAATGGCCCAGATAGGGTCCCCAAGAACATGTCAACCAGCTCCCGATCAGTCAATGGTGGCTGCACCCTGCCAGCCAGGTCTCTCCACTTCTGAGTGTACTCTTTAAAACCTTCGCTTGCGCCTAACTCCATACCCTGGAGTTGGGTACGTGTGGGGGCAAGGTCGGCATTATACTGATACTGCTTGTAGAAAGCAGTAGCCAGCTCCTCCCAGTTACAAACCTTGGTCCCATCCAGCTGATAGAACCATTCGAGATGAGTCCCTGAAAGACTCTCCTGGAAGAAGTGGATCCATAGATTCTTGTCCGCAGAGTACGGCTGAATTTTTCGAACGTAGGACCTTAAGTGCAGCTTGGGACAAGACGCCCCGTCATACTTCGAGAAGGTGGGTGCTTTGAACTTGTGTGGGATAATTACACCAGTCGACAGACCCAGATCTCCGAAATCCAGCCCAGGTGCCTGTTGCACCTCCATAGCCTTCAACCTGTCCTCCAGTTGTTTGTACCTGTCATCTGCAGGAGGATACTGTTCCTCATCAAAATCTGTCTCGTTGTCGGAGACCACTGGAGTAGGAACCTTTACTTCTGCCTGAGAAGGACTCCTGCCAACAGAAGAACCAGCCTCTTCATGCTGCAGAGTATTACCCAACCTTCGGCCCGAGTTGAACAGAACAGTTCTTCTCTTTTTCTTCTTCTCCTTTTTCAGGAGCATGGTCTTTAGTTCTTCTTGGCCTTTAGCCAGACCCATGATTAGTTCTTGAAACTGCGCATTCTGCGCCTGGAGAGCCTTGATTGATGTCTCTGTTGATTCAGATCCGGGATTCATGATGCTGAAATAAACAGCGAAGAACTGTAAGCAACCTGAAAAGGGGAAAAAACCTGTTATGCACCTGATGTATGAAATGCGTATGCAATGCATTCAAGGGTTCGAAAGTTCAAATTCGTTGTAGACAAGAAAAGAACATACGTTATCATTAAAGAAATCATTGTTTAATACATCAAGGCCTCATGGGCAAAAGTACAAAAATCAAGTCAATCCCAAAATACACTGCGCATTCTTTTCGGAGCTATGTAGGTGTTGAGATTCCTCTCCTCATGCAACAGACGGGTGAGCTCTAAGACCTTCTTTTCGCTGGCATGCAGACTAGTTTCAAGAGAATTCCTTTCCTCCTTAAGCTGGATCCAGCTCTTCTGCATCTCTTCCCAGGATGTGGGCATATCAGGGTGCTGAATAACATGAGACACTTCCCCTTCCAAGACAGGCTCTTTGATTATTGGAAGCATGTGAGGATAAGGCATCACTAACTTCTGGGAGCGGGCGCGTACCCACTTGAGATAAGGCTCCAAAGGGATGGAGTTCCTGTGCCCCAGTGTTTTGCTGTCGATCCTACTGGGCATCCTCCAGGCTCTGATAAATCTCTGACGAAGTCCTTGAGTATCATTGTCGAAGTCAAAAACTATGTCAGGAATTAACATGTCATGAGGACCGTCCCTCCGAGCATAACCAAACTGTCTCCAAGCCAGGCATGGGCTATAAGTAATACCTCCTCTGATTCCAAGTAAAGGAACATTAGGGTACTCCCCACAACGATCAATGATAGTGACATCTCCTCTGGATCTAGGACACCAATGTATATCTGCATGTGTAAGAGTCATCAACCGTTGTGACCATCTCAAACCCCGCTCATTCTTCAAGACTGATTGCGGAAGGTGCGAAATAAACCACCTTCCCAGGAGAGGAGTGCAACACATAAGGACACCTCTTTTTCTCATGGTTCGAGTGTAACATGAGTGAAGGATGTCCCCCAACAAGGTAGGTATAGGATTCCTGGACATAAAGATCTGAACGGCACTGATATCAATGAGCTGATCTGGGTTAGGGAACAACACCAAACCATAAACAAGGAGGGCCACAACCTCTTCAAAAGCTTGCAGGTCAAGGGAGTTCCAACATTCAAGGGCCTTTTCAAACAGAAACCTGGCTAAGAACCCTTTGATACCACTTCTGACTTCCCAATGTCCCTTGAGGTCAGATGACTGTAGGTGCAAAGCTTTAGCAATCTCTTCAAGCTTAGGTTCCTTTTCTGTACCGCTGAAGGGTAGCTGATCAAGGATAGGGATCTTCAGGAGCCGGGAGAACTCCTCCAATGTAGGTACCAACTGATAGTCCAAGAAGGTAAAGCAGTGATGCAGAGGGTCAAAGAACTGGAACAAGACCTTTATCATATCTTCCTCAATGTTGGTGTTGACCAAGCTGATGAGGCTTCCATGCCTTTCACTGAATGAAGAGTTCTCGGGAATCCTGGATATAAGCTCCTTAAGCTGAGGAGGGATCCTTACAAGATTGACCTGAATTGTCTTTCTACGAATAGTTTCCATGTCCTACAAAACAAGAACAAAGATGAAAATTCGAACCCCTGAAATGGTTAGTCAATGCATATGATGCTGGATGATGTCATGATGCTATGATTAAACACACCACAGATATTTACAAAGACAAACATGTAAGGCACACAAGGCACACAAGACAAGCCCTTAAGGTTTAAGGCCAGCATGGGGTCTGGGTAGTACCCTCTTGAAGTTGGTGGGTTCAACCTGTCCTAATCAAAGTAACCGGGTTCTAAGGTTCCCAATATCACGGGATTGCTTTCATTGTTCATCGTTTCGATTTAGCCACTGAACTGGCGACCGAAATATTCCAGGAAAGCAACCCTCAATTGAGCGTAGTATCGAGTATCAACCAACCTCGGACTGCACCAAAGTCAGTTATCTCACTACCCTAAAGAGGCCAAGATAGTTCGATTAAGGTTCCTAAGGTCTGTTGATGCTTCACGACACCACGCGGAGGCCCCGTACTCTCCTTGACTGAACTCAAGGGTTACCGGTACACACCAAAGTGCCACATCAACGTAGCAGACTGTTTCAACCATGTCGGTATACCCCGCACAGTTCCCTCGCAGCCTTGTTGCTACTTTCTAAGAAGGTATCCCCAGATCCGGGTTTAGGATCTATAGAACTCCCAAGACAGTCCCACAATTTAAAGCACACAAGGAAAACAATTGAAAACATAGTTATAAGCTAGCCCTAAGGTACACCTCACTTTATAAGATTGTCCCCAGCAGAGTCGCCAGTTCTGTGATCGATGGATCTGGAACTGACTGTTTAATGCTGGTTCGCGAAATGTCGCGGAAGCAAGAGTCGCCACCGTCTTTTATTTTCTCCAAATGGAAAGGACAAAAGCACAGAAAAATTCCTTAAAGAGATTGCTCTCGGTTCGGGAGGTAGATTATAGAAAGGGAAGGTATTAGCACCCTTTCTATCCATGGTTATCCATGGGCTCTTAGATACTTGCTCAATGTGTTTTCAAAATTGTTTGTTTGCTTTTCAATGTGGGTTTTAAAAAAGTTTCTTTGAAAAATTTCAGTTCGACTCATACGTCAGAGTGTTTGAAAAATTTGCTTTGAAAGCTTTTGAAAAGTGTTGGTGTGAAAAGATTTCAGTTTGTTTTGAAGAGAGCAAGTATCTACGAGAACCTACCTACCCTAAGGAATTCGTCTGTGTAAATGTCCTTTAAAGTAGCGCCATCCCACCATTGAGAGGTAGGTAGCACCACCGTTGGAGGTGTTCGGGTCAATTCGATTTTTAGGGACATGGTGATCACCGGAGCAATGGGAAGACACCTTAGAAGCTACCCTCATGCCAGGTTCCCGGATCATGAGGACTTACTAAGACGTCCTCTACTCGACGACCACCTTTCGAAAGGCAACAGTGAGGCGTACCCTAGGGGTGGTGTGTGCGAATCGTGTGTCATGTTTCAATCATTTGTCTTGTCATGTTTATTTGTGATCTACGCTTGATTTTAATTAAGACATTCATTCTTGCATGCTTTTTAACAGTTATAAGTTTGCGAGAAAATAAATCTAAGACTATTACAAATGGCGCGGGTCCACATCGCCTAAATTTCCAGAACCCGATTTGACGGAAAAGTAAATAATGCGAAGTAAATAAAAGTGCGAAAAGTAAAGTTACATGGCTTTGGGAGAGATACAAAATTACAATGAACGACATAAAGTAAAATGCGCAAATTAAATAATTAAAACAATGGGCGTTGGACCCTTCTTGCAAAAAGATTAAATTTAATAAGACATCACAATTAAAACTGAAAAATTAAATGTTTTTTAGTATTTTATGTTTTTTAAGATTTAAGGAGAAAAAGGAAAATTGAAATTAAATTAAAAGGCAAACCCTAATTCTAATATTTTTTAAGTTTATTATGAAAGAATTAAATTAAAATCTAAATTAAATCTAATTTTTTTTTATGTACAATTTTTAATTTATGAAAATAAATAACTAATATTATTATTCTGAAAAAAGGGGAAAATTAAAAAGAAAATAAAAAGTTATTAAACCTAAATTCTATTTTTGGATTTTTATTAAAAAAGATTAAATTTGTAACCTAATAAAACTAAGTAATTACAAGCATTTATTTAAAATAAAAATTATATTTTTATTTGGGCATTTTTTAATTTTATGATGTTTTTGTATTTTGATTAAAAATTAAATAAACAATAATTAAAATAAACATAACAATTAAAATAATAATTGAAAAGATATGAGAAAATAAATAAAATTGGCAAACCAGGGTGGGGTAGCCCCAAATGTGAGGTTCAGGCCTAGCAATTCAGGCCCAATAAGCTGGAAATTGGTTGACTTTTTTGGATCATGTGTCAGCGTTTTGACCTGATGTATGATGCACCTTGAATCTTGGCCATGGATCTGATGCCCTTTGGACGCGTGGAGGTTGGATGAGGATGGAACATGGTGCACCTGGACGTTAGCAAAGCATAGGATTTTACGTTGAAAAATAACATGGAAATTTGCCAGACCTGGGACTTGAACCCAGGTCTTTGATGTTACATGCATCACGTGTTGCCACTGAGCCACTGAATGTTAATTAACATATTATGGTAAACAAATAATAAAAAAACAAAACCAACGCATAGCAATTAAAAACGCGCGCAATTCAAACCAGCGAACCACTGGCTGACAACGCATCGTCTCTTTCGTTTTCCTGAAACATAAAGAACGAAGGCAACGGTTTTCGTTGTGTTCTCTTAGGGGACTTTTGGAGAAATAGCGAATAGCGCTATAATGCATATAAATTGATCGCGAGGCTTGAGTTTTCTTCGTCCAGACCTGCTGCATTCAACCATGGTACTCATGAGCCCTAATTTTTCCTCTATGCGAAATCCCCAATTCAGAAAACCTGCAACCCTAATATTTGACAATGGCAAAAACGCATATATGGCACAAAAACACAATTGAATATGTTGGTTAGCTTAGAAACATCATTATGAGCAAGAATCCATAAAGAAAAATGCAAAAATATGCTTGAATCATGCTATACGATTTCAGAAGTTTTGAGGTACAGTTTGACTTATGGATACCAATTCAGGGCGTTTTGGTTGATGTTAGTGATTGAGAATCGTTCAATGATGTCTCAGGATGATGATGGGACAAGAATTGGAGCTTGAATCGACCTAGAACCCTGATTTCAGATTTGAGCTTTTTGAGAATTTTTGCAAGTTTGTATATTGATTTTCTGCGCAGCTTGGAGTGTTCAGGCATTAGGTCTTGATTCCTGAATATGTATAGAGCATATTAGGTTAAAAATATTGCACAAAATCCTTTGAATTCATTGTTTTCAATATTTGATTTCATGAAATCTTTTCCAAATTTTTTCCATGTGCATTTTGTGTTCAATCAGCTCAAATCTCATCAAAACTTGCCTAATTGGGATATGCACGTGATATTGAGAATAAACATGCATGAAAAGATTTTTTTAGGTCAAGTTTGATATTTTTCATGTATTTAATTAATTTAAATGAATTAATATTAATATAAATTCAAATAAATAATTAAAAAATGAGAAAATACTTCCCTTTGGGCCTAATGGTCGTGCATAGGCTTGGCATGAAGAAACTTGGAAGAAAAATGGGCCCATTTGCATTTTTAGGCCTTTTGCATCAATGTTGACTTTTCAAAATTCCCAAAAATTTCCCAACTTCCACAAGGCATAACTTGCTCAATTTTTAAGCTTTCCACATGTTCTTGGACATTTTGGAAAGGTCTTTGAGTCCTTTAACCAATGCCTTTGGTCCCATGTCATTTTGATTTACCAATCTCAAGTTATGGCCTTTGACTTAAAGTCCCTTTTTGTTGACTTTTGAAAATGACCTATAATGTTGAAATTGATAACTTTTTGTGAGAGAATTTCTTGGACTTGGAATATGAAGATGAGTTGTAGGAAATGTCTTTCTCTTCAAAATGAGCTTTGGAGGGAATTTTTCTGATAATCCATGTGAAAGTTATGCCCTGGTCAATTTCAGTTGACTTTTTCAGCTGTCCAAATATAGCAACTTTTGCATCTTGATGATTTTCTGAGCCAAATTTTGAGAATCATGATCAAGCATTGATCAAATGATGTTTGTGGCTTCAAAATGATATATTGACCAAAAATTTGAACTTTTGACTGTCAAATGACCATTTTGCCCCTACAGTTGACTGTAGTGCAATTTAGGGTTTTGACTGTGCAATCTTGAGCTGAATGCCTTGAAACTTGACATGAGGATACTTGACCATCTTTGTAGGAATATGAGACTTGCTTGGGTCCTTGAAAACTTTCAATTCTTGATCAGAACACAAACCCTAGTTTTGACTGTATAGGAGACAGTTGAACTGCATAACCCTTGGGGAATTTTGTGACCTTGACTTGACAAATCTTGGAGAATATGGGAGGGCAAATTTTGGGGTACAACAGTACCCTTGCGAAAAATTTATTTAAAGTGTATCTCAGTCGATTTGCAAAAAACCAGAAGGAAAAAGTTGAATAGGGATTTTAAATTCATGACCAAAACTCGCTCCCAGTTGAAAACAAATGATGCGACGAGTATTAGAATGATGAGAGCTTCATTGTAGTAGCAAATTTTGAGAGAATTGCTGAAGGAATCTAACTATTGAAGTTCAAATTCAGAGCTCTGAAACTTGACTTGGATAATACGATTTAGGATGCTTCAAACCTTGGTTCTTCTTCTGTTAGCTTCAGTGAAGTTCAAGGATGAAGAATCAACAAAGAAAGTGGATTGAAAAAGGCTGTAAAACCAAATTCGAAGTTTCAGAATTTGTGAGTTTTGGAGAGAGTTTGGCAGGGTGATTCTGATTGTTCAAGCTTGCGAAAATGAGTGGAATATAGCCTTTTTTTATAGGAGAAGTTAATGGAATCAAGAGGAGGGGTGAATGGTGCAATTTCACTTGAATTCATGTACACCTGTGATCATGAAGAAAGTGTAACCACATGTGCATCAAAACTCATCCAAATGATGCGTTTTGACATTTTAAATGATTCAAACATATTTTCTAATCATGTTTAAGTGGAAAACGTGTGGTAATTTGGTGATTAGAAGCCATATTATAAAAATTGCAATCTGACTTGAAGTGAAACTTCAGTTTCAAAGTACCAACTTTGAATCAATGGTATTCCTGGCTCAAGTGGTCTTAAGGTATAATTCTTTAAGAATTTGAAAGATAAGGTCACAGTCTTTGAAATGTGCTAAGAATGAGATCAAATCGATGCTTGAGCTAGAAGTTGTGTTTGGTCAAATTTGAGAAAAAGATGCTGACTTTTTGTATTTAGAAAAATTCCATGTTTTTCTTCAAAAGTGGCCTATAATGTTTTGATTCCAAACAAGGCCTTGTTTTAAAATATTGCTTTGATCAATGATTCTAGATTGAAGTGGACTTCCCAAAGAGCATTGTGAAACTTGAATCACTCAAAAATACCAAGTATTGAAAAAGTTGTGGCCTTGTAAAATTGGTGAAAATCCATGAGGTGACCTATAATATTTTGAGTTCTCAGGGCATCTTCTAACCATTTCCAAGCTTTGCACATAAAAGAAAAGTTTAAGTTCACATTCTTAAGACCAATATGGAAAAATAATGGGCTCAAGGAAATAAAAATTAACCAAGTTATGATCCTTTGAGGTCACATAAGGGAATTTGATGGCCTATCTTAGAGGACTTGTAATCTTTCTCCATCATTAGGAATCTTCCACACAAAATTTGTTTGAAACCTTTGAAGTGATTGGTTGATAACATTTTAAAGAGAAGCATATCCTTGGAATCACTCAAAAATCTCAAAATATGAACAAGATATATCCCTTAGAAGTTCAAAACCCTAGATCCTAAAGCACCAAAATGACTTGGAAACCCCTTTTTTGACAATCTTCCTTGCACAATAACTTTTTCCATGTGAATAGAAGTTGTTTTGGATGATAATAAGAACCCATAGAAACAATAACCACTTACAAATATTAAGGATTGAGATAGTTATGCACTTATGATTAAGGAAACGAGAACTTATCTAATTAGGTCAAACTTCTTAAATCAATTCTTGCATCTTTTGACTTCCTTTGACAAATTGAGGCATGATGAGTCATAGTAGACCTTGTCATGATATTACTCTAAAGCACTCTCAATGGTGAAACTTGAATCTCAATGAAGCTTTGTTGAAAATGGCATGGAAATAAACTCATGAACCTATGAATCAACCTGATGAAATGTGTTGTGCCTTCACCTATAGTATCATAAATTAGAGCAACCATTCATTGTATTTGTTAGTTAAAATCTGATCAACACAAGACATATATGATCATAATATACAAATCAAAGTGCTTGGTGGTTCATCATGAGAAAACCTAGAGGTAGGGAGAAGAGTCAAACCCTAGTGTGATCTTGATATGATTGAGTTGATATAAGATGATAGAGGATTCTTAGGGGAAAACATAGGGGTACAATAGGTGGGCCCCAAATGATTTTGAGCCTTAAATCCTTTTTTCAAAAACCGTGAACCAGGCCATGTTACAACCCTTAAAAGTCCTAACTGAAGCATGGGTTAATTCGAAGCAATATTGTAGCGAGAATACGGTAACCTGACTCCTGGGTGATGTGCTAAAAAATTGAGTTTGTAACACACCACCTTTTCATAAAATACAAAAAATTAATGCTTCGACAACTTTTCAATAAATTTTTTTAACTTCAAGACAAGCATAGGATTTGCATTAGAATTATCATTCTTAGACAAACATTCCTTGCATGTAAATAAGTGTTTGAATATTAAGTAAGCTTGCATGATGAGCATCAAATGAAAACTTGATTATCCCAAAGGACAAATTGTTGCAGAAATCTGTCAACAAGCAAATCATCTTAAAGAATGATCTTTTTCTGGGGAATTCTCTCAACGCTACCAATAAGAGGCTATCACATCTATTGTACCCCAAAATTTGCCCTCCCATTTTTATCAAGACATGCTTTTAAAGTTTCTCAAATACTCAAAGAATCTGAAGTGTTAACCAGTCAAGTGCTCTTCCTAAGCCAAAGTTATACAACTAGGGTTTTGAGTTTCTCAAGGAAATTTGGGTTACAAAAGTCTCAAGTGGTTTACATGGTTATCCGTAGGTCTTCAACAATGTTGATGTCAAGTTTTAAGTCCTAAATCACAAATTTGCTCAGTCAATGGCTCAGATGATTGAAAATCAACTATGTTGGGTAAAAAGTCAATTATGGTCAACATACAGTCAAACTTCAAGATTTTTTGTCAGCATCAACATTTTGAAATGATATTTATCACTTGATCAAGGGTTGATCATGATTCCCCAAGGAAATCCCTCAAATCATCAAAAGTCAAGAATTGTCAAATTAGGGTTTCCTTAGGAGAAGTCAACTGAACTTTGACCAAGCATAACTTTCACATGCTTCATCAACTTTTCCCCCAACCAAACCCCATTTTGAATAAGATTCAATTCTCTACAACTTTCTTTTTATGCTCAAGTCCAAAAATGCTTCATTTGAAAGATATGAGCTAATACATTATAGGTCATTTTCAAAAGTCAACAAAAGACACGTTTTGTCAAGGTAACTTACATCAAGATAATGTCTCCAAATGCAAAAATGATCAAAAGACAGAGTGTAGAGGACAACTTGAGCTTTCCAAAAAGTCAAAGATAATCTTCAAAAGATGAAAATTAAGCAAGTTGTGAGTTGCACAAATTGGGAAATTTTGAAGAAATTCATGAAATACAAAATGAGCAAACTTGATATTTTAAATTACTGGGCCTAACTTTTTATGTTCAAACATGTTCATAAGATGTTAGAGGGCCTCTAAAAAACATCGCACATTTTTATGATTTTTATTTATTTTATTTGAATTTTTATTTATTTAAAAATAAATAAAATCGAATTAAAATTAAAACTATGTATAAAGGCTTGGGCCATTTGATTTCAATCCCTTTGCAAGCCCAACAAACTCATGACAACCTGTTTACTCCTTCCAAATTTGTGCAAGGGGCTTAAGAAGGCAAGAATCATGCAAAATGGAAGGTTTTCAAATGGTTTGATTTTGGTATTGGTTATGGCTTCATGACTTGATCTCTTGCCATATATGATGGCTCATTCATCCCTCTATATAATTCAAGCAAGAACAAATCAAATGGATACGAAATATACTGCCTAAGAGAGAGCTCAAAAATTCACAAAATTTCAAAGAAGTTGTAAGACTCATAACCACAGTTCCAACCTCCCTCACTCAAAACCAGTGATCCAACCATCCTTCTGAGACCTCTAGGAGACGATCCACATCATTGCTCAAGTCCCACACATCCTAGAGTCACTTATACAATCCCATCGGTTTTGGTAAAAAAATTGTTTGCAAATTCTTTGATCATATGTTTTAAATCAATTTTATGCATGCATTCATATTATTATTGATGTTTGGAGCAAATCTAACGCATAACATGTGAGATTTAGCACAGGAATAGGTTTATGCCATTTCTAGGGAAACACAAAGCTGAGATCTTCGAATCCATGCATAGAAGCGTTTTCAGATCACAAGAACCCCATCAATAGATTCGCAATGTATGATTTAGTAGGATAGGGTACTTTTGGTTCATGAAAATTGATGTTTTTGCAGGTTTGGTACTTGGGGACGGTCGGAGAAGACGACCGGAGTTTGACTCCGGCGTCCCTGAATATTGTTGACTCTGGCAGAGCCAACATGGCCTAATAAATCTTTTTGAATGGTTGGTTCAATTAACAGGGGCCCACATTTTGGTTGCGTGTTTTAAGTTAAAAAATGGAATATATTTGTTATATAATTAATTCTATGGGTTTGAGTTACCGGATGTACAAGCCACCCCAGTGGCAGCACGCGCGCTCTTAAGGCATACCTCTGTCAGGTCCTGGGTTCGATCCAGGTGCGAGGTATTTTTTATTTTCTAACATTTTCTACTTTATGATCCCATGCAAGCTATCCAAGCACTCCTACCATTTATCCCCTCAATCATCACCATCCAATTAGATCTAGTGCGTCAGAAAACCAGGTCCATGGTGCACCCCAAAGAACTGCTTTCATTGGATCCAACGCAGGCTTCTGGACTCCTTTGTTAATGGGTTTGGAATTTCTGCTTCTTCTCACCCCTCCAGTTACTTTTTCATCGCATGCCCATTCCTTTTTATTATTTTTATTTATTTATTTTTTTAAATTAACATTTTCTTTTTTTAATCAGCTTTATTTTAAATAACAAAAAAAAATCAGAAAATCCTAAAAAACATTAGATTTAAGTTTTTTTATTAATTAATTTAACTTTTGTTAATTTTAGAATTTAATTTAATCAATTTGATTTTATTTTATTAATTAGAATTAGGTTTTCATCATTTCAATTAATTTTCTATACAAAAAACACCAAAATTATTTTTTCAGTACTTAGAGTTTTTAGGGTTTTGACATCTCTTTAATCTCTGCACACTTATCTATTTTTCGCATTTTTATGAATATTGTAACTGTCAAAAGGGATGTAATAGTTTAGATTTGGTTTTTCATTACTTTTCCCCCATTTATGGTTTGTAATTCCCCATCCTCGAAGCGATGTAATAGCATAGATTATTTCCCGTCTTTTATTTTCCGCACTATTGTATGAATGCATGTATATAATTAACTGTTAGCTTAATAGGATTGTATGGCCAAGATTAAAAGCAAACTCTAGATAACCATAAATCCAAGATTAACATTAATAAAACACAACACACTTTGCACACGCACACCTCTAAGGTACCCCCACTGGTTTCCTTCAGAAAACAACATTCATGTCCCTCGAACGTAGGGATACCATTAGCAAAGACCTTCAGTTAAAAATCATCATAAAGATCATATTCCCTTGATGACCCATCGATTCTACCTTCGGTAAATGATCTTGTCCCTCGATGTTTCCTATGAATACATGATGATAGTCCCTTCAAATTGCTAATGGTATCCCTATATGTTGCCTTTATGACTGTATGATGACCCACGCTTGTCCCTCAAACATCCAACGATAGGTCTTTCTACTGACCAATGGTAGGATATCACTATCTAAAGGAAGAGGAAAAGAACAAAAGACTTTTGAGTAAGTAGATAGTTCTTCATCGCTTGCTCGCGAACATTTCAAAACATTTTTCACACAATGACACTTTTTCAACAAATATTTTCAAAATAAACATTTTGTATGCATTCTCAACGATACGAGAATCATTACAAAATTGCCGCACTTAGAAATTTTCAAAATATTTTCAAACACACATAGCATTTTCAAAAGTGAGCCAGCGATTAAGAGGTTGTGGGTAACTACGGATGAAAAGGGTGCTAATACCTTCCCTTTTCATAACTTACCCCCTTACTCAGAAAACTTCTCAAATGTCTTTCCTATTCTTTTCACCCTTTCCTTTATTTGGATAAAAGAAAATTCGATGGCGACTCTTGCTATCCACAACATTTGTGATAAAACTCAAACCCAAAAAGTCAGTTCTCCCACCGTATTACAACGTCGATGAATCTCTTCGAGCTATGTCAAAATAGAGGATATCACGTCGATAAATCTCTTCAAGCTATACCCAATCAAAAGCTATCACGTTGATAAATCTCTTCCAACTTTTTCCAACCAATCAGAGGCAATCATGTCGACAAATCTCTTTAAGCTACAATCTGGGGCAATCAGGACGAGTAACCCATTCAGAATTTGTTCAACCTGTGGCAGTTACATCGAGATTCAACAAATCTCTCCAAGAATCCATGATCAGAGGCAGTCTATTTCATGGCCTAAGATATTTGGGCATGTCATCTTGTATCGTATTATGACACGAACCTTCCAGCCTTCCACTCAAAGAGATCATTACAGTCAAGGGCATTCCTCATCCCTACTTGTGAAGCTGCTCAAGCAAATTCATACCATTCGTACAAATGCGATCATGCAAAATCATTATGACGATAACTTTGACTCAGTTAACATCCTCAAAATCATCATCATTCCCTGCAGATGTTTAAGCACACAACTCCCCAAACAATGAAGTAAACTCGGGGCGTCTAAAGATACCCATGCCCATTTCCTAGTCCCGAAGTAGTTCGTGGTGTAAGGAGAGTCAGACCGAGTCATTTTCTCCCCAACAATAGAGAAAACTTGGGACATTTAAAGAGATCCATGTCTCTACCTATCCATCCACAAGAAGTATATGTTGTAGGGAAAGTCAGATCAAGCTACTCCTCCCTAGCATGACTAAAATTTAACTCAATTCTCGAGTTTTCAAGAACCAATCGATATTTCTATCTCAAGACAATGGGCAACGGACCCCGTTAAGCCTAATATTTGGCACTCTGCATATAGTAATCATCACTGCATATTACATTGCATCCTCAAACGCGTAGCATATCCATTGAAATGGATTATTATGCCACATACTTCAAAATGCATACGAAGCATAAGCCAGATTTGGTACCTTGCACGAAAGCCCAAATCAATCCCCAAAATAGTAATACATCCCCATAGAGAATACCATCCTCATAATTACCAATTGACAATCATCATTACATTACAAACCAAAATAGCCACGGTGTTATTACATTGTGCTCCCAACTCTCAATACACTTTGTCATTCTTTTCTCGGGTCATAGGTCATCCATAGATCTTACCCTTATGTTATCTTTTCATGGGTCGTAGGTTGTCCCTAGATCTTACCCTCATGTTATATTTTCTTGGGTCGTAAGTCGTCCATAGATCTTACCCTCATGTTATCTTTTCTTCGGTCGTAGGTCGTCCATAGATCTTACCCTCATGTTTTATTTTCTTGGGTCATAGGTCGTCCATAGATCTCACCCTCATGTTATCTTTTCTTGCGCCGTAGGTTGTCCATAGATCTTACCCTTATGTTACCTTTTCTTGGGTCACAAATTGTCCATAAATCTCATCTCCATGTTATCTTTTCTTAGGTCGTGGATCATCCTGAAATCCTACCCTCTCATGTCATCTTACGCAGGTCACGGTTTGTCCTGATACCTCCCCTTTCAATGTCCTTTATTTTTGGGTCGTGAATCCTACACGATAGATTCTCCAATGTCGTCAATTTTACCCGTTGTCTTTACCTTTCTTTTGGGGTCATGAATCCTACACGATAGATTCTCCGTTGTCGTCGATTTTACCCGTCATCTTTACCTTTCTTTTTGGGTCGTGAATCTTGCATGATAGATTCTCCGCTATCATCGATTTTACCCATCATCTTCACCTTTCTTTTATGGTAGTGAATCATACACGATAGATCCTCCACTTTCATCAATTTTACCCGTCGTCTTTACCTTTCTTTTTGGGTCGTGAATCCTACACGGTAGATTCTCTGCTGTCGTTGATTTTACCCGTCGTCTTTACCTTTCTTTTTGGGTCATGAATCCTACACGATAGATTCTCCACCATCGTCGATTTTACTCGTTGTCTTTACCTTTCTTTTGGGGTCGTGAATCCTACACGATAGATTCTCTGTTGTCGTCGATTTTACCCATTGTCTTTAAGTTATCGTGCTATCATTAATCCTACTTTTAGTCACCACGTCATCATCACAGCATATATTTTCAATCACTGTAACACCCACTTCCCCGAGAACCTTGTATTGGCACCGTTACCCCGTTACAAGCTATTACTACTCAACCACATTTATCCATCATAACCAGTTCACCAGAAAATGAATATTCTATCCCCAGCAAACATCACAAATAATAACACTTACACCATCTTTCCGGGACAAATTTCAGGTCTTGATATTTAATATTCTTATACCTTAAATGATTGAAAGGCTGACGCCAATCTCACTTTCAGGTTTAAGACGATTAAATAGGGGCAGCTGTCATACCCCAAATTTGTCATACCCTTTTCACTTTTATCTAGCTTAGGATTTGCATTTCATTTGCATCATATTAATTAGGTCAATCACACATCATTCCTTCATTCAAAAAGGTAGTGGTTCAAAGCATCAGAGGTTGTTCCAATTAGGGTTTCCATTGGTTTAAGATTCCCTCGGTAAAAATAAAGGTTGACTCATCTGGTTTTTCTCTTGAGATGTGGACTTATGAATTAGGGTTTTGATACCCTGACTATCTTAAGCATCATTTTCTCGATATCTAAGGTTCTATCTCTCAATCATCACAAGAATTCCCTTTAGTGAGGATCGTCAAACCATTTTCTTCATTCAGTGTGCAACTCAAGTGGATTAGGTTTTTGTGTCCTTCATGTATGGGTTGGTTGAAGTCCATCAATACAAATGATAAGGTTGTCACTTGTATGTTCTCAAGGGTTCATCAGTGGTTTCAATCAAGATCCTGATTTAGGGTTTGTTTCCCTATTGTTAATCATGAGATTAAGGTTTTGTTTAAAATAGCATGATCCTTCTATGCTTCAAGCCTCATTTATCTTTTCACAGGGATTTCCTTTTAAGGTTTTGTTTTGTGAAGAGGGACTTTATCAAAGTGAAGGTTGTGGTTCGAGTTGCAAAAGTTTGACGCATGATACAAGAGATGTTGATTGTAGACTCATTTTATGATCAAGGTTTCATTGAGAAGTGAAGTAGGATTCATTAAGTCAAGAGATCTTTTGAGTAAGGTTTTAAGTGTGCAAGAAAGAAGAATTCATTCACGAGGTTCTCTTGGAAAACAAGACTACAAGTTGAAATTTATCATGAATAAAAAAATAAACCTTCAAGGATTAATTCAAATCAAATTTACAAGCAAATTACAAAGGGAAAATTCTAAAGACACTTTGTCTTCAATGATTTCTATGCCCTAGGATTGTGAATTACAACAAGCATCGAATCAGGCCAAAAAGCAGCCCTGCTTCTTCCCCTAAACATGCTGCCATCACTTGTTGCTATCCTCCCAAAAGTTGCGGTCCAAAGCACCAAAACTTTTCTCATCTTATGCCAAACAACAGTCATACAACATGAGCTTAAAACCTGTAAAATCCTACTACAAAAAGCCATAACCTATCAAAAAAAGGGGCCCTACTTCCCTGTTACTATGCTGGTGTCATCAAGCCAAAAACAATCCAAAATTTGTGCCAAAATCTACACAAAAACAACCCCACATAAACTCCAAATGCCCTGTCCAAACTTGTCAAACCTACAACACAAAAAACTGTCCAAATCATGTAGACAAAACTGTCCAAAATGACCTGTAAATAATTCCAAAAAACTGCTATGTATCAGTCCAACCTGCTGCAACATTGCACAAAATTAGTAAAGCAATAACCTGATTCAAAAAGCAGCAAAGTAGAGCAACTAATCTGTTCAAAATTCATGCTATCTTTCCCCCTAAAACCCTTTCTTTTTACTATAAAACAGATACAAGAACACAAAAACACCAAGCATCTGATAAGAAAAATTTAAGCCTAAACCACTATTTCATTTACCACAAAACCACTGCTAAACCTCTACAACATTTCCATCACCCTCAAGTTCCATCCTAAAAAACCATCACTATAACTTAACCCTTCACAAACCAAGAAACAGACAAGAAATAGAGGAAATTAGAAAATGTTGCAGAAAACTTACTCAAAACTTTCTCTAAAGCTTCAACATACATAAACTTTTGCTCAAAACTGAAATCCAACATTCACCACTATCCTCTTCAAATTTCATACAACCTTCACACAATATTCAACCTCACTTTGCATACTCATTCATAGCACAAAAAAACACTAAAGATACCACTAAAAAACCAGAAGAAAAAAACTTGAACAACAAAAATATAGCATAAGAAGAACCAAACTCACTCGAAGAAACTATGCCGTGAACCTACAAAAACCAATCCATCATCATCAACCCTTTATCATCAAAAATCCTTCACACCCCACCTAAAAATTGCACAAATCAGCAGCATCATCTTCGTCTCGGCTCTGCACCATGAATTCTTTAACCTTCACGTATTAATCCTCAATAAATCTGCATCATCCTCAATTTGCAAGCCACAACAACAAGCCGTTCAAAATGCAACACATCATCGTAGAACTCACACATGGAGTTCATTATTTATAACAACTAAATCGCATTAACTCTTATTTTTTTTCGTAAATGAATGTACCTGAGTGTGATGTTGAGGCTTTCGTTCAGTTTTCATAAAGAGAAGGTAAACAGTGGTTTGCAGAATTAGAAAAAAATTGAAAGAGTAGTAGAAATATATTGTACCTATAAGTTACGTCTAAATCTCCTCTATGGTTTTCGATATTCACTTCCTCAAGTACCTCACATGTAAGTACCTTAATCTTCTCTGAATTTTACCATATTTGTTTACCTTTTCTTGATGCCATATCAAAACATAACCATCATCAAACCTTATCACCATGTCCAGATTACAAATTCTCTTTTAAGTGATGTTCATTTGTTTAGGAATCAGTTCGAGTAGATTTGGGAATTGTGGGAGGACCTAAGGTTGAAAGCGCAAATGAATGATTGGAAGAGAGAAAGCTGAAGTTTCATCGTGAGATAAGCAAGAGAGAGAGAGAGAGAGAGAGAGACTCTATTTTTTTATTTATCTTAATTATGGTTTAATGGGGAAATTGAAAATTTAATGTTGACCAATATACCTTTCCCCTTCCCCGTATGAGATCCACGATGCCACCTCTCTACTTTTAGGGTTTTGAAACCCTCTCCATTCTCCTCTAGAGCGGATTCGGGTTTAGGCTTATTTTTTATCCAAACCCATTTCATAAGTTTCAATTTTTATAGTTTTTGATTAGGTAGAATAAACGAATGAACAACTTGGTGCAATGGTTAGCGTGTGTGTTTGTATTTGTGAGGTCCTGGGTTCGAGACCCGTTGGGACACTTTTATCATTATTCTGCTTTTTATCCCCTTTTAACCCAAACTTTATTATGTTTTAGTTAAAGTGTAAATATAACAGAAAAATAAACTTGGTTTAGTGGCAAGGCAAGAGAGTTATAACCTATGGGACATAAGTTCAATCCCTGACTTTTCCTTTTTTCCTTTAATTTCTAAGTTTCAAGTTTAATCTTTTTAAGGCTTATTTCATTCAAAATTCATACAAAAATCACAAAAAAATATTAGAATTAGGTTTTAATTTTCTTTTAATGAAAAATTAGATTTTAATTTTCTTTATATGATAAAATCATAAAACAATATTAGAATTAGGTTTTAATTTTCTTTTAATTTTCTTTATATGACGAAAATCACAAAAATATCATAATTTTATTCTTATATTGAGTTTAATATTTATTTACTTGAAAATGATCTCAAAAAATATTAGCAGTACTTTCCTTTACTTTGATAGTTGCTCTATTGCTTCTTAGCTGGTTCCCTTAGGAGTGTCGTGAAGCGATTGAAATCTCATTTCGATCACTTCGCGTTAGACTTTAGGTTTTAAATCTTAGCATGATAAATCTTAGGATATCATTTCTGTTTTAATTGTATGACAACACTAGGTAATTCCCTTAAACTCAACCCTAGGCCAAACTTCGCATGCTAACTTAGGTAGACTTTCTCCCTTCATCTCAACTTTAAGTTCACACCTTGTATAACAACAATTAGGTTTTTTAGTCTCCCTTTAGACTCTTTCTTCTTTTGTAAATGAAAACAAAAATTTCTTTCCCTCATTAAAATACCCAAAAAAAAACACTTAATCATTATTCAAACCCATTCCACACTTAACAAAATCACTCAACAAATCAAAGATCTCCTTAAAAGGGGCATGTTATCTTCGTTCTACCGGGATATCGGTCATGCCTATTGCTAGAATGTGTACGTAAATGTTGCCCACTAAAAAACACCAACAAACCAACATTTTCAAGAAATACTACATTATTCTGATTCCTTCATGGGATACATAGGCAAAGGGTTATGAAACCCTCACAAATAAAAAACCATTTCATTCCCCTTAGCAAGTATATTTATAGATAGACACACCCTTATAAGCAAACAATCAAAATGGATCCCGTTGAGTACAGCAGATGTGAGGGGTGCTAATACTTTCCCCTTGCATAATCGACTTCCGTACCCTCTCTTTTGGTTGCAAGACCATCTTATCCATCCTCTTATGGTTTTCTCGCCATTTCCCCTTCCTTCGGGATAAATAAAGTTCGATGGTGGCTCTGTGTTTTTTCCCGGTCGCTTCACTAGGTAAGAACAAAATTTATCAGGGCGAAAATGACAGCTAAAAGTTCCTTTTCGGTTGTGGCGTAGTTCATCTATGTAGGATCTATGGTTCTACTGGCGTAATAAATCGCATGAAGCTTTTTATTCGTTTTTTATCCTAAAATTGCGCCTACAATATAGTCACTAGTGTCACACATGATTTCAAATGGTAATCTCCAATCAGGTGGTTGCATAATAGGTGCGGTAATAAGATTCGTTTTTAATTTTTCGAATACTTTTAAGCATTTGTCATCGAAGTCGAATTCAGTGTCTTTCATTAACAGGCCAGTTAGTGGTTTGGTAATTTTAGAGAAATCTTTAATGAATCGCCGGTAGAAACCGGCGTGTCCTAAGAAAATTTGTATTTCTCTTACGGTTTTCTAAGGTTGAAGGTTTTCTATAACTTATATTTTCTCTTTGTCAACTTCAATCCCCTTATCGGATACTATGTGTCCAAGCAAGATTCCTTGTCGGACCATGAAATGGAATTTTTCCCAATTTAATACGAGATTAACTTTTAAGCATCGTTCAAGTACCATTTCCAAGTTCGATAAGCATCCTTCAGAGTTTGCCCACAAATGCAAAAATCATCCATAAATACTTCCATGATGTCATCTATAAAATCAGCAAAAATTGGCATCATGCATGTTTAGAATGTTGTGGGAGCATTGCATAGTCCAAATGACATTCGTCTATAGACAAATGTACCATAAGGACAAGTGAATGTAGTCTTTTCTTTATCTTTGGGGTGTATAGGGTATGAAGAATTTTCCGATTACACATGGTATGGAAAAACTACCAGGGTCTTTCAGCTTAGGGGGCATGTTATTTTGGATTATAGTTCTACACTCTATAGTAAGCATAACGGTTTCGTTGTCTTCGAGATTTTTCTTATTGGATAAGATTCCTTTAAGGAACTTAGCATAAGAGGGTGTTTGCATGATGGGTTATGTAAAAAGTATAGTGATATTTAGCTATTTAATAGGTTCAACGAATTTCTTAAATTGCCTTATATTTTTAAATTTAGCTAACTGTTGAGGGTATGGTATCGGTGGTTTGTACGGTGACAGAGGTATGTATGGTTTTTCTCCCTCTTCTGCCTCTGCGCTTTCATCTCCCTTCTCATCCTTTTTTGGTTTGTCTTTCTTATTAGTTGGCTTACCAGTACTCTGGTATATGGCTGGATTTTTGGTTCTTGGGTCAGTTGGTCCTTCTACTTCTGTTTCAATATGAAGTATTATAGCATTAGCATGACCTTTCAGAATCAGTTATGGTTGGCCAGGAAAAGTGCCAACTGGAGCAGTTGTAGTTTCTTGTTGTTGAGCCAGTTGAGATATTTGCATTTCAAGCCATTTGTTATGAGTGCCTAGGGCGTCAACCTTGTTTGATAGTTCCTTTAGTTGTTCACTAATGTGTATGTTTTAATTTAGAAAATCTTTGTTTTGTTGAGCTTGAGTGGCTACAAAGTTTTCTATCATGATCTCTATATTGGATTTCCTAGGAACATTTGGAGTAATTTGGGCAGCCTTCCGGTATACTGGTGGTTTATTAGGAGCTTTCCCAGGTGCATATAATGCATTGTTGTTCTTGTACAAAAATCTTGGATGGTTCTTCCAGGTAGGATTATAGGTATTCCCGTATGGGTTTCCTTGAGCATAATTCACTTGATCAACTAGTACTCCTGTTAAAAGTGGACATTCGGGTGCAACATGTGCGTGAAGTCCACATAAATCGCAAGTTGGAGCTACTGCAGCCATGGTGGCTGTAGGAGTTGTGGTCAAGTTTTCTATCTTTTGGGTAAGAGCTTCTACCTTAGCGTTAACTTGGTCTAAACTGCTAACTTCGTACATACCGCCTTTCGTTCGAGGTTTCTCCATAATGGTTCTGTCGCTTCCCCGCTAGTAATGGTTTTGATACATACTTTCAATAAGCTAATAAGCGTCATGATAAGGTTTATCCATCAGTGCACCTCCAACTGCAGCGTCAATCGTTAATCTTGTGTTATATAAGAGACCGTTGTAAAAGGTGTGGATGATCAGCCATTCTTCTAGACCATGATATGGACAAAGTCGCAGCATGTATTTGTATCTTTCCCATGCTTTGAAAAGAGATTCACTTTCCTTTTGTTTAAAACCATTGATATCGGCTCTTAGCATAGCCGTCTTACTTGGCGGAAAATATCGTGCTAGGAAAACTTTCTTCAATTTGTTCCATGTGGTAATAGAGTTAGATGGAAGAGACTGGAGCCAAGCTCTAGCTTTATCTCGTAATGAAAAAGGGAAAAGACGAAGTGTTATTGCTTCGGGGATGACACTATTTTCTTTTAATGTGTGTGCGTATTGCACAGACACGGACAAATGTAAGTTCGAATCGTCCGCAGGACATCCCAAAAACTGATTTTGTTGGACAACTTGTAGTTACAAAGGTTTCAACTCGAAATTATTCCGAGCAATAGTAGGGGAAACAATGCTATTGTGAGGTTCCTCCTGCGATGGGGCAGCATAATCCTTCAAAGGACGATTTTGGGGTCCTTCAGCCATTCTTGGTTCAGGAAGAGATAAATCAGGAAGATTGAATTCCAGAAGATTATACTTTATTTGGTATTCTCTAATTCAGCGTCTTATACTAATGAAACCCTCGACCTTGTCGATTGGTTTCTCTAATTCTTCGCCTTGAGAGCGAGTGTTTAGCACATAATTAATGGATATAAGGAAATAAAATGTGTTGCCTATGTTTATACTGTGTAACAAAGAAATCACAATATCAACTAAATCAGTCCCCGACAACGGCGCCAAAAACTTGATTGCAACATTAAGAGTCTATCGGGTGTATTAACTACAAGTGCACAATCTAATCGTGCAGTTTTAAAAGATATCAAACCCATAAGGACTGGTAATTGAATTACTGCTGTCTAAAGTCACAGTGTAAAGCTAAGGCTAATAATTAATCTTAGGTTTTGGGTTGGACTAAAATAAGCTTAGACTTAAATGAAATATTTGATAATGGAACACCGATACATAATACATATAACTTCGGGGATTCATTAAGTCATTGGCATAGCTTTGAGTATTCAAAACACAGTTTCAGTAGAAACTATCAGTTTAAAAACCTTTATCTCACATTGTCATGATTATTGATTCATACTATATTATTAAACTTAAATGCTTGCTCTCGCTGTCTCATTTAAAATCAAAAAATACTTTTTGAAAACAAATAGAATCTAATCAATCCTAAACCACTCTCGTTGTATTTAAAACTAATGTTTGATTATCAATACCCGATTAAAAACTCAAACTCTCCTTATCGATTTTAGCCTTCGTTTGTCTTATACTCTCGTAACAAAACAATTTTTATATTAAATGTTAGAAACCAAACCAGAAAAGTATTTTATAAAAGGTTTATGTCAATTTATCACTGAACCCCTTCGATTTATGACCTTCCATACCGGTATCAGGGAAATTAGTCGGACATATTATTTATCATGAACACAAAATAATAGCAAGCATATAGTGTGTGATACGGTGGCCAGAACCGGACTGTTTTAGGAATGTTGCTTTGCGTTTTACGTTTGTGTTTACAAAATGTCGCGGAAAGCAAGAGTCGCCACCGACTTTTATTTTATCCAACAGGAAAGGAAAAAAGCACAAAAATTCCCTTTTTTCGAGATTTTGAGTACGGGGGGTAGATTATAGAAAGGGAAGGTATTAACACCCTTTCTATCCGTGGTTTTCAACAGGCTCTTAGGTACTTTCTCATCATTTTCAAAATTACTTTCATGTTTGTGTGTTTTTGAAATTTTTTTGTTTTACTTCGATTTAAACATTGCTTTTGTCTTCAAGAGTGTTACGAAGTTGTTTTGAAAACTTTGTTTGAAAAGAGTGTAAGTGTGGAAAAGTTTGATTTTGAGCAAGTACCTACTAGCATCTACCTACTCGAAAAAAGAATGTTTCTGTTCTTGTTTCCTTTAGATCGTGTTATCCTACTATTAATAAGTAGGTAGTACCGTCGCTGGAGTTTTAAGGGTCAATTCGAAAGGGACGTACGATCACTAAAGCAATGTTAGGACGTCTTAGTAATAACCCTAATGTCTTAAGATCAATATTCGAGGCAACAATATCCGAGGAAACAATATTCGAGGCAACAATATCCGAGGAAACAATATCCGAGGCAACCTTTCCGAGGCAACATTTCTGAACGGGACTTTGATCTTTGTTTAGACAAGAGAGCGACCACTAAAACACCTTATACTTAATGATCGTTTACCGAAGGCAACCGAAGTGGGAGTGTACCCTAGGAGTGCGCATGTGCGAGTGATTCAATTTCAAATTATTATCTTTGCACATTTAGGGTTTGCTAACTGTTTTAAAGTTAATCATACATTCTTGTCATGCAACCCTAATATCATACATCTAACAGTTTAATATTTTGTGGAAACTAAAAATGCGGAAAGTAAAGCTACGCTATTACAAGGCTTCGGGTATTAATTTACATAGCCAAAAACAACCCATAAAATAAACGATAAATGAACGATAAAAGGTCTTAATTAATCTATTACATATTGTGAGCAATTACATCAATATGGTAAAAATAAATAAATGCGCGACGAATAGAGAACGCAAGGAAATTAGGGTTTTGACCCCATCTAACCTAATTACAAGAAATATTATTTTTGTTGTTTTTTAATTATTTTTTAAGAAAATAAGGGTTTGAATTAAATATGCAAAAAACCTAATTACTAATGAAATTAAATTGGATAAAATTAAATTACATGACCTATTTTTGTATTTTTGTTATTTTTTAAGAAAAAGAAAAATAGAATTTAAATTAAACAAAATCCTAATTTCTAACTTGTTTCAATTATTTACAAAAGGAATTAAAGTTACCTAATAAGTTAAATTAACCAATTAAATTAAACTAAAAATAATAATTTACATGACCTATTTTTGTATTTTTGTTATTTTTAAGAAAAAGAAAATAGAATTAAGTTAGAAACAAAAAGCCTAATTGTTCTAATTAATTTTAATTTATTTACAAAATAATTAAAGTTACCCTAAAATTAAATGAACTAATTAAATTAATTTTTTTGATAAAAATTAAACTCAAATCTAATTTGGGGTGAAAATTATTTTTATGATTTTTTGATAAAAAGAATTAATTTTTATGTTAGTAAAAATATTTAAAATAAATTAATTAAGAAAATATAAAAGAAAAGAGAAAAAGAGAATGGGCCTGCAATCAGCAATTTTGGAGGGTGTGAATAGCAAGCCTTGGGCCCAAAACAAGCTGGTCCATGTTTGACAACCCAGATTCCCTGTTGCATGTTGACCAAGGCCTATGATGCTCCTTCATCTCATGGCCTTTAGATCTGGCCATCTAGAGATCCAATGGAGGAACCTTGAGGTTACATGGTGGACTTCTTATCTATGCATGCGCCTGATCATGTAAATCAAAATAATATGAAACATGGGGCGACCTGGAATTCGAACCCAGGCCCCAAAGCCTTTTCCACCTGCACCATAACCAAATTGGGTTTTAGCGCAGAAAAATCCTTGTTCTTGATTGGTATAGGTTCCTTGAGTGCTCAGGAAGCGAAAGGGATACTTGGAAAGGTTTAAATGCACCTGCAAATACGAAAACAGATCACCTCTTTCTTTGATTTTTTTCAAGTTTGGTTCTGCCTTTGTGCGCCTCTCAACCTTGTGATTTTGGTCTGCAATTGTACACTATATACCACTTATGGAATTAGGGTTGCAAAAGTGTTCTCAATCTTTATCAATTATGGCTTTTGATCTTTATTTGATTCACTTGAAAACCTTTCTAAAAATAGGTCAAAACCATTCTTTTTGTGCCCACCTATGCCTTGCACGAATTGATTCACTTTCTAGCTGGATATAGGACCTGAAATATGCACAAGATCTTGAGGTTTCAATGATTTGGATTTTTCGTGATTTGTTTTGATTTAATTGCAATAAAAATCAAAATAAATAGAAAAAAAATAAGATAAAGACAAATGGGAAGAGCTAGGGCTCGTGGACCATGCTACCAACTCAAAACAAGTGCAAAAGATTAGGCCCATTTGATAAAAATTGCAATTTGAGTCACTTTTGAATTTTGGAAATTTTACAAAAAAGGTCAACTTCACCAATGCATAACTTACTCAATTTTGACTCTTTGAGGTGTTCTTTGACTTTTTAGAAATCTTGAGATGTCCTATAAGCAACCCTTTTGGTCTCATCTCAATTTGGTATTCCATGTTCATTTATGAAGCTTTGACAAAAAAGGTGTTTTTGTTGACTTTTCAAAATGACCTATAATGTCCAAATTCATAACTTCTTGTAAGTGCATATTTTGAACTTGGGAGCTGAAGATGAATTGTAGGGAATTGCACCCTCTTCAAAATTAGCTTTCGATTGGTCATTTCTCATAAAGTATGAGAAAGTTATGCTTGGTCAAAGGTGAGTTGACTTTTCCTGCAAAACCCTTAATTTAGCAACTTTTGGTACTTGATGAATTATGAGCAATCCTTGATGAATCATGATCAACCCTTTATCAAATGATGAATAATACTTCAAAATGAGTATGTTGACCAAAAATATTGAAGTTTGACTGTATGTAGGCCACAGTTGACTTTTGCCCTAGCACAGTCAATTTTCAGGCCTTTGAGCAATTGACTGAGCAAACTTTCTCTGCAAGGCTTGAAACTTGACATGGATAATCTTGAGAACATATTAGGACAATGGTGAGAAACTGGGAGCCCTTGGACTCAAGTACCCTGATGCAACATGAAACCCTAATTTGAGGTAGACTACCTTAAGAGAGATTTTGTCTGGTCAACCCTTGGACTTCCTTGAGCAACTTGAGACTTTCTTGAAATGTTTTGAGAAATATGGGAGGGAAAATTTTGGGGTACAACAGCTGCCCCTGTTCAATATTCTTAAACCTGAGGGTGTAGATTGGCTTGCCTGCCTTTCGTGATCAGAAGGTGGAAGATGATTGAACATTAGAGTGCCCAGAAATTTGCACTCGCATGAAGTGGTTTTTGTCTTGTGATGTCAGGAATGGGCTTACAGATGCCATTTGGAAATTGATGATGGAAAATGGGCTTAAATATTCCATCTGAAGGAGTGTCGATCGCATAAGATATTCCTTAGAGAGAGTGTGTATACCTGTTGTTGAGGAAGACTACGCTGGGGAGTGTTGATCTCTGTCTTAGGAGAAGTAGAATTTTAGGAGCTTCGGTCGTCCATTATTCTACTGGGGAATCATATCTTAGTCGAAGAGGTGAAAATGAACTACTATTTGGTCGTAATCCAGGCTTCATAGTGATAAGACCGACTGCTATCTGGTCGTAATCCAGGCTTTACAGTGACTTACTGGGGAGATGAGATTAAACTTGCTATCTGGTCGTAATCTAGGCTTCGCAATTTCTTGATTCTTATCTGGTCGTAATCCAGGCTTTAGAAGGAAATGAGTTGTTATTCGGTCGCATTTGGGCTTCAACTTGAATCTAGGGCACACTAATATCCGATCGACTTCGGGCTTCTTAGTAATTGTCCAGGTAAACTGCTATTTGGTCGTAATCCAAGCTTCACAGTGTCTTCATTGTTATCTGGTCTTAATCCAGGCTTCAGTGTTTCTTATCGCTATCTGGTCGTAATCCAGGCTTCACGATGTCTCATACTATTATCTGGTCGAATCCAGGCATCATGGTGTTCTATACTACTATCTGGTCATAATACAGGCTTCACAATACCTTACTTCTTATCTGGTCGTAATCAAGGCTTCAGAAGAAATCAAGTGGTTATTCGGTCGCCTCCGGGCTTTCCATTTGACTTTTGGGCCTACTAATATTCGGTCGAATCTGGGCTTCATAGTAATTGGCTGGGTAAATTGCTATTTGGTCGTAATCCAAGCTTCACAGTGTCCCTCACTGTTATCTGGTCGTAATCCAGGCTTCAGTGTCTTTTATCGCTATCTGGTCGTAATCCAGGCTTCGCGCTGTCTCATACCATTATCTGGTCGAATCCAGGCTTCATGGTGTTCGGAGAAATCAAGATACTATCCCGTCGAATCCGGGCTTCATAACTTGCATTAAAGATATACCACTATTTGGTCGTAATCCAGGCTTCGCGGTGTCTTTGGCTGCTATCTGGTTGTAATCCAGGCTTCACAGGAACTTTTATTGCTATCTGGTCGTAATCCAGGCTTCACAATAACTTGTTGAGCTGTTATCCGGTCGTAATCCGGGCTTCATGGCTTGTGTTTATGATATACCACTATCTGGTCGAATCCAGGCTTCATGGTGTCTCGCACTGCTATCCGGTCGTAATCCGGGCTTCACAGTAACTTGCATTGCTATTATTCGGTCGTAATCTGAGCTTCACGGCTTGCTGGGGATTAAACTACTATCCGGTCGAATCCGGGATTCATAGCTTAAAGATAAACCACTATCTGGTCGAATCCAGGCTTCGCGGCGTTTGATACTGTTATCCGGGCTTTGTAGTATGATGGAGAAATCAAGATATTATCCGGTCGGACCCGGGCTTCATAGCTTGAACTTGTGAGAATATTATTGTATCTTTCCTGAAAGGTAAAGGTTAGTCGTATGTAATGCATGACATGTATCAAGCAATTGATGTTCTCAAAATAAATGAGGTTGTGTTGTATGATGTGTATGCACATGTCATGATTTATGGATATGCATGTTTTTAAGATATTCTCTGGCTGGGGAAAATAAATCCTGGATTGCTGCTGGAGAAAAAGCATTGAATTCTATTTTCTCTGTGGGAATAGAGACCGAAGAAGATTGTGAGAATAATCCTGCTGGAGAATAAACTGACAAGAAAATGACTATGTGGGGCAGAGATACTCTTCTAGAGGATCTGTTAATTCGGAGGAATAACCTCGGTTGGGGATGAATTACCGCTGCTGGCGATAATGAACTCTGTTGGGGATTGAGTTTCTGCTTATGGAAGAAATAAACTATACTGGGGATAATCTTCTAGTGCTGGTGACAGATAAATTTTGCTTGGGGAGAATCACTATTTATTAGATACCTTTTGCTCTGCGGGGAGTGAATGTACCTTTAATCGTATTCTCCAACTAGGTCTATCCCTATACCTGGTGGACAGAGCAACTGTAAGGTTTAGACATTTCTGGTTTTCCCCTGTTTCCGATATTACGAGTAAGTCTTTTGTTTTGTATGCAAATATTTATGAGCAGCAGTTATTGTCAAATGCATATATAAAAAATGAACATTGGACTTTCTTGCAAAACAAAACAGAAAAAGAAAAACAATTTGAAATTTCTTTGTGAAAATGAATTGTATTGATTTTGAAGTTGGCCTGTAAATAGGCGTTTTTGTACAAGAGGCTGACGTCCTAGTAAGAGAACACCGCCGAATGATAGAAATTATACAATTTCTATAACAAAGAAAAAACAGTTATGTGAACAATCCCACTGGGTTCCAACTCTGCTATTGCCTTTATATCTTTGAGCGTCTCATCACTTTGCTACTTGGTTGAAGGTAGATCAGATTGATTAGTTTCGTCCGAGCTTGATAGTTGATACCGAAGTCTGGTTGCAAGATGATCCAATGAGACATAGTGTTACGCTTTGATCCCTAATTTTTTCCAAGACCGCCCTTTCGGGTTTTCAGTCCATCGGTATACCCTTTTTTTCCCAAGCCGCCTTTTCAGGTTTTCGACTTTCCGGGTGTACAGTTTTTTTCATTTTCATCCCTTATTTTTACCCAAACCCTTTTGGTTCGCCGAGAAGCCCTTATTTTTGCCTAGGCCAGTCGACCTAGCGGGTCTTTGATTATGCGTAGTATTTTTTCACTATGTCTGCATTGACGGGGTGAGGAAGGTCGTCACCATCCATGGTGGTTAGAATCATAGCTCCTCCTGAGAAGATGTTCTTAACCACAAATGGCCCTTCGTACGTAGGGGTCCATTTGCCCCTGGGATCACCTTGTGGCCGTATGATGCGTTTGATCACCAGATCCCCAACTTGATATTCTTGTCATCTGACTTTCTTGTTAAATGCCTTAATCATTCACTTTTGATACGTCTGACCATGAAAAATAGCAGTAAGTCTCTTTTCATCGATTAAATTCATCTGATCAAGTCGGGTCTGGATCCAGTCGTCCTCGCTCAAACCTGCATCCTTCATAATCCGAAGAGAGGGTATCTGGACCTCAATAGGTAAGACTGCCTCCATGCCATACACAAGGGAGTAAGGTGTTGCCCTTGTTGAAGTCCGCGCTGAGGTGCGGTACCCATGAAGAGTGAATGGTAACATCTCATGCCAATATTTGTATGTTACCTTCATCTTCTGCACAATCTTCTTGATGTTCTTATTTCCTGCTTCAACAGCACCATTCATCTGCATCCGGTAAGGAGAAGAGTTGTGATGTTGTATCTTGAACTGCTTGCAGAACTCGGTGATCATCGTATTGTTGAGATTTGTACCATTGTCCGTAATGATCCTCTCTGGTACACCATATCGACAAATCAAATTGTGCCGAATAAACCGGGCCACAACATTCTTGGTCACTGTAGAAAAGGAAGCTGCCTTAACCCACTTCGTAAAGTAATCAATTACCACCAGGATGAAACGATGCCCGTTGGACGCAATAGGTCTGATCTCACCAATCATATCGATGCCCCACATTGCGAAAGGCCAAGGAGCTGTCAAGATGTTCAGAGGAACTGGAGGTACATGCACCTTATCAGCATAGACTTGGCACTCGTGACAGGTCCGAGAGTGTTGATAACAATCGGCTTCCATAGTAGACCAATAATATCCCGCCCTTAGGATTTTCTTTGCCATGGTGTGTCCACTGGAATGAGTTCCGAAAGTACCTTCATGTAACTCTGCCATAATCCTTTCTTCCTCGCTCTTGTCCATACATCGCAGTAAGGTTGAATCATGGTTATGCTTGTAAAGGATACCATTACTGATGAAGAACTTTTCCGTGAACCTCCTCAGAAACTTCTTATCATTAACAGATGCACCCTCAGAGTACTCTTGAGCCTCAAGATACCTCTTTACCTCATGAAACCAGGGTTTATCTGCTACTTCTTCAGTCTCAATATCACAGCAATGTGCGGGTTCTTCCAACCTCTCAATGGTAATCCGGGGAGCCTCATTGTCCCACCTGACCTTGAACATAGAAGACATAGTAGCTAGCGCGTCCGCTAACTGATTCTCCTCCCTGGGGAAATGTTCAAAGGTTATCTCCTCAAAGTGCGGAAGCAAAGTCAATACATACTCTTTGTAAGGAATAAGATTTGGGTGTTTCGTATCCCACTCGCCTTTAATCTGACTGATCACGAGAGCGGAATCTCCGAACACACTCAAGAACTTAATACTTAGGTCAATAGCTGCTCGAAGGCCCATGATGCACGCTTCATATTCCGCCATATTGTTGGTGCAGTTAAAACATAATCAGGCGGTGAATGGAGTATGACAGCCTTCAGGAGATATGATCACGGCGTAAATGCCATTACCCAACATGTTTGAAGCTCCGTCAAAATACATAGACCATCGGGATCCCTCCTCAGGTCCTTCATCCGGTCCAGGTTTTTCACAGTCGGTTACGAACATGATGTTCTCATCCAGAAACTCGAAATTCATAGATTGTTAATCATCCACGGCCTGATGCGCTAAATGATCTGCCAACACACTCCCCTTGATTTCTTTTTGGGTTGTGTATTGGATGTCATACTCAGTTAAGGTCATCTGCCATCTTGCTATTCTTCCGGACAAGGCATGCTTTTTGAAGATATACTTGATTGGATCTATCTTTGATATCAGTAGGGTAGTGTGGGTTAGCATATACTGTCTCAGCTGGCGAGCAGCCCATGCCAAAGCGCAACAATTTTTCTCAAGCAGTGAGTATCGGGTCTCACAGTTGGTAAACTTTTTGCTAAGGTAGTAAATAGCATGCTCTTTTAAGCTAGACTCGTCATGCTTCCCCAACACACACCCCATCGAATTGTCGAGTATTGTCAAGTATAAGATCAAAGGTCTTTCTTCAACTGGGGGCATCAGAGTAGGTGGCTCTTGGAGATATTCCTTGATCCTTTCGAAAGCGTCCAGACATTCATAATTCTATTTTACCACTTGATCTTTCTTCAGCAGCTTGAAGATTGGTTCACAAGTAGCAGTCAGACGTGAAACTAATCGGGCAATATAGTTCAGACGTCCCAAAAAGCATATGACTTCTTTTTCTGTTCAGGGAGCTGGCATTTCCTGTATAGCCTTCACGTTTGCAGGATCCACTTGAATACCTTTATCAATAACAACGAAACCCAGCAGCTTACCAGACCTTACCTCGAAGGTGCACTTGTTCGGGTTTAACCTCAGCTTGTACATCTTCAACCTGTCAAATAGTTTCTGGAGATGGTCAAGATGTTCTTCTTCAGCTTGGGATCTTGCAATCATATTGTCAACGTATACCTCAATCTCATGGTGAATCATGTCGTGGAACAAAGCGACCATGGCGCACTGATATGTTGCCCCAACATTCTTCAATCTGAATGACATGACCTTGTAGCAAAAGGTACCCCACTGCATAACGAAGGTTGTCTTCTCCATGTCTTCGGGAGCCATCGTAATCTGATTGTAACCAGAAAAACCATCTATAAAAGAGAAGATCTTATGTTGCACGGTGTTGTCGACCAGAACATCGATGTGAGGGAGTGGGAAATCATCCTTGGGGCTTGCCCTGTTCAGATCCCTATAGTCCACACACATTCGTACCTTACCATCTTTCTTCGGCACCGGAACCACGTTGGCAACCCACTGCGGGTAAGAAGCGACAGCTAGAAAACCGGCATCAAACTGTTTCAGGACCTCGACTTTGATTTTCTCAGACATCTTTGGGCGCATGCGGCGAACTTTCTGCTTTACTGGAGAACAGTCTTCTTTAGTTGGCAAGCGGTGAACCACAATGTCGCTTTCCAACCCAAGCATATCTTCATAAGACCTAGCGAAAATCTCAACATAGTCGCGTAGCATCTATATTAACCGTTGCTTGACACTAGGCTCCAGATTTGCACCTATCTTGACCTCTTTCTTGTCCTTTTCTGTACCCAAATTCACTGATTCCACTGGCTCTTCATGGGGATGTATAGCCCTCTCTTCCTGTAGTAACAGTCTAGCAAGCTCCCCGGGCACTTCACAATCATCCTCACCTTCATCCTCGACTTGGTTGATCGGATTTTCGAAGTCATAATCGGCAGTAAAAGAGTTGTTATCAATGGGATCCAGAGTGGATGTGGATCTTCATTATGATATGTGAGTGTGTGTAAAACAATAGCTGTTTTGATAAAGTGCAAGATAGAAAAGGAAAACAAGGAGCCCAAAATTTGTAATGCAAGAAACGTCCAATGCCTTATTGATGATATATGAAAATGACAAATAATAAGCCCTCACAAACAAAGCCAAGGTGCCTCGGGCAAGGCACCGGGCTGTAAAGTTTCAAATTGTCTGTTACAAATCTCAAAACAAAAGTCTATTACTGTGTAATAAAAGAAACGGGCACGAAGTCCTTTGCCACCCAATTGTTCAATCCACCGTCAATAGTCGGGTAAATCCAGCTATCGATATCTGACTCTTCTTAATCATCCTCAATTGCATTCACTCCCTAGTCACTGATGCGCATGGGAGGTCTTCCAATCCGCACACGCCGAACAGCCCTTTGAGCCTCTGTAGTAAAGCCCAAACCAAACTTGTTAGTATTGTGTGCAAAGTCAGGGAGCTGACCCCAATTTGTGCACCCACCTTTTTCAATAACGGCCCTAGCATCCTTGAGGGAAGCCATCTTCATTGGAGGTTCTTCAACAGCAGCTTCAGTCGACGCCAGAGTCTGGGGCACCTCTTCAAAGTTCTGACACGGGGTTTCGATGAACTCACCATCCATCTCCACATACTGAAAGGAGTTAAGATGACTCACCATGTACTCCTCTTCTCCTCGTACTGTAATAATCTTCCCCTTTATTGGATATTTCAACATTTGATGGAGCGTAGAAGTCATTGCCCCAGCCTTATGAATCCACGGGCGACCCAACAAACAAGAATAGGATGGTCGGATGTCCATCACATAGAACGTAGATGCAAAAATCTGAGAGCCAACTTTAACAGGGACATCCACCTCCCCGTGCACCATCCTTTTGGACCCGTCAAAGGCCCTAACCACAATATTACTTGGCTTCAGAACCAACCCTTCACAGTCCATCCGGTCTAATGCTTTCTTGGGTAAAACATTCAATGAGGACCCAGTATCCACCAGTACGTGGGCCAGAGTAGTGCCCCGGCATTCGATCGAGACATGTAGGGCATCATTGTGATTTCTTCCTTTAGCAGTCAGATCTGCCTCAGAGAAACCCAACCTGTTGTCAGCGGTCAAACTAGCTACACAGTCTTCGAATTGATCAGTAGAGGTTTCCTATGGCACATGTGCAGTTTTAAGGAAAGCAATTACAGCCTTTGCATGGGCTTCCGAACACAATAATAAGGATAACATGGAGATCTTCGACGGGGTCTACCCCAGCTGCTCGACTACGTTGTAGTCGCTCTTCTTGATAATCTTCAGAATTTCCTCTATCTCCTGTCTAGAGGTTTCTACAACAATCTTCTTAGCTGCCTCCATCGGGCAGGCTCACCTATGACTTCTTTGCCCCGAGTGTCAGATGTCCCGGTGACAGGGGTGATAATTGGAATATGGACCGGGATAGTAACTGATGTATTGGCAGATGGAATGGCAATAGGCTTTTGAACAGTCGGAGGGGAAATCTCGGGAGAGAAGAGTCTTCCGCTTCGGGTGACCTTGCTAGCCCCGACAATATTGCTGACAACAGTATCAACCTCTTCAACCTTCAAGTCTTGTTTGATCCCATGATAATACACATCGGCCCCATAGTACCACGGGACAGCCTTATCTGAAGTGTATGGGATAGGACCAGGAATAGTAATGATCAATGGAGCAACTCTTGGAACGGATGTAATCTTAACAGGATTTCTCGAGGAATCCTTGGAAGGATTGGCGGAAATGGTTATGATGGAAACATCTTCAACATGAATCAACGGAATCAAAGTTTTCTCTAACATGATCTCTTTGTTATCCATCAGGCATTGAACACCTGATTTCAATAAATGGCAACCAGCAGGCAGGATTGAACATAGGTGGCAACCTTCGCCACAACCCAGAAATAAACCGGCCAATAATAGGTTCTTCTTTATTGTCATCAATGGAGTAGAAACGTCTTCCACAAAGGTCACAAATGAATCATCGTCCACACCATTTACTCCATGCTTGGGCATAGGAGCAGTCATAACGTTAGGCTTTTTCGGAGCGTCAAACTCGATTTCTTTAGCTTCAATCAAGTCTTGCACCTTATTCCTCAAGGCCCAGCAGTTGTTGGTATCATTCCCTGGGCTATCAGAGTGATAGGCACAGCGGGCGTTCAGATTATATAGCAGCGATGTGGTAATAGGATTCTTTGGGGCTTCCCTCAGAGTTATCAGGTTGGTCTTCAACAATTGCGGCAAAATTTGAGATAAGGTCATACTGAGCCGAGTGTAATGTCTTTGCGGTCTCTCTATTCTTTGCTGATTGTTGCGTTGTGGGGCAACGGTGGGTCTTGATATTACTACCGCATTAACTGTTTGGCGGTGTTCAGGCTGGTTTTGGCTCCTCGAGCTGTAAACTGCACTAGCTTCTTTCTTGAAAGGCTTCTTTTCTCTACTTAATGAAGCACCTTTCTGTATCTTGCCACTTCTGATACCAGCTTCTACCCTTTCCCCAGTCAAAATCAATTTGGTAAACCCGGATGATGAACTACCAATCAAATGATTGAAGAATGGACCAGACAAAGTCCCAAGAAACATATCCACCAACTCCCTATCAGACAGAGGGGGTTGGACTCTTCCAGCCAGATCTCTCCACTTCTGAGCATAGTCCTTAAAGCCTTCACCTGCACCCATAGACATACCCTGAAGTTGAGTACGCGTGGGAGTAAGGTCGGCATTATAATGGTATTGCTTGTAAAAAGTAGCAGCAAGGTCCTCCCAGTTACGGACATTAGCTCCTTCCAATTGATAAAACCATTCAAGTTGAGTCCCTGACAAACTATCTTGAAAGAAATGAACCCACAGGTTCCTATCAGCGGTGTAGGGTTGGATTTTTCTGACGTACGAGCGGAGGTGTAGCTTTGGACAAGATACTCCATCGTACTTAGCAAAAATAGGAGCTTTGAATTTGTGAGGCATCACCACCCCAGATGCTAGTCCCAGATCTCCAAAGTCCAAACCAGGTATCTTCTGAATCTCCATTGCACTCAGACGGTCTTCGAGTTGCTTGTACCTATCCTCAATAGGAGGGTATTGTTCTTCATCAAAATCAGTGTCATTATCGGAGACCACAGGACTAGGACCCTTTTCTTCCTCTTGATTCTCTCCTCCTTTAGATGAATGAGACAAATCAGCTTCCTGTCGCAACCTATTTCCAAATTTGTGACCCATATTCAGGAGGACCACCTTCTTCTTCTTCTTTTTCTTCTCCTTCAGAATGAGAGTCTTCAAATCCTCTTGCCCCTTAGCCAAGTTCAAGAACATCTCTTGGAATTGGGAATTCTGTGCTTGAAGAGCTTTGATGGCTTGATCGATAGGTATTTCAGAAGACATTCTGTGCTGAAATAAACAGCGAAGAAGATGAGAAGCCTGTAATGATACCTGTAATGAGGTGCATGATACTGGAATGCGTATGAAATTATTTAAAAGACTTTAGGAGATTTAAATTTGCAAACCAAGAAATAAACAAACTTTATTAGATTCAAACTTGTAAAAATGTTTAACAATGCCCTTAAGGCTTTACAAAAGAAATAGACTGAAAGCAAATCTAAACTAGAAAAAACAACAAAATCAGAAGTTCCATGGTCGATTTCCCTTCGTGCTGACATAGTCATTGATCGTCCTCTCAATCTCAAACTGCCTCGTGAGCTTCAAGATCTTCCTCTCTTGCTCATGATACTTCTCCCTGTAGGTATCCCTTTCCTCTTTTATCTGAATCCAAGATCTCTTTAATTCCCCAAGATCAGTGGGCATGTAAGGGTAAAGGACTGTGTAAGGAATACCTTCTTCATTAGTATGCTCCACAATTACTGGTAACACAGCTTCATAAGGCATCCCAAGCTTCTAAGCCCGAGCTCGGACCCACTGAAGGTAAGGTTGCATAGGGAGAGAAGTCTTTGGTCCTAGCTCGTGAGGGTCATACCTGTTCACCATGCCCCATGCTCGTATAAACCTTCGGCGATGTTCTTTAACGTCCTCCTTGTAGTAAAAGACAATGTCTGTAAGAAGTAGCTCATGAGGACCGTCTCTTTGAGCGCGACCAAACTGTCGTAAAGCCAAACAAGGACTGTAGGTTATTCCCCCTCTAATTCCAAGCAACGGGACATTAGGGTATTCCCCACATTGATCAATGATAGAAACATCTTCCATATCCTTAGAACTCCAAAGAATGTCTGTATGAGCAAGGGACATTATCTTGTAAGACCATCCTAAACCTTCTTCATTCTTCAACACGGACTTGGGGAGGTGCAAAATAAACCACCTCGCCAACAGCGGCATGCAACACATGAGGGTCCCTCTTCTACGTGTCGTACGAGTATAAAGAGCATGCAAAATATCACCCAAGAGAGTAGGCACAGGATTACGAGACAAGAAGATCTTAACCGCATTCACATCTATGAAGGAATCTGGATTCGGGAAAATAACCAAACCGTAGAGGAGGAAAGCTAAGATGTCTTCAAAAGCCTGAAAGTCCAAACTGTCCCAAAATAGTTGAGCTTGATCCATTAGAAACTTGGATAAGAAACCTTTAACCCCGCTTCGTGTCTCCCAATTAGACACTACATTATCCCTTTTCAAGTGTAAAGCTAAAGCAATGTCTTCTGGCCTAGGAGTCTCTTCTAAACCTGTGAAAGGCATCTGCTCAAGGATGGATATATCCAATAAGTCAGAAAATTCTTCTAAAGTGGGAACTAGCTGATAATCTGGGAAGGTGAAACAATGATGCACTGGATTGAATAACTGGAAGAGCACACTCATCATTTGCTCATCAAACCTGGAGGTAACCAAACTAAGAAGATGACCATGTCTTCTAATGAATGAAGAAGTATCAGAAACTCTCGAGGCTAAATATTTGAGTTGAGCAGGTATTTTCACAAAGTTAACTCGGATGGTGTGTCTGTGCATGGAAGCCATAATCTGCAAAACAGAACAAAGATAAATCCCCTTGGTCTTTGAAATGGTTAGTCTAATGAAGTATGCATGCTATGTTATGATGCATGATGTCATGATAAAACACACAACAGGTATCACATATAGCAGACATGGTAAAGGAAAACAAGTCACATAATAGCCCTTAAGTTTCAGGCTTGCATGAGGTCTAGGTATTACCCTCTTGAAGTTCAGTTGGTTTCAACCTGTCCTAATAATAGTAATCGGGTTCTATAGGTTCTCAATATCACTGACCATCCTCCATCGGTCATGGTTTCAGCTCACGCAATATTTTCTTGTAGCCGGAACTATCTCGAGAGTATGGTCTCAATGAGTGTAGTATCGAGTATCAACCAGTTCCCAGCTTTACACCGAGGCCGACTATCTCACTACTTTGTATGGCCAGGTTGGTCAATTACAGGTTCTAAGGTCATTTGATGCTTAACGACCCATATAGCAGCCCCGTATTCTCCTCGTTTCTCCACAAGGGATACCGGTAACAACCAATGTGCCACATCAACATAGCTATTGCTTCAACCGTATCGGTCTACGCCATACAGTTCCCTCACAGTTTATTGCTACTTACCTAAAAGGTGTTCCCAAGATTCGGGTAAGGATCTATAGTAACTCCCAATACAAATCCCTCAAAGATAAAGCAATCAAATCAAACAATAGAAGCAAATATGATGAACTAATCCTAAGGTATACCTCACTTATTGAATCCCCAGCAGAGTTGCCAGTTCTGTGATACGGTGGCCAGAACCGGACTGTTTTAGGAATGCTGGTATGCGTTTTGCGTCTGTGTTTGCAAAATGTCGCGGTAAGCAAGAGTCGCCACCGAATTTTATTTTATCCAACAGGAAAGGAAAAAAGCACAGAAAAATTCCCTTTTTCGAGATTTTAAGTACGGGGGGTAGATTATAGAAAGGGAATGTATTAGCACCCTTTCTATCCATGGTTTTCCACGGGCTCTTAGGTAATTCCTCATCATTTTCAAAATTGCTTTCGTGTTTGTGTGTTTTTGAAAAGTTTTTGTTTTACTTCGACTTAACCCTTGCTTCTGTCTTCAAGAGTGTTATGAAGTTGTTTTGAAAACTTTGTTTGAAAAGAGTGTAAGTATGGAAAAGTTTGATTTTGAGCAAGTACCTACTAGCATCTACCTACTCGAAAAAAGAATGTTTCTGTTCTTGTTTCCTTTAGACTGCGCTATCCTACTATTAATGAGTAGCTAGTACCATCTTTGGAGTTTTAAGGGTCAATTCGAAAGGGACGTATGATCACTAAAGCAATGTTAGGACGTCTTAGTAATAACCCTAATGTCTTAAGATCAATATTCGAGGCAACAATATCCGAGGCAACCTTTCCGAGGCAACATTTTCGAACGGGACTTTGATCTTTGTTTAGACAAGAGAGCGACCACTAAAACACCCTATACTTAATGATCGTTTACCGAAGGCAACCGAAGTGGGAGTGTACCCTAGGAGTCCGCATGTGCGAGTGATTCAATTTCAAATTATTATCTTTGCACATTTAGGGTTTGCTAACCGTTTTAAAGTTAATCATACATTCTTGTCATGCAACCCTAATATCATACATCTAACAGTTTAATATTTTGTGGAAACTAAAAATGCGGAAAGTAAAGCTACGCTATTACAAGGCTTCGGGTATTAATTTACATAGCCAAAAACAACCCGTAAAATAAACGATAAATGAACGATAAAAGGTCTTAATTAATCTATTACATCTTGTAAGCAATTACATCAATATGGTAAAAATAAATAAATGTGCGACGAATAGAGAACGCAAGGAAATTAGGGTTTTGACCCCGTCTAACCTAATTACAAGAAAAATTATTTTTTTTGTTTTTTAATTATTTTTTAAGAAAATAAGGGTTTGAATTAAATATGCAAAAAACCTAATTACTAATGAAATTAAATTGGATAAAATTAAATTACATGACCTATTTTTGTATTTTTGTTATTTTTTAAGAAAAAGAAAAATAGAATTTAAATTAAACAAAACCCTAATTTCTAACTTGTTTTAATTATTTACAAAAGGAATTAAAGTTACATAATAAGTTAAATTAACCAATTAAATTAAATTAAAGAAAATTATTTACATGGCCTATTTTTTTTATTTTTTTTTATTTTTAAGAAAAATAAAATAGAATTAAGTTAGAAACAAAAACCCTAATTGTTCTAATTAATTTTAATTTATTTACAAAATAATTAAAGTTACCCTAAAATTAAATGAACTAATTAAATTAATTTTTTTGATAAAAATTAAACTAAAATCTAATTTGGGGTGAAAATTATTTTTATGATTTTTTGATAAAAAGAATTAATTTTTATGTTAGTAAAAATATTTAAAATAAATTAATTAAGAAAATATAAAAGAAAAGAGAAAAAGAGAATGGGCCTGCAATCAGCAATTTTGGAGGGTGTGAATAGCAAGCCTTGGGCCCAAATCAAGCTGGTCCATGTTTGACTTCCCAGACTCCCTGCTGCATGTTGACCAAGGCCTATGATGCTCCTTCATCTCATGGCCTTTAGATCTGGCCATCTGGAGATCCAATGGAGAAACCTTGAGGTTACATGGTGGATTTCTTATCTATGCATGCGCCTGATCATGTAAATCAAAATAATATGAAACATGGAGGGACCTGGGATTCGAACCTAGGCCCCAAAGCATTTTCCACCTGCACCATTACCAAATTGGGTTTTAGCGCAGAAAAATCCTTGTTCTTGATTCGTATAGGTTCCTTGAGTGCTCAGGAAGCGAAAGGGATACTTGGAAAGGTTTGAAAGCACCTGAAAATACGAAAACAAATCACCTCTTTCTTTGATTTTTTTCAAGTTTGGTTATGCCTTTGTGCGCCTCTCAACCTTGTGATTTTGGTCTGCAATTGTACACTGTATACCACTGATGGAATTAGGGTTGCAAAAGTGTTCTCAATCTTTATCAATTATGGCTTTTGATCTTGATTTGATTCACTTGAAAATCTTTCTAAAAATAGGCCAAAACCAATATTTTTGTGCCCACCTATGCCTTGCACGAATTGATTCACTTGCTAGCTGGATATAGGACCTGCAATATGCACAAGATCTTGAGGTTTCAATGATTTGGATTTTTCATGATTTGTTTTGATTTAAATTGATTTAATTGCAATAAAAATCAAAATAAATAGAAAAAAATAAGATAAAGACAAATGGGAATATCTAGAGCTCGTGGACCATGCTACCAACTCAAAACAAGTGCAAAATATTAGGCCCATTTGACAAAAATTGAAATTTGAGGCACTTTTGACTTTTGGCAATTTTGCAAAAAAGGTCAACTTCACCAATGCATAACTTCCTCAATTTTGACTCTTTTAAGGTGTTCTTTGACTTTTTAGAAAGCTTGAGATGTCCTATAAGAAACCCTTTTGGTCTAATATTAATTTGGTATTCCATGTTCCTGTATGAAGCTTTGACAAAAAAGGTATTTTTGTTGACTTTTCAAAATGACCTATAATGTCCAAATTCATAACTTCTTGTGAGTTAATATTTTTAACTTGGGAGATGAATATGAATTTTAGGGCATTGCATCCTATTCAAAATGAGCTTTGGATGGGTCATTTATCATAAAGTATGAGAAAGTTATGCTTGGTCAAAGTTGAGTTGACTTTTCCTGCAAAACCCTAATTTAGCAACTTTTGGTTCTTGATGAATTATGAGCAATCCTTGATGAATCATGATCAACCCTTGATAAAATGATGAATAATACTTCAAAATGAGGATGTTGACCAAAAATATTGAATTTTGACTGTATGTAGGCCACAGTTGACTTTTGCCCTAGCACAATCGATTTTCAGGCCTTTGAGCAATTGACTGAGCAAACTTTCTCTGCAAGGCTTGAAACTTGACATGGATGATCTTGATAACATATTAGGAAAATGGTGAGAAATTTGGAGCCCTTGGACTCAAGTACCCTGATGCAACATGAAACCCTAATTTGAGGTAGACTGCCTTAAGAAGGATTTTGTCTGGTCAACCCTTGGACTTCCTTGAACAACTTGAGACTTTCTTGAAATGTTTTGAGAAATATGGGAGGGCAAATTTTGGGGTACAACATAGTGATTCAGTCATGATTGATAAATAAAGGGACAGTAATATAATTTAATTAATAACCTAGAATTAAATAATGGAAAATGGAATTTCAACAACACTTCTAGTATTGAAAACAATCCTCCACAGGTCGGCAGGATTTCCTTCGTGGAAAACAAATTTGAAAACAAAAATAAAGATAAACCTAAGCAAAATTCAGGAGACTATGAAAATAATATAATGATGAAATAGCTTTCTGGTGTAGAAAACTATTGTTGTGTAGGTGTGGGTTTTATCTGCTTAAAGATTCTAAACAAAACTTCTGAACTCTTGAAAAATTGGAATAATGGGCGAGTCCGCTCTCTGTTGTAAACTGTCATCCTTTTATAGAGCTCTCCTATAACATATTCATTGAGAGAAAGTAAGAGTCGTGACTTCATGGCCCATTCTCATGAGATTTCATGCGTGGAGAAAAACCAGGAGGAAATGCAGGAGTCATGGTTGATACGTTCGTAATGTGGAGAAAACTTTGTATTTAACACTGAAAAGAGCTTGTGACGAGTGGCATGCATTGTGTGCCGTGGGGAACACATATTTTTAATATGTGTCAAGGGGCACACATATTTAGCTTGTGCGGACCGTCACAGCCTTCTGATAAGAATTTTTCTGCTACTTTCTGCAACTTTATGATTTTCAATACATTTCTTTTCCATTTCTTCTCCTTTTCTCATGTAGGCATTGTGGGAAATAATTACCTGAAACAAACTCAAAATACCAACGTAATGCAACATAATCAAGAAAAAAATGGTAACTTTATTTATGCAAATCGGTCGAATATGCTATGTATTTTCGTGTTATCAACATTTGTGGGCTTAGTTTACTTAGTGTGGTTTGATGAAGAAAAACAACAGGGCACCACTACTAATTAGGGATTTCTCTTTTAATTAAAAGTCAACAAAATAATTATTTCTAATAATAATAATGATTAAAAATAATAATATAAATAATAATAATAATGCAATAATTAGCCAGACAATTGTACTGATCAAATGGGCTAAAGACACAAATGGGCCAGCTTTTAAGATTTCTCCAAAAAACGCTCAAAAAATAGTTAGCACGGGCTTTCAAAAAGTGATATTGGTTTATCTGACAAAAATATACCCCTCTTATTACAAGAACAACATTGGTTCATTGGTTTCAGAAGATAAAAACAACCTCTTGTTTATTCTAAACGGGCCTGACATCATTGTAATGAGCCATGTGCACACCTTCTTTCTGTTTTTTTCATTAACTTCTAAATAGGCTGAAAAAATATCTAACAAATACCTCCATTATTAATTGTGAGAACTAAATTAATGGGCCATCAGATTTTGATGGTCTATCCTGAAATAATACACCCCCTTTATAATTTAAACCCCGCAATAATTTGACAACAGTCTAATCCTTTATAAAAGTGATAACTTTCTTAGGGAATAAATTGTTAAAAATCTATAAGTAAAATTTGTGGTATGACAATTGTCTCTATTTAATTACTCTTCGATCGTATAGTGCGGGAATACGCAGGTCTTGTACATTCGAATCGTAGGTTTATTAAATAATGAAAGACCTCAAAATTTGTCCGAACGATTATAAGGTTACACTGTGCAGCGTTCCTAAGAGTATGGAAAAAATAGGCATAAATGATGATGTATCATCTTACCAGAATTTGAACAGAAAAGCTTTGATTTGACTTAGATACGACGACGCGGATAACTTGTCTATATCTAAAAGAGATCGTGTATTTTTTGTATATTTACCATAACCTAGGATATAAATAATACAAGTTTGAAAAGTTGACTTACTAATGCTTTGAGACTAATATAGTAAGTTTATAACACAGACTTTGTCTATTCATCACAACCTAGGGGATGAATAAAATAGAGTTTGATAGCATATTGCAGCATGGAGACTGACGTAATGAATTATGCGATTTCGTTATGTTTACTATAACCTAGAGAGTAAACAATATGGGAATGAGCATGTGCATTTACCAGGACCTAGGGGATAAAAGACAATAGAGATAGGCTTACGTTATTCCTCCCAACCTAGGGGATGAACAATATAACTCTAAAAATTCGCATACCTAACACAACCTAAGGGATAGATATTTGAAGAATTTGTGCGTTTACCACAACCTAGAGGATAAATGACACAAAGATAGATTCATGTATTCATTACAACCTAGGGAATGAATAATATGAACTTGATAGTTCACACACCTACCACAACATAGGGGGTATATGATTGAAAAGTGTTTTGATGATCGACTCTTAGATAAATAGATCAAAGATGAAATTGGAGTTTTATCGATTGTGTCTATTCTCAACCAAGGTAATTGCTTGTTTTGATAATCTGACAAAGGGCCCCAAGATATTAGTTTTACCCAATGTTTGCTTGAAAAAATCCATGTATGATGTGTATGCATAATGTCCTAGATTTATATGGAACCCAAAATATATATGCGTCAAGTATTTTGTGTATGCCATGAATGTTTAAATATGCACCAAATGTGTGTATATGCCTGATGCGGTATTTTGACAAGTATAAGAATCACGTTAGAGTAATACAAAAGATTATCGTTCCCACAGAGACCAAATGCCAATCTATCGATTTTTATTGTTACGATGTTTATCTAAGGTGGATCAACTCAATGTTCGAGAGTGCACAATAAAACGAAATAGTAAAAAGGTAATGTAAATTCAGGTAAAAAGACAGGCTCAAATGTAATTCACATCAGTTAGATAATAATTCGATCGTTTCTAAATAGAACTTCTTATAGGGCAATATTTTTTTACTTTTGAAAAGAATCAATTTAACGGGAACTATCACTTTCGCTTATTTAAAACCGAGTTTACTCTCTAATTAGTGCCTTCTATTGTCACTTATAAAAGGTGTGTATTGCGTTAAAGTAGTAAACCTATTTTTAAGAAATTGGACTCTTAACTTAGTTTAAAAAATTGAATTTGATTTGGAAAGTTAAACTTAAAAGGGATCCATGGCTTTCGCTCAAGGAACCGGATTTCAAACCTATAAACGCGTCCGAAGATAGTTTTAAAATCGTTTTCTAATAGTGTTAAAAAATCCTAATTAACTGGACAAAGTGCTTTCGCCCTCTTTGGACAGTTAAAACTAACCAAGTCTTAATTTGAGAATTGGACGGCTTTCGATCTTACCGAATGAAATTTAGTACTTAAAACTTGTGTTAAAAATCAAAACAGCCCCTAAAGTATTTCTACTGGTACAATATGTAGATTATTATCATACTGGTGATTCTTACATTCTAACCTTAAAAGACTTAGCCAGACATGGAAAAGAAACAGACATGTTGAAATTAATCATCTTAAATAGATTATAAAACTTAAAAGGTGAGTACAGTATGCAAAGTAATAAACAAGTAGACAAGGAAAAAACAGGAAAGTAAATAAAGTAAGGAAAGTGCAAGAAAATAAATGAAATAAGGCAAATGCAAAGTAAATAAAGGTAATGCGAAAACTCAATAAAACCTACTTCAAATCGGAGACTTGAATCTGGTACAAACTGGAAAGTAAACTTTGACTTGTAAAGAAAATGGCGGCAAGATTAAATGTACAAGTGCTCCAACCTAATCACAACTACGGTGCGATAATCCCCCGATGTGATGAATTATCGCTTTTACAAATGGTGAGTTTAGGATTAGTTTTGTAAACTAAGTTGGATGATTTGAAAAGAAACTAGAAATGCCTATTTATAGAAAAAAACGAAAACCTTAGAATTACAAAACTACCCTCTAACTCCTTTAAGGAGGGACAAAAATAACAAAGACGACGCCCACCGTCCCTGCCATGGCGCCCGCCATCTGAACTCATGTAGAAGATTGTGCGGTTGTGGCAGTTTCCTGGTGGTTGCAAGTAGACACGTCATGGTGCCTTCTATGGAGGCCGCCATGCTGAATGCCATGTGCATATTTTCACTAAAAAACTTGATTTTTTGGGCTTTTGGCTTTGTTTCTTCAATAAGGGCTCTAGGTGAGCAAAGTACCTAAAAATAAGACAAAAACGAAACATAACACAAGAAAATATACTAATACTCAAATAAAACATGTACAAATCCGAGTCAAAAATGCAGTGTGTTTCAGTGTTATCAAATCCTCCCACACTTAAACCTTTGCTTGTACTCAAACAAATCTCTTTATGGTTCATGAAAGAAAAACAACATCAAAATGATTTGGGGCAAAAAGAGCTTCTAAGTTCAATCTAGGATGTATTGATAGGTACTAAATATTTGAACCAAGGATATTGTGGTGACACTTTCTGCGATTACTGTCATAAACTTCATTCCTATACAAACTAATCCACATCACCCACTATGCCTAGGCCTACTTCTTCATCTCTGATAAATCCTTTTCATTCTGGAGCAATCACATTAAGCCCGTTATCTATACATACTCATAGTAAAGTGACCAGTTAGTGATTCTGATTTCAAGTGTAGGGCTCTGGTACATAAATTGGTATAACCCCTTTATTAACCCAATTGTAGTTGTGAGGGATCATATCGTAATCCGCCCTACCAAGTCCAACACCAGATACCTATGAACCAACCAACAATGGGCAAAATATTCTATTTTTCGCAAATTTTACAATAGTTTGGGTTAAATGACTATGTGAGAGTCACCTAGCACGGAGTCGCATTTTATATTTTTTTAAAAGCATACAAGAGAGAATAATTTAGGATCAATCACTTATTTTCATCGGTCTCCTACGTAAAGCATGCTTAAGCCAAAGCTTACTACTAAGATAAACTACTTAAGGGCTTATTTTAAAATGATGATTAAGGCCACAACATAGGGGGTGACAGGATTAGTTCCTATAATAACGAAGCTTATGGTGTTAAAACGATACCGATTTTTCAAAAAGATTTCCCAAGTCATTTACATCCTTCTCAAACCTATCTTATAGCCCATATGTTTAAAGTATACTATTTACTTTGGAAAACAAAAATTCGGTAAGGCTCAAGAAGTGGGGAAATAAGGTTACACTACACAAATGACTCGTCAAACACATGCAATTTATTAAAAACAAACAAAACAACTAAAATAAACAAAAAAGGGAAATAAAAACTAAAAGCAAAGAAAAAGAAAAAGAAAAATGATATAAATCCCCCCCCACACTTAAACCAAACATTGTCCCCAATGTTTCGATAAAAGATGAGGAAGGAGTAACCTGAACGAGGCTACTGGTGACCACTAGTACCCTCGCCTCCCTGGTCTTGATGCCTAGGGCGACAAATCCTATTGCCATGATGATCACTATGGGAAATCTCAAATCGCTCAAATCTACTGGATAACTCGGCATGAGAATCTTGCAGATGGCGAAGGTTACCCAGAACGGAGCCTTGAGTGGCTTCCATTAGGGTAAAATGCCTCTGAAAATAGGCATGTTGGCGCTGCTGCGCAGAAAGGATTGCTTGTTGAGTTTCCATAATGGAGCAAATAGAACGATCAGTTTGCCGTTGAGATTCACGCTTAAAGGCTATGTTGTCCTCCATTTTTTGGTTCATGGAGGAAATGAGGTCATCTCGCCTTTCTTCCAGAGCTAGATTCTCTCTCCACATATCTTTAGTAATATGGAAACCAGAAGTTGAACTTGCAGAAAGGTGAGTAAAAGATGGTGCAGTGTGTGAAGGTGATGCATGGTGTGGGGATACATTATGAGCAGGAGATTGGTCATGTTTGTCATATTCATCATCGGTCCCGTACCCATCGGCTAAAGAAACATTGGGTAGGATCGAGCCGATAAAAGGTGGAGCTTCTAGATCATAAGTCCAGTTTCTCTCAAATCTCACATTTGTACATTGAGATCAAGGAAAAACTACAATTGCGATAGCTACACCATTGACCATTAGGTTATAACCACCCTCTCTCCTCACTTTGCATAATCGCATGTCTTTTAAAAATTTCAAATTTCTGATGCGGTGAGGCAATAGATCTAGTATAGCTAGCTCAGTGTCAAGCTTCAAAGCTCTAGCAATAGAGGTAATTAACCCTCCAAAAGAAATAGTCCCTCCTTTTTTCAGAATTGTACTCATATGTGCAAGCATAAAGGGGACATGGTTAATTTTTGCATTTGTGAGATTACCTTACAAAGACAGTAATTCTTTAGCATTCACTTTATTCGAATTATCCCAACCAAAAATTGTGCAAGCCAGAAGATAGAGAAAAACGCGTATGGTCGGGTTATGGATACTTGAGGCAAGGTTTCCTTCAAAAGAACTAGTAGTTAAGTTTGAAAATTTGTTCCAAAATGCAAATTCCTCAAGTGACCATTCAGAATCCAAGGGCGCCTCACAAATGACACCTTCCCCGTGAGGCCTTTCTAACAAACCTGCTAGCTCGTCGGTAGAGTACTGATATTCGACATTGAACATTCTAGAACTTACTGAACCAGACGTGCTAGCAGTGTTAGGGGTGACATTATAGATTAGGTAACTCAAAAATTCCCGAGTTATCCTCTCATAGGTAGGTTTAACCAAAAATATCATACAGTCCTAATTTATCCAACATTTAGAAAACACTATGATAAATTCCTAAAGCATACAGACAATCTTCATTGATATACCTGGTGGAGAAAATTTCTCGTGACTGCAACTTGTCGAGGAGCTTCCTTTGCCTATCTCCCGGTTGTCCTCTACGAAGAAGAATGTCATTATACTCCATTCATGCGATTGATATTGAGAGAAGAAGAAAAAATGGGTTTTATATGGATGGTAGTGAAATAGATTTTTTAATGGGTTTTTAATGGAGGAAATTGAAGATGGAAATTGGAAAGGATAGTGGGTTTTTGTTTGAATAAGAAAGTTATGAACTTTAGTGGGGTTTAATGGTCGTCAAGAATGGCGAAAATGTGGGTTTTGAGAGGTTGAAGAGGCAAAAATGGGAGTTTTTGAGCTGTTGTCCCAAAATACATCAGACGCCGTGGTGTCCGCTGGACAAGGGATGACGCCCACCATTTGTGTTAGGTCCGCTTGGCCGAAAATTGTTTTATTTTCTTTGGGCCTTGGATTTATTTCTTGGGGTGTATATAGCATCTTCTACATGTTCTTCTTCCAATGTTGGTACAAGCATGATATGGTTAAAATAATAATTAAGTAAATAAATAAATAAATAAAACAAAAACATAATATATATATATATATATATATATATATATATATATATATATATATATATATATATATATATATATATATATATATATATATATATATATATATATATATATATATATATATATATATATATATATATATATATATATATATATATATATATATATATATATATATATATATATATATATATATATATATATATATATATATATATATATATATATGATATCAGCAATAAGCTAAGTAAAAGGAGATACGGGAAAGAAAAATCTATGTGAAAATCTAGAATGTGGGAAACAAATAAAGAGAATGCAATAGATAAGAAGTCTAAAAGGGAAATAAACAAAGCGGTAAAAACGGCATCTCTCCGTCAAATAGTGGAAACAGAGTCATCAGTGAGCTGGAGGCTCCTCAGTGTCTCTGGAACTTCGTGCTTCTACTAGCTGACAGTGGAGATTAGTGATTTCCTGGTATAGGCAATCGGCCTCTGTCGCATGAGTAGCATTGGACACCTCAAGCTGCAAGGCGAGATCGGCCACCTTTTGGCGAAGTCTGGCCATCTCTCTACGTAACTCAAGAAGCTCTGTGTAGACATCATGTCGCTGTAGATTGAAACTGTTATAAATCATTGTGGTCCTAGTTGAAGGTGGTAGAGGGTGGTACTTTGGGACTGGAGGAGGTGTGGGCTCATCAAGTGTATCTCTCTGGCCCTCTAAAGCAAAATTCCAATTGGATCTGTCATGGACATTAGTCAAGATGGGTCAGGAAGGGTAAAGGAATGAATGGTCTCATTATCTATCAGGAGCCTATACTGGTTTAGGTCAAAGGAGACTCTCCTCATCAGGCCACGGTCTAAGAAGAAGTCGATATCTATCAGGGTGTAACAACAATAAGAAATCAGGTGAGATAATTTGCGGCCGAGACCTAGGGTAGATGCTATATGTGTCATTGTTCCTCCCACATGAATAAGTCCTTCAGAGAATAAGGCAGTACGGTGAAGGTTCTCAATCAAAAAATTTCCAGAGGCTACAGGGAGTGACTGGGTGGTGAAAAATATAAAGAAGATCTCCTTCTCACTAACATGGTCATCAATGTCACTCTTTCCAAGGAAAGTATGGGCAAGGTTCATCTAGAAGTATCAGAGGGCAGGGTTGTGGATTTTGTTGGACAGCTGGGTAGAAGGATTAGGACTTTCTTCATCAGTGATATCACTCCAGAATTTATCCATCTCATCTTGCATAAAATAGCCTACAAGGAGTTCAGGCATAGCATCAAAACCACATTGAAAACCTAGTAAATTCGCAAACTCTTTATAATTAAAGGTGTACTCAATTCCAAACATTCTGAAGTTTATATGGCCTCTCTAAAAACCTTTCCCAGTGTATGGTTAATAATTGAGTGAGCTTAGGAATTCCAGGGTAAGGTTTTTGTAGGTGGCATTCATAGCATCATCATATTCTTCCAATTGAAGTTGACTACATAGGTACCTCACACTTGGCCCGAATCCTAAGGTTTCCATGCAATTTTGGTTGGGGTATTGGTTAGGAAACATGGGACGCTGAGATAGGGCCACATATCGTTTCTTTGCATTTCATCTCTGAAAATAACGTGCATATCATTGAAACTATGCATCTTAAAAAATACGGTTAGAAGAGAATTCTATCGAGAGTGATGGGACCTGAAATCATAAACATTATGAAAGTTAGTATAAAATAAAATAAAATAAACTTATAAATATAAATGCAAGAAAACCTTGGGTTGCCTCCCATGCAGCGCTTGTTTAACGTCGTTAACTTGATGAATATAACTCATATCTTAGAAGTAGGCACTGGTGTATTGATCATAATGTAGCTGGAGTAGTTAGCAGGAAGTCACCTCCTTGTTAGTACTTTAACCTTTGCCCATTTACTATGAAGGGATTACAAGAGTTGTTCCTGATTTCAACTGCTCCAGATTTCAGAATTTTATAGACCTCATAAGGGCCAGTCCATCTTGAATGCAGCTTACTAGGAAAAATTCGCAACCTGGAGTTAAAAAGGAGAACAAGATGGCCTATATTGAAGTCTCTTTTTACAATTCTTTTTCATGCCATTCTTTAGTTCTTTCTTTATATATTATGGCAGTTTCATAGGCATTTTGACGGAGTTCTAGTTTATGAATGTCAAGGATGCACTTCTCACCTGCTGCTAAGTAATCTAAATTCAGGGTTTTGATGGCCCAATAGGCTTTGTGTTCTAGCTCAAAGGGTAAGTGACAGGATTTTCTATAAACCAATTGGTAAGGTATGGTTCCAATAGGGGTAAGCTTTTGAGATCAATCTTTCTTAGATATTGAAACTGTCTTTTCTAGGATCTGTTTAATCTCCATATTAGATACTTCTACTTGACCATTAGTTTGCGGATGGTATGGTGTTGCTACTTGTTGTACCCCAAAATTTTCCTTCCCATTTTTCGCTCAAGGTGCTATCCCAGGGTTTCTCAAATACCCAATTTGGCTCAAAAGTTGATCAAATAGATTCTCTTCCTAGGCAACAAGTCATCAATTAGGGTTTTGCACTTCTCGAAGGAAATTGAGTCGTCAAGGTTTCAAATAAGTCACCATGTCTCCTCAAAGTTGTTTAAGTCAGTTTTCAAACCTCGCATTGCAAGTTTGCCCAATCTATGGCCCAGATAACTGAAAACGGCTACATTGACTTGAAAATCGCTCTTGTGCGAGAAAAAATTCAAACAATCGTAACTTCTTTATTATTCAATATTTTTGAGCTGTTTTCCTTGCGTATGATTCTTCTTGACGCCCTCTCAAATTTCTCTTCACGTATCAAGAGCTGATTACGCGCAGAAGATCACCAAAATTCAAATGCGTTAGAAGTCGCATCATGAATTTTGACCTAATTTCAAACAACAGTCGTCTGATCTCAAAAAATTGTGATTTCTTCAAATTACAAGACCTTGAGACGTTTATTTCTGGTCATAGTCATATGTGAAGCCGTTCATGGGTTTATATTCAAAGAGTTGAAGGAAAATTGAGCTTGGAAGATTTTAAAGCTATTGAATCGTTGTAAGGCATTTGTGTGATTTTAAATTTTTTCTTAACCACAATTTACTGAGGATTGATGTTATTCTTGGGAGCATGTTTTGTTTGGATAAGATATAAAGATTAAGACTATCATTTTAAACAATCATGATTGTGGATTCAATTAATCAATTGGGTTTGAGCTCTTAAACATTTATTTTGTTTAAGAGTGCAAAATACATGATTTATCCTATCATATTGTGTTTACTTAAAATGCAAGTTATCAAGCAAGATTTTTATCCAAAGTATTCAATCAAAGTTTTCAAGTTTTTGTACAACAAATTCTACTACACCAAATTTTATTCAAGTGTTTGATTATTTTTTTACATTACAAATGAATTTACAATTTGTTTGTCTTGTTTACAAAGAATCTCAAGATTACAAAGAGAATTTCTTGTTTGCTTCTTCGGGTCTTCATCTTCATCTTCAAATGATCAATCCAATTTTCGTTGGCATCCAAGTCTTGCTTGTCGTCCATGAAACAAATCAAAAGAAAAGAAGATATAATTAGCATATAATATTGAAGTTAAACAAGGATGTTTCGAACAATTTTTCTCCTAATTCATCACAAGGGTTTGCTTTTAGGAATCAGAATGCTGGTATATCATCATCTCTCTCGCCAATTGCAAATCACAAAAAAAGATCATCTTTCTTGGTTCACAAAAGAAAAAGAGAAAAAAGAGAAAATTGTCAAGGTTGCAAACAGCAAACAAACGGCCAAAACAGCAAAGCAGCCCCAAAACTGCAACAAAACAACACAGTAGTGCCAGAAAAACAAAACAAGACAGCAGTACCAGCAACAAAACAGGCAGCAAACAACAAATAGCAGACAGTAAGCAAGCTATCCAATACAACATAAACCTGTAACAAAAGCACAAAACAACAAAGCTACTGCAGCACAACAAATAGCGATCCAAACTGCAACAGGAAAAGAAGAACAAACATTGCAGAAGCAAGGTCAGTGCAATAAACAAGAGTTGTAAACAGTAGACAACAACAAGTAAAATAATGCAAGATAATGGTTAAAACCCAAGACATCATCATTTTCCTGAATTATCACAAACCCTTCAGAATGTATTAAGCCAGATACAACTTTTGTTTCATAGAAAAATGAAAGAGGAAAGAAGTAGGGTTAGGAGGATATCACCTAGGCCATATAACCAGTCCCAAAATTGTGCAAAATTGTTGTCCACATAACAAACAAACTGGCTGCCTTGCAAAGCAAACCAACCTGCAAAAACAAAACATGCCAAAGTTCTGCTCCACATACTGTCAAGCCTGCATTACAGTCCAAAACCTGCTCAAACTTGCACCAAAATGGACATAGCTTAATCTGTACTCTAAAAGGCCAAGGTCATCAAGCCAAAATTACTCAAAAGCCAATTCATGACATCTCTTATATACCAGCAACAAGGGCCAAAGAGAGGGAGAGGATCACAAATCGAAAAAAGCCAAAAAACCAGAGAGATCACTGTAAAACCAAACTGCTCCCAAAAAACTCTTTGCATAAACACCTTCAAACTCCCTGCATTACAGAACCCTACAGACTTCAAAACCACCTTAATCTTCATCTTCCTCCAAAACCCCTTCTTATCAATCAATCACCAATCCCCCTTCACCACTGCCAAACCTCACAACAGAAACCTCACTTTGTTAATCCTCAGTCTTCAACCTCCACATACCTCATAATCACGACACACAAAACACACTCATAGAAATAGACACAACAACAAAACAATAAAACAACACAAGAATTATAAAAATAGAAGAATCGATCAATAGGAAGAAAAGACTACCAAAAGGCTGTCAAAATATTTGCTCAAACTTCCTCCAATTCCAAATACATCTCAACCTGCAATTTCATCAGCACAACTGTAACAAAAGCAAAGACAACAGCATCTCTAATTATCCATTAACTTTAACATACATGCAATTAGAAAGTCACAACAGTTCAAACTCATAAAAAGCACCAACATCGACGCAGTAGCTCGACAATATCACATCATATTCTACCTCGTAATACCTGTAGTAACAACAATACAACAATATAAGCCGTCCAACAGTAGATCCAGAAGAAAAAAAGAAGAAAGATTATTATTACTAGAAAAACCTCGGGGTTATCATCGAAGAGTCTTCTCCGATTTGGTATTCTTCTGACCTTTTCCTTTTTTTTGGCATCATTCTAATCAGCTTGTTTTGCTTAATGTCATCCCTTGATTGTTTGGCGGAAATGTTAGAGCTAGGGTTCACTATTTCATGAGATTTTCAGATGAATGTTTGTTATTATTTGTTTATCATGATGAATCAATGAGAGAACAACCAATAGGTGAGAGTTTGAATCAAATCTATGAAAGAGTTATTCTTATTGAGGTTGAAAAATATTGTGATTTGAGAAAGGGTATCGATTGAGATGACAATAGCATAGGAAGAAGAAAAAGAGTGTACAATCAAAACAGATGAGAGAGAATGGGCGTGGGTTTTGGTTCTAACGAGAGAATAGTGTCACAATTAAGTTTATTCCTTTTTTAATTAGTTTTTAATCAGCATTTAATGGACGATTAATTGGAATTGATTACAATTGATGAGATATTTGAAAATTAAGTGGATCGAGTTATAAGCATTGGGCAGCTAGGGTTTCCATTCATCACTATTTTTTTAAACAAAAATGAAATTTGGGCTTCCTCTTGTAGCCCAACACGAATTTATTGCCCATCAACATCGGTTATACTATAGCAAACCCCCTAACTCTCTTTATTTTTTTAGCAAGAAATCACACTGAGCCAAAAGATCTTAGCCTAGCGCCTTTACTTAAATACACCATTGAATCCAATTTGTCACCCCCTGACGTCCTCTTTCCAGATTTATTTTATTTATTTTTTTTTGATTAATTTTCTTTTATTGATTTTTGAGTTAATTTCTCTACATCATAAAAATGACAAAAAAATGCATTAGGATATAATTTCATTTCCTTTTGATTTTATTTTAGTAAAGTATTTTTTTTATCTTGATTGGTTGTCTCTTGACTTACCACCTTAGGTTATTTTAGTTCAATTTTAATCTTTGATTAAATTAAATTAAGATTAGACTTTATGCTCTGAACCATGTATGACAACTCTTTAGGTTATATTTTTTCCCTTCAAAAACTCAATCTTAGGACCATATTTACATGATAAACAAAAATTCTAAAAATAATAGAATGGGTTTTTTTCATTTTCTTTTATAAAACCACAAAACGATTTTCCTTTTCTTTTTTCGTGTAATTTACTGTATTTGCATTTTTTTCGATTATTATAACTATTTACAGTTTGTAATAGTTTAATTAAGATTTTTTACTTCTCCCCATTCATAAATGTGTACCTCCATTTCCGAAACTCTGTAATAGCGTAGAATTTCAATTCCCGTAATTTACTATTTTCTTTATATTGTATATTAATTAGGCGTGTATGGCAAGATTTAAAACCAATCGCTAGATAACCTAATTTCAAAGACGAAATAACTTGAAACAAACACACTTTTTCACACGCGCACCTCTAGGGTAACCTCGCTTGTTGCCTCGGAAACACGGTCATGTCCCTCAAATATGGGACGCTTTAACCATGCCCCTTCGATAAAAAGATCGTAGTCCCTCGATGACCCTCGACGTTGCCTTCGATAAAATGATCTAGTCCCCTACGAAAAATTGCTAAAGCGTCTCATAAGTTACTTTCGATGACTGTAAAATTGACCAGTGTCTGTCCCTTTACATCCAACGGTGGGGCTTCTTACCAAATCAATAGTGAGATAGCAACATCTAAAGGAGGAAGAAAAGAACATTTGAGACCTTTCGAGTAGGTAGATTCGCTCCTAGTTGCTCGCTTGCTCACGACAAAAACATTTTTACACCAACACTTTCATCACAAAACACTTTCAAAAGACAAGACCTTTTGTATACGTTCTTATAGAGACGAGAACCATTGCAAAACATCTTTTCAAAACCAATTTCAAAAACACATTCCATAAACACATCTTTGAACTATTTTTCGAAACAACACTCTATACGCGTTCTTTTAGAAACGAGAATCGTTACAAAGACATTTTCAAAATACTTTCAAAAACCACACCACAAGCATATTGTCAAACAAAAGCAAGTGATCTAAGCGAGTAACTAAGAGCCCATGGAAAACCATGGATGAAAAGGGTGCTAATACCTTCCCTTTTCATAATCTACCCTCCGAACCCGAGAAATAATCTCGAAAGGTCTTTTCTGTGCTTTTTTACCTTTCCTTTTGGATAAAAGAAAAGTCGGTGGCGACTCTTGCTATCCGCACAAATGCGATCAAACGCAAACACCTCAAGTCAGTTCTCCCACCGTATCACAGAACTGGCGACTCTGCTGGGGAAATAAATTCTAAAAGTGGGGTTACCTTAGGGTTAGATCACCTTTACTTTCTTTCATTGTTTGATTTGTATGCTTTACACTTTGTTCTTTGTTTGGGATTGCTTTGATCCTCCACCCGGATCTGGGACACCTTTTTAGGTAAATAACAATAGATTGTGGAAACTGTACGGCGTAGACTGATATGGTTGAAACAATGGCTATGTTAGTGCGGCACATTTGTGGGCACCGGTATCCCTCGTGGTGAATCGAGGAGAATACAGGGCCGCTGAGTGGCGTCATGAAGCACTAACTGACTTTAGAACCCTAATTGAACAAACTTGGCCATTAGGACGTAGTGAGATAACCGATTTCGGTGTAGAGCTGAAAATTGGTTGATACTCGATACTACACTCATTGAGGCTCGACTTTTGGGATATCTCGGCCGCAAGAAAAGATTGATGTGCTGAGACAATGCCTAAGAGAAAGGTCGGTGATATTGAGATCCTTTAGAACCCGATCACTATTACTAGGACAGGTTGAGCCAACTAAACTTCAAGAGGGTACTTACCTATAAAACCCATGCAAGCCTAAAACATAGGGATTTGTTGGTTGTGTGTATATACTTACTTGTACATAACATCATAAACATCATGAGCATCATACGCATGCTCACTAACCATTTCAAGGTTTTAGAAATTTGTTTTTGTTTTTGTTTTGTAGGTCATGAATTCTATCCGAAGAAACACCATCTGAATCAGCTTTGTAAAAGCACACCCTCAACTTCAAGAGTTAGCCTCAAGAGTGCCCGGGGATTCTCCTTTTACCAAGAAATACGTTCGACTCCTCAGTTTGGCTACGTCCAGTTTCCAAGAAGACATAATTTGTGTACTATTCCAATTATTTGATCCCGTACATCATTGTTTCACTTTCCCGGACTATCAGTTAGTACCTACACTGGAAGAGTTCTCTCTACTCTTAGGGGTTCCCGTTCTTGATCAGATATCGTTCACCGGCCTAGAAGGGATTCCAAAACCTGAAGTCATCGTCGAAGCTTTGCATATGAAGGGGGCCGACATAATAGCCAATTGGGAGACAAGAAGCGGGGTTAAAGGCTTCCTAGCCAAGTTTCTATTAGAGAAGGCTCGTTCATTCTGGGACAACATGGATTTCCAAGTTTTGAAGACATCCTGGCTCTTCTCATCTATGGTTTTGTTCTGTTCCCCAACTCGGACCAGTTCATAGATATTAATGCCATCTTAGTCTTTCTCTCTCGCAATCCCGTACCTACCTTACTGGGAGACATCTTGCATTTCCTTCATACCCGCACTGAGAAGAAAAGAGGTACTCTCTTGTGTTGTATTCCCCTACTCGCTAAGTGGTTCACTTTACACCTACCTCAATCAGCATTAAAGAACGAGCAAAGACTAACATGGTCTCAAAGGATGATGTCCCTCACCCATTCTGACATTCGTTGGTGTTCGAGATCCTTGGAAGATGTCTCTATCATTGATCGTTGTGGGGAGTTCCATAACGTACCTCTGCTTGGTATTAGGGGAGGTATCACCTACAACCCCTGCTTATCTCTTCGATAATTTGGGTATTCCCGAAGAGACGGCCCTCACGAGATGCTCATCCAAGGTCTGGTGTTCGACTACGACAAAGAAGACCAAGGTTACCGCCATAGGTTTACACGAGCTTGGAGAATGGTGAACAAGGTG